>JAJEJO010003997.1:535135-635304 GCA_020662805.1 Glaucomys volans | reverse complement strand
AGCTCAGTAGGTAGAGTGCCTGCCTTGCAAGCACAAGGCCCTGGGTTTGATCCCAGCACCGCAAAAAAAAAAAAAAAAAAAAAAAAAAAAAAAGACATACATGCTAATGTTCATAGCACCTCTATCACCTCTATTCCAAAAGCTAGGAAGAGCCCAAATATGCATCAACCCAGGTGAATGGGTAAAAAAATTGTGGTACATCCATATGAGATACCACACAGCAATTAAAACAAAACAAAAAAACTGGACTGAGAGTAAATCTTAGTAGTAGACACTTGGTGAGGTCCTGCCTGAGTTGGATCCCCAGCACTGCAAAAAACAAAACAAACAACAACAACAACAACAAAAAAAAACCCAAAATAAAAACAAATGATTGACACAACATGGATGTATTTAAAAAAAAATGTTGTTCTAAGGTAAAAGAAGTCAGACAAAAGACTATAAATGGTATGATTTTGCTTATATGAAATTCTTGAAAAAAAATTTGAAGGACAGAAACCAGAGCAATGATTACTCAAGGCCAGGGATAGGGAGGAAGCTTCTCCCACGAAGAAGCCCAAGGGACCCTTTCAGGCTGTATTTTGATTGTACTGGTGATCCCCAAGTGTATACATTTATCAAAACTTCTTGAACCCTACAGTTAAAATGGATGAATTTTAATGTGTGCAAATTATACCTCAATAAAGTTGGTTTTATTTTTTTAAAAGGACTATAACTGGGAACAGCTGTCTACAAGGTAAAGAGGAGAAAACAGAAGAGACTCTCCACCCTACGATGTAGTGTGAGGCTAAGGGGCACATCCATGACACAGGGCCCTGAACTGAACAGAAGGCAGAATGAATTAAGTGGTCAAAGAAGCATATGAACAGGAAGTAGAGATGGAAGGGGAGCAGGAGGAAGAGGCTAGAAGGAGGGAGAGGAGGGGGAGGGGGAGAAGAAGAAGAAGAAGGGGGAGGAGGAGGAGGAGAAGGAGGAAGGGGGAGGGGGGGAAGAGGAGAGGAGAAGAGAGGAGAGGAAAGGAGGGGAGGGAGGGAGGGAGAGGGAGAGGGAGGGGAGAGTGGGTGAGAGAAAGGGGGAGGGAAGGGAGTGGGATCACTATGCCCTTCAGTTAATGACCCATCATTTTAGTCAAGGTTTTGTCTCTCTCTTCCATCAAGTCCTGTTTCAAGTCCTCACTTCCTTCATAAATTCATGCTTGACTTCCTACCCACATCAAATTTTTCTTTCCTTCCTTTGAACTCTTATAGTAAATTCTGTTTATTTGTGAATAGCTATGGCCTCTCCCACCTTGAATTGCTATTTGAATTAATCATTTTAGATGTGCTTATCCTTTATCATCAAGACTACACTCCTCAAGAAAGTACTGGACCCTGGATTCCCATAGTTTCCTTTACTATGGACGGTCTTTTAGATGGTCTTGGTTTTCAGTTCCTGAAACTGGACTGGATTACCAATTTGGGGTAAGGAAGAAGCATCTACAATTCTATTAGGATTCTATTCAGAGAATTGGTAAGGAGATATTGAGTCTTATGAACCCCTCAGTAATTCATTCTACCCCTACTTTAATTGGTAGACCATAATTTCTATCATAAAGTGTTGACCCACTTCAGGGATTGTCCTCTCCGAGGCAAAATTAATTGGAGTTAGTTACCTGGCGATTTCATATCTCAATGATTTCTTTTTTCCACTCAGGAATTTCAGTCAGGGCAGTAACATTTGTATTCAAAGCCTGCCAACTATGACCAGAGATCAGGTCTCCATTTAAGACACACCTTGACAAGTGGATTAGATGTTCTAGTGAAGGCAGATAAATGTCACTCATGTCACTATAAATAAAAGTCTGGGTCTGCTTATCGGCTTGTAGGGTTGAGGTCTTACCTTTGACACTTCTCAGAGTGCTTTACACTTTATTATCCTTTAAACAAGGTTTTTTCCATCCAGCTTCTTCCATTTATATTCCCAGAGGGAATTATTACTGTTCAACTCTTTGAAACATATGGCTCCTGTCAACTTCCTGTCTTTTCCTTTAAGAGACAATACAACCTGTGGCCTTAAATGAAAATCTGCCAGAATTTCCTCAAATGTCATATTAAGTTATGAAATGTAGAGGGATCCTTTCACAGTGCTGGATACAGGATGTCTCGTACCTATTTTACAAGTGAATTATGTTCTAGAGGTTTGACTGTTTGGGTTATGTTTTAGAGCATAGGATATGTAGTCTAAGTCCATGTCATAACAAGTATGGATTTAGTTCTGTGGTTTTCATCACGTCCTGTTCCCTGAAATCTAGGTAAATTCAGCCAAAGCTTGTTAAACATGTCAGTAGCAGCATGTAGATATTTCTACATGTGCAGCATCATTTCCTAATACATATACAGCACCTCATATCTGAGGGATACAAGCCTTACCATTTTGCAAAAAAAGGATTCTCCTGGTTAAGAAATTTAGAGTTGGGATAACCAAAAGGGATCTAAGATGGTCACAGAAATAGTTTGTTTAGCTCAATTCAATGCAGAATTCCTAAAGTTACTTCACTGCCAAATCTCTTTCTCAAATATTTTTGGGTTCATTACTCATTGTTATGTTTTGGGAGCTCAGAATGTTATGTTTTTGGTAGATGTAAGATGTGACTACAAGCACGGCCCAGTGGCACATGCCTGTAATCCCAGAGGCTTGGGAGGCTGAGGCAGGAGGATCACAAATTCAAAGGCAGCCTCAGCAAAAGTGAGGTGCTAAGTAACTCAGTGAGACCCTGTGTCTAAATAAAATACAAAATAGAGCTAAGGATGTGGCTCAGTGGCCAAGTGCCCCTGAATTCAATCCCTGGTACAAAAAAAAAAAAAAAAATGTGACCACAGATTGAGAAAGTTTAAAATTAAATAATCTTTGACTTTATCAGTTTATACTTATCGATGCCTTAAAAATTCATCTTTAAAGGCTGGGAATATAGCTCAGTGGAGTGCTTGCTTGGCATGTGTAAGGCCCTGGGTTGGACCCAGCATCCCATAACAAAAAGTCTTTCATTTATCTGCATTTCTGTATCTATATTTCTGAGCCAAATATAAGGCATGTTTGCTTACCAATGCCATGTTCATTTTTATTTGTGAAATACATTTCCTGATAATTATTGCAGATGGTTTCAGGTAGCAAGGAGCATTCACGGTCTCAATATATCAAAATCCTAGAAATTTGAAAATTAGTTTTGGATGGGTTCTAGGAACAGAAACTTGTAGATTCTATGTCTAGCTTAAGGTTCTAAAATAGGTTCTTGAATTTTTTGGTCTCAAAATTTCTTTATACTCATAAAAAATTGAAGATCCCGAGGAGCTTTTATTTCAGTGGATTAGAACTATTAATATTACTATGCTAGAACTCAAACCTGAGAAAACTTAAAAATACTAATTTAAGGGCTGGGGTATAGCTTGGTGGTAGAGCATGTGCTTAGCTTGCATGAGTGAATTCAATACCCAGTGCTACCACCAAAAACAAAAAACAAAAAGCTCCACTAATTTATTGATTTACTTAATAATATCACACAAATAACAAGATTCATAACATCTTTTATATTAATAAAAGACATTTTTATGAAAATAACTGCCCTTTCTCAAACAAAAACATTAGTGAAAAGATTGACATTGTTTTACATTTTTAGAAAGCTTGTCCATATCTGGCTTGACAGAAGATAACAGGATTGTCACATCTGCTTCTAATTCAATTTGTTACAATATTAAATGTCACAGAGCCTCAGAAAAATTTCACCATACTCTCTCTGGAAGAATGAGTGAAAAGGGTAAGAAAACACCTAATAGTATTATGAAAATATTTTGACTTCATGGCCCCCTCTAAAGAATGTCCAGAACATACCTTTAGTACCACTGCTCTAAGAATGCAATTCAGTAAAAACATTGAGAATATACCAAAAACCCACTGTAAGATGAATGAAAAGACATGTCCCTGACTCCAAAGTCTTCAGTTTCTTTCTACACAAGTTTCACAGGGTGACCTCAAACTTGCAGTCTTCTTGCTTCATCCTCCTGAGGAGCTGGGATTATAGGTATGTGGCACTATGCCCATCTTCAACAAAATCTTTTTATTGGTACATTATAATCATATATAATAGTGGAATTCATTATGCCATATTCTTGCATGCACATAATTTGATCAATCTCATCTCCCAGTTCCTTCCCTTTCCCTGCCCTCCCCACTCCACAACCCTCTTGCTCTTAGTTTGTCAACTAAATCTTTTTATTTTTTGTACCACAAATTGAACCTGGGGCACTTACTGCTGAGTCACATCCCCAGTCTGATTTATTTATTATTATTATTTTTAATTTTAATTTTTTAACTAGTTGTACATGACAGTAGAATGCATTTATACATTTTGATAAATCATACAAAAATGGAGTATAATTTCTCATTTTTCTGATTGTTCATATTGTAGGATCACATCAGTCATGTAGTCATATATGTAAATGAGGTAATAATGTCTGTTTCACTCTACTATCCTTCCTACCCCATCCCCGCTCCCCTCCCTTCACTCCCCTCTACCTAATATAAACCATCTGACCCACTCCTTGGTTTATACCTAAAGGACTTAAAATCAGCATACTGCAGTGACACAGCCACATCAATGTTTATAGCAGCTCAACTCACAACAGCTAAGCTATGGAACCAACCTCTGGGCCCTTCAACAGATGGATGACTGGATAAAGAAAATGTGATATATATATCACATTTGATATATATGATGATATATATGTAATTATATATATTGTAATATATAATGATATATATTATTATATATATATATATGATGGAATATTTCCCAGCTTTAAAGAAGAATGAAATTACAGCATTTGCTGGTAAATGGATGGAATTGGAGAATATCATGCTAAGGGAAAAAAGGCAAGCCCAAAAATCCAAAGGTCAAATGTTTTCTCTGATATGTGGAAAAATAGAGTTACTTTGCTTTTTTATTTTGAGACTGGGTCTTGCTAAGTTGCTCAGAGCCTGGCTAAACTGCTGAAGCTGGTTTTGAACTTGCAATCCTACTGCCTCAGCCTCCCCTGCCACTGGGATTACAGGTGTGTGCTAAATATATATATTTAGTTGTAGATGTACACAATAACTTCATTTTTTTATGTGGTGCTTAGGATCACATGTGCTAGGGAAGCGCTCTACTACTGAGCTACAACCCCAGCCCAACTAAATCTCAATACTATTCCAAGACTCAGTGATACTTCCTTTTCCCTATCATTTTTTATGATCCCTTTGAATGACAAAATCTCTAATTTTCCTAAATGTCTGTACCAATTATTATTTGTGTGGTTCATTTGGAATTTTAATCAGATACTGTGGTGAAAGACTTTTTTTTACTGTTGATTAAACTGATATGTAATTATTTATATTTTATTCTGTGTTATATCTTGTTCTTGCTACTGATGGTTGACTCCTTGAAGGCAATAACTTTTTTTTTTCCTTATGGTACCCAAGATATGTAGCAAAGACTATGAATCTCAAATAGATATTTAATAATTTGTTTTGGAACTAATTAAATGTGACATAGTGCTCACTAATCCTATTTTCTTGTCCTATTCTTGAGCACTTAGGAAGTATTTATTTCCCTGTCTCTTCTGCAGTTGTCCTGGGGCCATGTGACAGGGATGGGGCTACCACCAAGCCTTCTCCTTGAAAAGAACCAGTGTAGCTCTTCTTCCCCGTCTCCCTTTGGGTAGTGACTGTGGTGGTCATGTGTTAAGCTGGAAGAGAACCAAAGATGAAAGCAGCAAGATCCCTGAGTCACCATGTGGAGATCATCCCTAGAGCCTGACACTGTACATAAGATTTCTAGCATTACTTGTTACTGCAATAACACAATAGCATACTTTATCCTGATATATTTCAGTAAAGAGAATGCACACAAATGAAATAGAAAATAAGGATACCATGTGTAGAAGAGTTGAAGTGATGTGGAAGATGCCAGTGGGTAGGAACCAGTTTCGTTCATATGCTGGGAGAGGGGAAGAGAGAATGAATAGAATTACAATGGCAGAAAGATGGTGGGAACACTAGCAGAGCACATCCAATAAGGTGGGAATGAGCAGGAAATACAAGTGAGAGATGATGAAGTCAGACATGACATTAGAATATTTCCAACCACAAATGGCAAAAATAAGCTGGAAAAATAAGGTTCTGCTAGATTATTAAATTGTTCAAACTCTTTAAAAGTGAAACATACTAATTAAATTATGTGGTTTCTTTGAGGCAAATAATGCAGAACAGGTAAGCGCAAAATGCCTGACACTTGCTTGTGTTTAGCATGTTTGGGACTGTTCCCCAAGCACTGTATCACTGAATTATCACAGATATTCTATGATGTCTCTAATCCTTAATTTACAGTTAAAGAAATTGAGGCTTAGGAAGGTTAAACATCTTGCCAATGTATTAGGGTTCTGAATAGAAATAGAACCAAGGGCATCTGAGAAAGATTTAAGAAATTGGCTCACAGAGTTGTGGAGGGTTGGCAATTCTCAAGTCTAATGTCTCCCTTCCCTGGAGACCAAGGGAAGGGTTGCTGTCAGAGTTCAAGGGCAATCTGCTGGTAGAATTTTTGCTAAGAGGAAGTCAATATTTGTTTACCTAGACCTTTGACTAGATGAGGCCCACCCACATTATGGAGGGTAATTTATTTAAATGTATACCAATTTAAATGTTAATTTCATTTAAAGAACCACTTTCACAGAAACTTCAGGAATAATATATGAACCTCTGGGCACTGTGGCCCAGCCAAGGTGACATGTAAAATTAAATATCACATTCAGGATCCCAGACCTAGACCCTGAATTTCTCTAATTCCAAAGCCGAGAAACTCTCTAACAGACCAAATCTCATTGATATTTGAATTGAGATCATATTCACAAATTCCTCAACTTCAAGAGAAGGCAATGCCCCAGGATTCTGCTCCCTGTTCTAGGCCCAAGTGTGCAAAGATTTTTTTTTTCCTGAAATATATTCATCATAAAGACAAAGTATATTGATACTGCCATTTATCAGTGACAAGTTCTGCTTCCTCAAATGTTGAAGTATAACATCAGAGAAGCACGCCAAGTGAAGCATATTAAGCAAGCTTTATTAAAAGGTAGTAACACAGACTTCTCCAGGGAGAAGGGGGCCATGGCTGGTGTTCTGGAATCCCAAGAAGCGAGTGCTCCCTGCATCTTTTATAGAGTCTGCTTTGTTCTCCTGCTCTCTGTACCCTTATCTTTTTCCTTCCTGCCTACATGACTAGGCCCTGGAGATGGCAAAAAGGTGAGAAGCAGATGTGCAGTGGGGAAGGGTCAAATGGACCAATTTAGGCAGGCAGGGGCCTAGTGGGCATTAATTAGCAATTCCCTGCTTTGGGGGAGGGGTAGTATAGGCAGGTAAACTTGGTGAGCAGAAGGGCTTTGGAGACATTGACATTCTAATCTCCCTGGGGCGGTCTCTGACTTCCCAGACTCAAGAGGGCCTCCATTCCTCCATACGACCAGATTCCCTATTTTACACTAACCGCCTGTCCTCAATTCTGGCTTCATTATCACTAAGAAGTTGAAAGTGAAACAACCTATGGTCACTTCAGCAGTACATTGAGAGGTACTTAACTGGTAAAATGGAAACAGAACTTTTTTATTAAACCATTTAAATCTGGATTTTTCAAGGAGATGGAATTTTTACTAAAATGTCATAAGAGAATGACATTAGGCTTTTCATAGTGTGACTCAAAAAGGGCAACTTTCAAAATTGATAGGTCTTCATATAAAAGAAGGAAAAGCCATTAATACATTTCAGAACAAAGTTAAGAATCTTGCTTTTCTGGATATTTTGTTAGAGAAACTGAGGTAAGGCCAAATAATCTATAAATGTTAGTCAATAAACTCTCTAGAAGTAGGGTAGAGAGATAGAAAAGCTTAGAATGATGCCAGCCCTGGGCCAGAGCATGGTGGTGAAGGTATGGAGAGGTATCCTGGGAAGTGATCCTCCCCTCCTCCTTATTAAAAAAATTATCTTTGCCTTTTCAGTGGCACACAGTGGATACTTACTCCATATACGTTCATCAAGGAATGATTGAGTAGCAGTTTATGTGCTGAGAAAAATTCAAGACAACATGTAGAGCCTGCCCATGTCTAAACCTGTGTGGAGAATTGGAATCCACATTTTGTATATTTCAGTTCATTATGGTATTCTTTAGAATTTTGGTTCATTTGTCAGTTCTACTGTTTAACAGTAGGATGAATTTGTTTTAGCCTAGTCAGAGCAATGGTGCTATGAATAGTCTTGTATGCCTATCTGGGAGTAAATTGCTGGGTACTAGAGTAAGTTTATCCTTAATTTTAGCAGATTACATTAAACTTTTTCAGAGATTCCATCAATTTACATTCCCACCAGCAGAAGAAAATTCCAGATTTACATTGTTAGCTGACAGGATTTCAGACTCACAAAAGCCAATGTACAGATGAAATCTGAAAGCAATTGTCTGGCAAAATTTTTCTTGCTTGGGGGCTATTACTTGGATCTTTCACTTATTCCAAGAGGCCCACCCACATTATAGAGACCATATGCTTTACTAATTAAAAATTTTAATCTTACTTTAAAAATGCCTTTCCAGAAATACCCAGAATGTTTGATCCAATATCTGGGCATTTCATGGTCTAGTCAAACTGACCCATGAAATCAGCCTTTGGTATTACTATTTTAAATACATCAGGTTATATGAATTTTGTGAGGATCAGGAGGGAAAAGAGGCACTTGATAATTCAGAGGCCAACAGTAGGCAAGAAAATTTCAAAATTTCTAATATGTTAATAGTGCTTAAATGAATTTATAATGTTTATGAATATTGTGTTCTATATATATATATATATATTTTTTTTTTTTTTTTGGAACCAGGGATTGAACTCAGGGACACTCGGCCACTGAGTCACATCCCCAGCCCTATTTTGTATTTTATTTAGAGACAGGGTCTCACTGAGTTGCTTAGGGCCTCGCTAAGTTGCCGAGGCTGGCTTTGAACTCACAATCCTCCTGACTTAGCCTCCCAAGTCGCTTGGATTACA
Organism: Glaucomys volans; assembly: GCA_020662805.1. Taxonomy (NCBI): domain Eukaryota; kingdom Metazoa; phylum Chordata; class Mammalia; order Rodentia; family Sciuridae; genus Glaucomys; species Glaucomys volans. Next base: position 626,212 of record JAJEJO010003997.1, on the reverse strand, counting down.
GGCGTGCACCATCACGCCCAGCCATGTTCTATATATTATAGATTTTTTATATTATTTTTTACATTAATGTAATCCTAATGTCAGCTGGGGCCTTCTTTTGCCTCCTTTTAAGTCTAGGCAAAAATGTTCCAAAACCTCTGGGTTCTCAACCTGCAGAAGCTCCAGGTCTGGTTGAATATTACTACTAATTTCCAACACTCATTCTCCTCTCTTCTGCTTCTAAATTATCTGTTGGCTAGCCCTGTGATTCTAGACCACAGTCACCTCAATATTAGACTTACTCTCTTCTTCAATTTCTTTCTTTTTGAGTATAAGAGTAGGATTTATTGAAGAATAGAAACAAGAAAAGAACTCTTGCAGTGCAAGAAGGAAATAGCAGGTTTTCTCTCCCTTCTCTAATTTCTATAATAATAAGAAAAAACCCATACTTGGCCTGAGTCTGACAGACTTTTACAGGACACACTGAGCTAGGGAAGGTGTCACAATACTTGGTCCATATACTCCTACCACCTTTGTTTCTTATTCTCTCCAACTTTTACCCTCCCTTTCTCTGAGTACTAAGAACTTCAATTTTTGTACCTATTCAGTTTTACCATGTGGGTGAATTGGCTGTGCACTCCCCAAATATGATTAATGGTTTGTAAACACTCTTTCCTCTGTAAGGGATTGGAATTTAGTTCAAACCACCTTAGGGCAAAAGGAGATTTTTGATTTTTTTTTGCTCATGGAATCAAAGAACAAACTTATCAACCACACTGCTGAAAGAGAGGGATTTAGCAAGACCTCAAAAACCACAGACACCAGGGAATTAAACCTACTGGTAACAAGTCCCAATTATTATCTTAGTTTTTGACCAGCTGGGAGGGGCTGTCTTACATTATTTCTCTATTTTTTTTTTGGTACTGGGGATTGAACCAGGGGCACTCCACCACTGAGCCACATCCCCAGCCCTATTTTGTATTTTATTTATTTATTTATTTATTTGCGGTGCCGGGGATTGAACCCAGGGCCTTGTGCTTGGGAGGCAAGCACTCTACCAACTGAGCTATATCCCCAGCCCTGTATTTTATTTAGAGACAGGGTCTCACTGAGTTGCTTAGAGCCTCACTAAGTTGCTGAAGCTGACTTTGAACTCGCCATCCTCCTGTCTCAGCCTCCCAAGCGCTGGGATTACAGGCGTGCGCTACTGAGCCTGGCTTGTCTTACATTCCTTATGGTTCTAAGTTAAAAAATGCTGGGCAAGAACTTCAAATGGTTCAATTTGGTCAGCTGCCTTACAGAGTACCAAATGCCTATGATGTGTGTGTTCTTATTAAAAGAACAAAGCACCTCTCAGGGAAACCAAATACTTGAGGAGGAGGGATCTTTTCCAAGTAAAATGAAGAATTTCACCATAGACATAATACTCTGGAGTAGTTTTGACTATCCTTAAATAAAACACAAGATAACCACTTCGCTAAGTTCCATACCAGCAATTTAAACAAAGTGTCATCAGACCACAGAGGAGGGGGCAATGATTGTCTGCAGGGTAGCACTGAGAAACACTTCCATTGAGGCCTCTTGAGGTGAGCCTTTTGGATTGAGTGTGATTTGGCAAGCCAAGAGGGGATTCAGGGGAGACAGACTTCCAGGCTTGAGCAAATGGACATAAATACCTCCTCTTCCAGACCCTCTCCTTTCATATGCTGGAAAAAAATATGTATTTGAAACCATCAGAAAACAAAGGATAAAAGCATCATGTTAGTGCAAGGACAGGAGATTAAATGATCATTGCTTGAACTGAAACACAAGCTGTGTGAACAAGCAAGTGATTTAACCCCTCTAAAACTTGACTTTCTAATGCATGTTACAAAGGATGCTAATGGTATCCTGAGAAGGCTCAAATGATGATTAAATGGGACAATCCCCTAGTCAACGCCTTAATACATGCTTAGTGCTCAATAAACACTAAAGAGTGATATTAGCCATTTTTAATACACTTTGATAACACTTTTTAAAATACAGCTGGAAGGCTGTATTGGATGCTATATGCTGGCTAGATTCTATACCTATTTAAAGTGAGTTATTTATGAAGACCAATCATAATTATTGTGCAAATACTTCAAAAAGCTCCTTTCTAGAGTCCGGATACGTATTGTGGGCACAAAACCAAAAGAAACCACGAAATGGAAATAATGAGTTTAAAAGCTTCAATTCAACTCTAGATTGAGACGAATGAAAAAGAAGGGTAAAAAACAAGGCACGATTTTCCAAAGCGGTGACCAAGAGGGCAAGGAAGAGGTCCTACGAAGCCTTCAAAGCGCGGGGATGCTGTCCCAGGGGAACCCAGGTCAGGGAAAGTGAGATCTCCGCGGAGACACTGCAAAGGCGTCACCAAGAAGCCCCAGCGATTCAGACGAGCTCGACCTCGCGCTCCGGCGCTGTAAACGCCAAAGGCAAGCTCGCCACGCGAAGCCAGCCGCAGACTTCACCACCTGGTCAGCCATCGGATGCGGCCTTCCCAAACCGTCACCACCAACAGAGGCCACTTAGCTCCTTCACCGAGCCCAGTTCCCTTCCCGGCTTCCTCGGCGCGGCGCCGTGACGTCACTTCCGGTCTCCGGCGCGCACGTGGGAGGAAGTGCCGGTGCCCGCGGCTGCCGCTCCTGTCTCTCTGGTTACGCTGGTCCGCTGGCCCAGCCGCTGACTCCAGGTGCGCTGCCGCTATGGGAGTCCCAGCGTTCTTCCGCTGGCTTAGCCGCAAGTACCCTTCCATCATTGTCAACTGCGTGGAAGAGAAGGTGAGCAGGCGCCAGGCTGCTGCCGCGGTGGAACCCGAAGCCCTGCTTCTCTAGGCCGCGGCCCATGGGTCCAGCCGCCGGGCCAGAAGCAGCGGTCCAGAGCTCGTGCCACCCTGCCAGCCCCGCGGGCAGCCGCTGTCCGACGCGCGGTTGGTCGCGGGCTCAGGGTTTCGGGATCCCTGGGAACGGCCCGAGAGGGGCGGGGGCGGAGCTGGGTCAGAACTCGCGGGAGGGCCGCTCCTCCCCTGTCGGCTTTTCCCGGCACCAGAAGGCTCCGCCCACGGCTTTGTTTCCTCCCGGGGCCGCGCATTTTGGGTCTCTGTATAGTCTCGACAGCGAGCCTGTTTAGCCATACTTGCCATTGGTAAGGCCTGCGCAGATGCCGAGTCTTCCTTTTAACAACCTTTACAGTAATTTTTGCGGCGAGCTTTCTGGTGTTTACTATCCGAGAGAGGTCATTTGTGGCTATTGTTTAATCTTGGGCAAAAGTAGCATGTGAGAAAGGTCTAGGACGAGACAGAGGTCTTATAAGTGCCACTTCCTCGGTGTGTGCCAGCTGCTGGACAGCTTGCTTGTTGAAATTTTCAAGATTCTTAGATGCACTCGAACAATACATTTTTTGCTGCTTAGTTTGTAATATTTGGGTGGATTTGGGCCTTTTTGAATTCTGTGTTTAGCTGTTCTGTCCGAGTTCGATTTTGTACTCTTAATTAGAGTTTTTGGACTGGGAAGGTTCAGGGTCACGGCTGTCTTCCCCTCCTTGATTTTTGAAGTCAGTACCTGTTTGTCGCTGAGAACTTACTTCTTTTCCTTAGATTGCTGAGGTCTTGGATTTTTACTTTCTTAGCTCCTAACCCAGTAGAAACCAAAAGTCTTGTTTTGGTGTCATTCCCAGTATTTCTCGGGTTATTTTTTCAAAAGAGAAACTCCTAAGCTAAATGCTTGTTTTCTTTGTAAAACTTTAATTAGACTTTACATTCTCGTCAGCTAAAACGACAACAACCACAACAAAAACCAGTTCCTTGCTCAACTGTTCTCATCCTATTCTCTCCAGAGGCAGACAGTTGCTATCTCAGTTTGTTTATACTTATCAGTTTTAGCCATATCTAATTAGTTCTGGCTACAATAGGAGAGGATTTAGTCACTTATTCAGCCTCCCTTCCCATCCTCCTAATGTAGCAAAGCACTGTATTTTTTCTGTTGGCAAACTTTGTAACTTGAAGTAATACACGTTAAAAACAGAACGTCCATCACTTGTATAAAGTGTCCCTTGACTTACTGGTTTCTAAGATTGGTATTAACTTTTCTGATCGTGCTTCACTTACCCTTCACCACAAGTTTGTCAGCAGCACTTTTTCATTTTTGATTTTAGCTATAGAAGTTTGTTTCTAAAAGCTGATGGTATGGTTGATTGTTGTCATGCTGTGTGTTGTGCACTGTGATTCTGGTTTTTATGCTTCTTTTGTCTTTTTCATATTGCTGCCTTTCTTTTTTTCCATTTACCCTTTTCTACCCAAACTGTTTTTTTTTGTTTTTGTTTTCACTGTTCTTGGAAAGAAGTGTAGAGTTTTATTTCTGTTGCATTCACACCTGGTTTTTCTTTTTTAAAAAAAATATAAAAAATTATTTACATATAATTTTTATTGACAAATAGCAATTACACATTTTTATGGGCTTCAGTGTGATATTTTAGTACATGTATACAGTGCATAATCAGATAAGGCCAATTGGTATATCAACCACCTCAAATATTTTGTTTTCAATTATTTATCATTTCTTTTTTTGGGAACATTCAGAATCTTCTTATTTTGAAATATCTATCCATTGTTGTGAACCATGGTTATTCTACTTTGCTATAGAACATTGAAAGTCTTTGCTCATATCCCACCGTACCTTTGTACCTGTTAACCCTCCCCTTTCTCCCACATCTTCTGAAACTCTTTTCACTACTTTCTGCTCTCTCCTCCTGTGAGGTCAGCATTAGTACCGGCATGTAAGTCAGAATTATATATGGTTTTTCTCTAGGCTTGCTGGAAAGCTGCTTATTGAAATTTTTGGTGGTAGGTCTGTTTTCTCGATTACCTGTGTTTGTTGGGTTAAATCCTTTTTTGGTTTTTATTCCCAATTGAATTCTTAGGAAAAATGTTGTAGGATGTGATTTTTCTGTCATTTTAGTCTCTCCATTCTATCCCATACATGTGAATGATCATAAGCTGATTGTAGAGTTCAAGTTTGCAAACTAGTTTTCCTCAAAACTTTGAAAGCATTATTCTTTTGTCACTAGTATTGTTGATGACAAATTCAATGTTAAAGTGATTTTTATTTATGTAACCAATGCTTCTATGGCATATAGAATATACCAGGTACTATTCTGAGACTTCACAAATATTAACTTGTTAGATCCTTATAACAACTACATGACTGCTGCTATTACATTTAACAAGGTAAGAAAGCTGAAATAGAAGGGATGAGTAACATTTTAAGATCACTCAGCTAATGTATATCAGAGCCAGTGTATGGCCATGTTCTTCAAACCAGAAGGGCCATGTTCTTAATTTTTATGTGCTTCAGCTTTCATTCTCTTGTTCATCAGTTTTTCTTTCTGAATTCAATTTGATTTGATTTGGGGGGGTACTGGGGATCAAACCCAGGGATGCTCTGCCATTGAGTTACATTCCCAGCTCTTTTATTTTGAGATAGGGTCTCACTAAGTTACTTAGGATCCTGCTAAATTACCAAGGCTGGCCTTGAATTTGTGACCCTTTGCCTCAGCCTCCCAAGTTGCTAGGATTATAGACCTGCTCCACTAGGTCCCGCTACTTTATTTATTCATTTATTTTAGATAGCATCTGTCTATATTGCCCAGGCTGACCTCCAACTCCTGGGTTCAGGCAGTTCTCCTGCCTCAGCCTCCCAAGTAGTTGGAACTGTAGGCACACCTCACTCACCTGCTGTTTTCTGAATTTTAAACTTTCATGATTATGTACCTAGATACAGGTTTCATTTAAAATTTAAATTCATTTAGATCAGTACTTGGCAGAATCTTTGAGTCTGAAGTTTCTTGTGTTCTTTATTTTAGGGAGTGCTCTTTGATTATTTTTTGACCTTTTTTTCCCTTTTACCAAACTCTGGATATTGGTCCTCCTAAACAGATTTTTCCTTTTCTGTCTCTCCTTCTGTAGCTACACTCCCCCTGCCCACCTTTGCAGCTTTGTTGAAGTATAATTGACATATAATAAATATGTGTTAAAGTGTACAATTTAGTACAATGTATATATCCATGAAACTGTCACCACAATTGATTACCTCTAAAGCATTCCTTTTGTTCTGCTGTAATTCTTCTCTACCCTTCTGGTCGCCCATCTTTTGTCAACCATTTTGATTCTAGCCTTCCTAGTGGGTGTGTGAAATGTTACCTTGTAGTTTTGACTTACATTTCCCTGATAACTAATGATGTTGAATATCTTTTTATATGCTTATTATCCAATTGCTTCTTTTTTCTTTGTTTTTGTTTGTTTTGAGGAATGAACATGGGAGAGAGAAATTTTTTTTTTTCTTCTGGATATAAGACCCTTACTGGATATATGATTTGCGGGATTTTCTTGCGTTCCATGAGTTGGCTTTCTACCTTCTCAATGGTGGCTTTTGATGAGTAAAAGTTTTAAATTTTGGCAATGAAGTTCATTTAATATATTTTTTTCTTTCATTGTTTTGGCTTTTTGTGACATATCTAAAAATCCATTGCCAATTCTAAGGTAACAAAAATTTCTGTTTTCCTAAGAATTTTATAGTATTAGCTTTTAAATATAGGTTCATGGGTTGAGGGTTCAGTTTTACTCTTTTGTGTGTGGCTAATTGTCCTACACCATTTCTTGAAAAGATTGTTCTTTCCCCCATTCAGTGGTCTTGACACCTTCATAAAAAGTCAGTTGACCACAAGGATATTGATTTATTTCTGGACCCTGAATTCTGTTGCATTTATCTATATGTTTATCTTTGTGCCAGTACCATACTGTTTTGATTTATGGTTACTTTGTAGTAAGTTTTGAAGTCAGGAGATACAAATCTTTTTCTTTTCTTTTTTTTTTTTTTTCAGGATTATATTAGCTTTTTTCTTTCTCTTGCTTTTTTTTTTTTTTTTTTTTTTTTGTGGTGCTGGGGATTGAACCTAGCACCTTGTGCTTGCTAGGCAAGCACTCTACCAACTGAGCTATGTCCCCAGCCCTTTCCCCTGCAATTCTGACTGAATTTAAAAATGAGTTTGTAAGTTTCTATAGAGAAGTCAGGGAGTTCTGATAAGGATTTCATTGAATTGGTGAATCAGTTTGGGGAGTTGCCATCTTAATGTAGTCTTCTGTTCCATGAATATAGGATGTTTTCCATTTATTTAGAACTTCGATTTATTTCAACAAAGTTTTGTAGTTTCTAGAATATAGGATTTGCATTTTTTTGTTAAATTTATTCCCCCTTCCTTTTGAATACTATTGTGAATGGAATTTTTTTTTAATGTTCATTGCAAATGTGTAGAAATTCAGTTGATTTTTATACATTGATCTTATTTCCTGCAGTCTTGTTGAACTCATAGATTGGTTCTGATAGTTTTCTAGTGCACTTTTTAGGATTTTCTGTCGACAAAATCACGTCATCTGCAAATATAGTTGCAATATGCCTTTTATTTTGTTTTTCTTGTCCAATTGCCTTGCTCGAATGTGGAATACAAGTAGCATGAGCAGACATCCTTGTCTTGTTCCTGATCTTAAAAATAAAGCATCCAGAATTTTGCCATTAAGTATGATGTTAACCAAGGGTTTGGGGTTAGATGCCCTTTCTGTTGATTGCTGAGTGGTTTTTCTTTTTAAACATGAAATAATATTGGATTTTATCAAAGACTTTTTCTACATATATTGAGGTGATTGTGTCATTTTTGCTTATAATTTACCAGTGTGCTGTAGTGCATTAATTGCATTTTGTATGTTAAACCAAATTTGCATCCTTGAGATAAATCCCACTAGGTCATGGTGTATAATTTTTTTTATATCTATTTCTGGCTTTGAGTTGTTAATATTTTGTCAGGGATTTTTATGTTCATAATCATAAGAGATATGGTCTATATTTTTCTTTTTTTGTTATGCCTTTGTCTGGTTTTGTATCAGGGTAATATAGGCCTTAAAAATGATTTGGGAATGTGGTGGCACATGCCTATAATCCCAGCAGCTCTAGAGACAGATGCAGGAGGATCGCAGGTTCAAAGCCAGCCTCTGCAGCTTATAGAGGCCCTAAGCAACTTAGTGAGACTCTGTCTCCAAGTATAAAAAAGGGCTGGGGATGTGGCTCAGTGGTTAAGTGCCCCTGGGTTCAATCCCCAATACCAAAAAAAAAGAGTTGAGAAGCATTGAAAGAGTTTGTGAAGAATTGATATGAATTTGTTCTTTTGCTTGTTTGTAAAAATTTGGCACCAAGGCCATCTGGCCCTGGATTTATCTAATTTGTTGGTGTATGATTATTCACTATTTTTTTAAATAATTCTTTTTGTTTCTGTAAGGTTGGCCATAATATACTCACTTTTGGATCTGATTCTAGTAATGTGAATTTTTGCTTTTTTTATGGTCAAACTCACTAAAGATTTGTCAGTATAAGTTGTAGATAGAGACAATAACTTTATTTTATTTATTTCTGTGGTGCTGAGGATCGAACCCAGTGCCTAACACATGCAAGGCAAGTGCTCTACCACTGAGCTACAAAGTTTTATTCTTTTTAAAGAACTTGTTTTTGGTTCATTGATTTTTTTTTTTTTTTTTTGGGGTGGGGGTTGAAATTAAGGCCTTTTTGTTTCAAGGCAGGCCCCTTTCCAAATGGACTTATTCCCCCGCCCCGGTTTTTTTTTTTTTCTTTTTAAAAATTGTTTCATTAATTTTTTCTGTAATCTTGATTTTCTTCTTTCTGCTTCACTTAGGTTTAGTTTACTCCTTATTCCTTTTTTGATAAAGTAGAAGGGTTAGGGTATTGATTTGAGGGTTTTGTTTTGTTTTGGTGGTACTGGAATTAAACCAGGATGCTCTATCACTGAGCCCCCAGCCCTTTTATTCTTTCTTTTTATTTTTAAGACAGGGTCTTTTTAAATTACATAGACTGGACTCAAACTTGAGCTCTTTCTGCTTCAGCTTCCTGAGTTGTTGCAATTATAGGTGTACACCACCACTCCTGGCTGAGATATCTTAATTTAGGCATTTGCAGCTATAAATTTCCCTCTGGAATATGTGTCTGCATTCTCATGATCTCAAAAGTTTTAAATGTTCTTGTTTTTAAAATAATTTTTACTAGCTTCACTGGGGAGTAGGTAAGTGGGCCTTCTCACTCCCATGTTGCAAATTGATCTCTCCCGTATGTTTTAATGTCTGGAGAGCAATGATCAGTTTTACACATCTTACATATTTTGTGTTTTCTGTAGTACTATCTTTAGTTCTTGGCGTGCATCCTGTTAAATCTAGTGAAATTACAATGAATCAGTTTAGCATAGTGATAAAGATAACAGGTTCTAAGGTCAAACTACCAGGTTAAAATCCTGTTTCCTGAATCCAGTAGCAGTGTAACTTAGGAAAGCCACTTAATTATAAGCATAAGCATTTGTAAGTGGAATGCTTCAGATCTCACAGGATTGTTGTGAGCATAGAATGGGATAATCCACTAGTAAAGGCCTTTAGAACAATACTTGTCACATTTTAAGAACTTTATAAATGTTAGTGGTAATTATTGGTCTTTGTTCACTAACATTGTATAAAAATGAAGTTCTAACACACAACTTGAAAAAATAATCACCTACAAGTATTCAAATGCCCCATTTGGCAATAAAATCAAAACATATAGCCTAGGATTGAAGATAAAGTTTGCCTAGCTTGTGTGAGGTACTAGGTTGTATCCCTAGTACAGCAAAACAAAAGCAAACACATGCGCATGTACACACACACACACACACACACAAATTTATAACCTCATTTTCTAAGACATAAATACTTAATTTGACATTTTCATTAGCCCTTTGTGTATATCTCCCCAAAGTACAACCCACATTTTATATTTCTTTCCTATAGTTTCAAGCTGCTTTAAGGGAAATCTAAAACTGAGTCATATAGTTTGGTGTGTAACTTTCATTCAGGTGACACACTCATTATGTTGGGACCTTAAACATGATTCATGATTTTTCTTTTCTTTTTTTTTGGAACCAGGGGATTGAACTCAGGGGCACTCGATCACTGAGCCACATCCCCAGCCCTATTTTGTATTTTATTTAGAGACAGGGTCTCACTGAGTTGCTTAGTGCCTTGCCTGTGCTGAGGCTGGCTTTGAACTCATGATCCTCCTGCCTCAGCCTCCCTGGCCACTGGGATTATCGGCGTGTGCCACCACGCCTGGCGATTCAGGATTTTTCTAATGTTATTGTTAAATCCCATGTAGGCTTAAACAAAAATGAATCTACTTAGCTGTTACCGGCAGTAGTTTCTGTTTATAAAGTTGATTTTAACAGTGAGTTGGCATGAAATTGATTTTAGGGGCTTACTTCAAAACTGCGGAATGCACTTTTATACAGTAGCCCTCTTATTTGCAATTTTCCTTTCCAGGGTTTCAGTTACCTGCGGTCAGCTGTGGTTCTAAGATGGTAATAGAAAATTCTGGAAATAAACTTCATAATTTTTAAATCGTGTGCTGTTGTTAGTATTGTGATGAAATCTTGCATGGTTCTGCATCATCCAGTCTGGGATGTGAGTCATCCTTTGTCTGGTGTATTTAGTCTGTACATGCTAACTATCTGCCTGTTAGTCAGTAGCCATATCAGTTATCACACTGACATGTTATTGCAGCATTATTGCAGTGTTTATGAACTGCTTATTTCTTGAATTGTCTGTTAACATTTTAGAACAACAGTTGACCATGGGTAACAGAAACCTTTAGAAGTGAAACCGGATAAGGGGGGACTGCTGTGTAAAGAATACATTCTACATTGCATTGCCACTGTTGAAGTAACCCTTAGTTTACTTAATAAGGGCCCCAGAGTACAAGAGTAGTGATGCAGGCAATTTTGACATGCCAAAGAATAACTAACTGTAAAATGCTGCTTTTAATTGAAAAGGTGAAAGTTCTCAACTTGACCCCCCCCCATTATATTCTGAAGTTACTTGGATCTATAATAATGAAACATAGTATATATAGTGTTCAGTACTATCCACAGTTTCAGGCAGCCCCTGGAGACCTTAGAACATACTCTATGTATAAGGGGAGAAATTACTGTGCAAACATCATTATTTATATATTTGTATTATCTTTCTTGAAATATCTCCTTTATCTTCATTTATTGGCATTTTGTGCACAGATACATTGATATTTGAACTTCTGGTTTAAGATACATGTATCCCTTCCTTTTTCAATGAAGTAGAGGAGTTGTCTCAGCCTCCTCCTTAAGGCAGAGCTACCCTGAGTGCCAGCCTTCTGGATAGGGATGCTCCATCCTTCTCCACGGAATTGTTAGTCAGGCATTGCCCTGCTGACCCAAGCTCCCATATTCTCTGAGAATGCATATGTCAAGTTGCCTTAGACAGTGGGTCCTGATGGGAAGGAGAAGAGCAGGACAGGATAGGGGTTGGCCCTACCAAATGATTCTGTTCGATGGGTCTTCCAGAAGCTGTCCATCCCTTGAGCTCCCTCTCTTGGCCTGGATCCCACCATCAACAGCACCTCTCCTCTACCATGTCGCAGGTATTACAGTAACTATTCTTCCCTAGCACCACCCCCCCAATTGTGAATTAGCATCCGCATATCAGAGAAAACATTCAACCTTTGGTTTTTTGGGATTGGCTTACTTCGCTTAGTATGATATTCTCCAACTCCGTCCATTTACCAGCAAATGCCATATTTCCTTCTTCTTTAGGGCTGAGTAATATTCCATTGTGTATATGTACCACAATTTCTTTTTCTTTTCTTTTTTTTTTTTAATTTTAGTTCATTGTACACAAATGGAGTACAACTATCATTTTTCTGGTTGTACACAAAGTAGAATCATACAGTTTGCATATTCATACATATACATCGGGTAAAGATGTTTGTCTCATTCTATTATCTTTCCTTGCCCACCCCCTCCCCACCCCTCATTTTCCTCTATACAATCCATCCCTTCTCCATTCTTCCCGTACCTCCCACCACCCCCACTATGTTTCATCAACCACTTATAAGAAAAATCATTCGGCCTTTGGTTTTTTGGGATTGACATTTCACTTAGCATGATCTTCTCCAATTCCATCCATTTATCTGAAAATGTCATAATTTTATTATTCTTTATGGCTGAATAATATTCCATTGTGTATATATACCACAGTTTCTTTATCCATTCATCTATTGAAGGGCATCTAGGTTGGTTCCACAATCTAGTTATAGTGAAGTGAACTGCTATAAGCATTGATGTGGCTGCATTACTGCAATATGCTGATTTTAAGTCCTTTGGGTATAGGCTAAGGAGTGGGATAGCTGGATCAAATGGTGTTTCCATTCTGAGTTTTCTAAGGAATCTCCATACTGCTTTCCAGAGTGGCTGCACCAGTTTGCAACCCCACCAGCAATGTATGAGTGTACCTTTTTCCCCACATCGTTGCTGACACCTATTGTTGCTTGTATTCTTGATAATAGACATTCTAATTGGGGTGAGATGGTATCTTAGGGTAGTTTTGATTTGCATTTCTCTTATTACTAGAGATGTTGAACATTTTTTCAGGTATCTGTTGATTGCTTATAGATCCTCTTCTGTGAAGTATCTGCTCATTTTCTTAGCCCATTTATTGATTGGGTTATTTGTATTCATGGTGTAAAGTTTTTTGAGTTCTTTATAAATTCTGGAGATTAGTGCTCTTGTGAAGTGTGTGTGGCAAAAATTTCCACAATTTCTTTTTCATCTCTTGAAGGATAGATGTGATCCTACAACATGTGCAGTCAGAAAAATGAGAAATTATACTCCACTTATGCATAATTTGTCAAAATGCACAAATGCATTCTACTATCATGTATAACTAATTAGAACAAATAAAAAATTTTTTTAAAAGAAATTATTTGGTTTGAGGATTCAGTGACTCTTTTTTTTTTTTTTTTGGTACTGGGGATTGAACCCAGGGGCACTCCACCAACAAGCCAATCCCCCGCCCTATTTTGTATTTTATTTAGAGACAGGGTCTCACTGAGTTGCTTAGAGCCTCACTTAGTTGCTGAAGCTGGCTTTGAACTTGCGTTCCTCGTGTCTCAGCCTCCCAAGTGCTGGGATTACAGGTGTGCGCCACCCGTGCCCGGCCAGAGTGACTCTTATTTTAGATGCCCATGGATTAAGGATCTCTTTTTAACCAAACAGGAAGCATATTGATATTGTATTTGACAAGGTTTTTGAGAAGTCAGTTTCTTTGTTGAGCATCAAAATCTTCTTTTGATAAAAGGAGTTTGGAATTTATGTAGTATGTGTTGAATATGTCTGCAGTTCTCTTGAGGGAAAAATACATTGTTTTCTTACTGGGCTCCTTTTTTCAAGATTGGGATCCTCGTATGCCATGTTCCTCATATTGTGTTTTTCCCCAGGGAGTGGAGCTAGAAATTCTTGTGCAGCTACATTCAGTATTCATTGAAGAGCTACAATACTTAGTGCTCTGCTAGCCCTAGGGTAGGAATTAGCCTGCCAGTGACCTCTTTTGTGACTACAGTGTTTTTGGAATGTTAAGGCGCAATTCCAATATCCCAAATAAAAGTTCCACTTCCTTCTGAAGCAAAAGACAAAGAATTTATTCTGGACAGGCTGGGGAAATAGAAAGTAAACAGTTCTGCAGTCTCCCTGCAGTTCTGCACCCACCTGGGGGTTGACTGCTGCCTAAAAGCTGGAAAACCACAAGGAAAGGGGGAGAGAGGGTGGCAGCTAAAACCACATTACATAAACAAGTTCCTCAGAATTATCAGTACTGTTCAGAGGGGCAAACTTAATTCCACAAGTTCAGGATATTGGGGGGTCAGGGTGCTAGTGGGGCAAGGTGGAGGTGTTATGCAAGTGTGCTCACAAAGAAAGAAAAGTGAAGGTGTTTTTTTTACACAGGGTGAAATGTCTGAACAAAATGGAGTTAGCTTAGCTCAATCTTTAAATCAGCCCTTAACAGGAACACAGCCACACCCATTCATATGTATCTTATTTTGACTGCTTTCACTCTATGAAGGTGCAGATAAGAGTTTGCATCTGAGATTGTATGACCAAGAATAAAATATTTATTTTGTGAGGCTCAAAAGATGAGTATTAGTTATGCTTGGTGCAAGAGAAAGGAATATGTGGACTCTGAAGTCCACATAGGGGTTAGATAGGGAGGCAGATAGCCTCTTGACTGAACAGAGGTTTTTATTTGGTGGTCAAGTTATTTTCTTCTTTTCATAGACTGCCAAAAATTGGCTTCCTGCTTTCCTTGCCACTTACTCACCCCCACCATGTGTGTGCGCATGCACACACACGCTGTTTCTCATCAAGTCCTCTGGATTCATAGCATTTTTGGACCAAACATTGTCTAACAGCTTCTTTTCTGTTCTATCCTTAAATCCCTTTCCATATCCTGTTTTTCTGATTATAATACAAATTGAGGCCCCATCTCATGCCCTTCCTTCCTCTCAAAGATAATCACTCTCCTGAAATTGGTGTTTAAACTTCATTTACTTTTCTCTGTAATCATCTCTGAGCAGTATCTAATATTATTTCATAACTTTGTATAACTGGTATACTGTATGTAGTCTTCAGTGACTTGCCTTTTTTGGCTCAACAGTGTATTTATGACCATTCAGCTCTTGTTCTTAAAATATCACTTTTGTCTGGCATTCTAATTTATGAATATACTAGTTTATTATTTTTGTTTCTTTCTTTATTTTAGTGTCAAATAAAGTACCTAGGAGTGCATAACTATTGAGCCATCCTGATACCTTTTTATTTTTTATTTTGAGACAGGGTTTTGATAAGTTCCTTAGGGCCTTATTAAATTGCTGAGGCTGACTTCGAAGTTAGGATTTTCCTGCCTCAGCCTTGTGAGTTACTGGGATTATAGTTGTGCACCATCATGCTCAGCCTTTTTACTCTCTTCTTGACAGTCTTTTCCTCCCCAAATTAAGTTGACCTTTGATTTTTTATTCTTTTTAAACATAGCTTTATTAAGATTATTTAATTTATATATCATGAAATGCACTTTCTTAAAGTGTATAGTTCAGTGGTTTCTAGTATATGTATGTAATTATCCAGTTACAACTGTTATCTAATTGCAAACACTTTGATCACAACCAAAGCAGTGTCCTTTTAGAAGTCACTTCCCATCTCCCTCACCCTTCTACCACCCTCACCTTGAAACAACCATGAATCTACATTCGGTCTATACATTTTTCTATCCTGGACTTATCATATAATTGGAATCAGTACAGTATGTGGTCTTTGTGATTGGTTTCTTTCATTTCACATAATGTTTTGCGGTTTATCTACAATGTAGCATGTACATGACAGGTTTTTAAATTGTTTACAGTATTTTTGTTCTATTGCTTTGTATGTGTTTGAAGAACTGTTATTTTTTAAACGATTTATTAACAGTAAAAACTAGATCTCATGTTCTTAATCTTTTGTTGAAGCTCTGGAAGGAAAAGACAAAGGTAATGCCATTTATAAAAATACAATCGAATACCTGTGGAAGTGAGTAGACCTTACTTTTGAAGAAATCATAGTGTAGTTGGGTTAGAATATCAGGTTAATTATATAGCTGTGGATATACTATCAGAGAATAAGCACAATTCTTAGGAAATGTTGGTGAAGAAATGCAATTAATTTCTTCGGAGATATGTAGAGGTGTTATAAAGTAAGTGACATCTGATCTGAGTCTAGACCTTGGAAAATTAATAAGATTTCAGGAGTGAGTGCTGGTAGGGAGGAAGAAGCCTTTCTGAAAGGAGATGCATTAGGAAAAAGTCATTGAGAGCTGGAGGAGCATTTCCTAAGAACTTTTGAGAGATCAAATAGGCCCCAACATTATGGTGGCAGGACTAGACCAGGCTCATTGGTCAGCACCTGCTCTGGGAATCATTGGAAAAATTAGGCAAGATTAAGACAGGCACATTTATGTTTTAAAAGGAGTACTCTGACAGTATAGCAGGTGGATTGGAGATGAGAGTTACTGGGGAGGCAGTCCACAAGAAGGTTGTTATGACCTTTTAGGTGGGATGTGATAACCTAATGTTCCTGGTAGTGGAAATTAAAGGAAATGAAATGGAAAGGCATTTTTTAGGTTAAATTGACAGGACTTATTAATGTAGGTAGAATTCATTCTAAGATGAATCCCTTGATCTCTCACTAGGACAATTTGAATGATTTGTGAATTTGATAAAAACCTCCCATATTGTCAAAATTAACTTGTGTTAGAAGCCCTGTACTTTCAACAGATGAGTTTTCTGCTCCAGTTTTTTTAAAAAATATTTTTATTAGTTGTTGATGAAACTTTATTTACTTTTTTGTATGTGGTGCTGAGAATTGAACCCAATGCCTCACACATGCTAGGCAAGCGCTCTACTACTGAGCCACAACCCCAGCCCTCCAGTTTGTTTTAAGGAATAAAATAACTCCATATCCTATAAGTTTTTATTTGAAGTATTTTATTTCCAGTTTAGAAATGAAACAGGTTCATATTGAGCCTAGGATCAGTCATTTTTAGACCTGAACAAACTACTATTAATTATTACTTCCTCATAGCCAAAAGAATGCAATGGTGTAAAGGTTCCTGTTGATGCCAGTAAGCCTAATCCAAATGATGTGGAGTTTGATAATCTGTATTTGGATATGAATGGAATCATCCATCCCTGTACTCATCCTGAAGACAAGTACGTAATCCATTTTTGTCATTGCTATCACAAGTCACAGGGGAAGTACTATATTATATTACATTGTTTGCTTATCATTATAGACCAGCACCAAAAAATGAAGATGAGATGATGGTTGCCATTTTTGAGTACATTGACAGACTTTTCAATATTGTAAGACCAAGACGACTTCTCTATATGGCTATAGATGGAGTGGTAAGTGCTAAAATAATTAACTTAGAAGCCTCAGTTTTTGTTTTTGCTGTGTTCCCAGTACCTAGAATGAGAGTCAGCTAAATAGTGAAAAATGTTGACTGGTAAACTCAATAAGGGCTGTTGGTTTGGTCATTCATTCATGCATTTTTTTATGCTTATTTTGTGCCAGGTACTGTGAAATTCTGGGGATATTGGTGAATGCCTTTATTTTTGAAGGAGTTATCATTAAAAGGAAGGAGACATAGATATGTGAGTTTAGTTGCAGGCACTCAATAATACATGTAAGATATTGAGGAAGGAGGAAGCCAGGGCTGCCATAGAAATTAGGAAATAGAGAAGATGTCTTTTGTCCCATTTCTTTAAGGATGAAGAAAAATTGGAGATTGGTAGCCATTGGTTGAGGGATGAGTGGGAGTTGTAGAAAGGAGGGATGACCTTCCAGGTTCTAAAATGTTCTAGGTAAACACACTTTCAATGCCTTTGACCACACTGATGCCTTTGGATAACTGCAAATAGTTTGGATTGAAAAGGGAAGTAGAGCAATAGTTCAAGAGAGCCTCACATGCCACTCTTTGGAGTTTGGACAGTGAGCAGTGATCAAAGTGATTTAAGAACCTGGTAGCTTACTGACTTATGATAATTATACCAATCAGGTTAGGTTATAAATGACCACTATATTATACATTAGGATGTAAGAAAATTAGGGTAAATCATAATCCTAAATTTACTAACTACAGACAACTAAATTTTCTTTTAGATTTAGTACTTCCTAGTGATTAATGGAATGATTTTGAAAATCCCGAGAACTTTGACCCCCAAGAAAATTAACTTTACTATGTGGATCTTTTTACTCAATGAAAACTCTTAGCTACCTTTTAACTTGCAGGTACAATGGAATAAGAGAAAAAAAGAACAGGAATATATCTTGTTGAGAGCATATTTCAATTCACATTCAGCAAAACTTCTTGAAGAAAGTCTTTAATTTTCCTTGAGTATGCTGTTGCTAGATCAAGTATAAAATATGTGCATATTTATGTGCACATATATGTGCACATGTGTACATGCATTTTTTTGTTGAGGTGTGCATTTAGATCATAGAATTTGTTATTTGAGATGACTACATTAGGTAGTCTCATTTTACAGAAAGAACTTTTTAAAGGAATATTATATAATTTATACTTAGATGTTGTCAGAATATTGCAGAATTCTTTCAACCCCAAAACTCACCTTAGTGACTTCAAAAATCTTAGTGGGCCTAATCAGTGATTTAAATTACATTTGGTAAAGGGAAAATTTAAAAGTACTTTGGGTTAAAACATTGCTCCCTTTCTAATTGTTTTGCTGTATTGAAAAGACAGTAATTATGAACCTTATTGTAGGAAATACAATATAGAAGTACATGGAGGTCTTGCAGGTCAGAAAGTCATAATTCTCTGTTGTTTTTATGGGAAATTGTGAATCTGATTTGGAGACTGTCATTCCTTTAAGTCATGGACATAGGGAAGGTCCCCCTGACCCTCTATCTTTAGTAAGTACTCCTTTAATGCTGGCTGGGTCTTGGCTACCTTGAAGCACTTTAACCCAAGAGAACTGGCATTAGGCTGTGACCCTTTGTAATATGATCTACTATGGTTTCATAGAATGTCTGTTCATTTGTCATATCACTCATTTGATAAAGCTTAACTTTTAGGTTCTTGGTCCAAATTTATGTTCTCAGGATCTGCTGTCTTGTCATGAAAAGATTATTAGACTTAGTACTTACCTTTCTTCCATTTTACGTGCTCTTTTTATAAGAATGATTGATTGAAAATAATGTACAGATTTATTTGTGAATAGTATTATGTAAATATGAAATAAATGTTTTCAGGCACCACGTGCTAAAATGAACCAGCAGCGTTCAAGGAGGTTCAGAGCATCAAAAGAAGGAATGGAAGCAGCAGTTGAGAAGCAGCGAGTCAGGGAAGAAATATTGGCCAAAGGTAGAAAATATTTATTTTGAAGATGGACTTTTTACTGGGGTTCCCAAAAGCCTTGAAATTCCTGGTGGGTACAGAGGTAGATGATGAGGGTCAGTGAGGAGGAGGCTAATGCTTATGGTTCTCTCCTAACCCATCCTCCTATGTGTGAGGTGAGGTTTTAGCAGGGTGATTTGTTTGGTGTCTGCTATATAAGGCAATGATGATAGACCAGGAAAGCCACAATTTATTGGCTTAAGACAGTTGCACTTTACAGTTGGAGAAAGATGTCATAGGCCTGCAGTTATAATAAATTTTATGTTAATTTACTGGAAGTGTGCAAATACATAGTTTATTTATTTATTTTGCAATACTTTAGCCTCAGCTTGTAATTAAGACTTAAAAACCTGTTTGTATTTATGATGGAATGTTTTTTATTTTAATGACGTTCTCTTTTTTGAAGATATTTCAGAATATATTGCTAATCAGAGATACAGAGGAAAAAACAGGATCTTCATATCCTGTTAGCTCATAATTTTATTTCTTACATAAAGCTGTGATAAACTCAGAATTTAATTTCATTTTTCTCTATCACCTTTATCCAAGAACTGTTATCAAAATTAAAACCCTAATCCTGGGCTGGGGTTGTTGCTCAGTGGTAGAGAACTTGCCTAGCATGTGTGAGGCACTGGGTTTAAATCTCAGGACCACATAAAAAAATAAAGATATTGTGTTCATCTACAATTAAAAATATTTTTAAAAAAACAAACCCTAATCCTCTCTGTGTGTGTATGTGTGTATGCTTGTGCAAGGAAAGAGTTTCATAATTTTTATGTTTTAAATAACAATATCTTGTATAGCATATGTTGTTCTACAGACTTGTGAAAGATTAATTTAAATTTGAGGGGAGGAATCTTATTTTTTTTGCCCCAAAGTGGAATATTTTCCTTAGATAATAGTGATTCTCTTTCTTTTGTATTTGAACTTTGTCTTGTTGTTCTGTCTTAATATTAATTAATTTCCTTCACTTTTTATGGGGAAAACAAAACTTTGCCCCTTTTTTCTAGGTGGCTTTCTTCCTCCAGAAGAAGTAAAAGAAAGATTTGACAGCAACTGTATTACACCAGTAAGTAGTCTCATATTTTGCAAGCTATTGCTAACTCTTAAATGATAGGTTAATTTATTTCCTTCTGTCATTTTAGGGAACTGAGTTCATGGACAATCTTGCTAAATGCCTTCGCTATTACATAGCTGATCGTTTAAATAATGACCCAGGGTGGAAAAATTTGACAGTAAGTTTCACATTTTGGTACTTCAAAAAGATTAGAGTGATCTTTGAGACTGTACTTTGATATGACTGATATTATTTATCCTTTTTTCCCTCAATAAAATGTCTGTTGGCTGTCAGGGAAAAGAAGCATCCAAGGTTATTGGAAATAGGGTGCCTTGCATGGTCAGGTTTTAGATCGCTGCATTTTTCTCTCAGTGCCAATTTTGTTCTTTTACCATCACTGTGTAGCCATAAAAAGAGATTCATAATTTTTTTAAAAAGTATGTATATAATATATATGAATGTGTGCGTGTATAGTTTTTAAGTAGTTTTGTAGCTAGATATCAAAATGTAGCCAGATTAAAGTTGTAGAACTGCCTTTAAAAAAATGACTGTTCTCAAAGGTACAATGTAAGTGAACTTTTATGCAGTTTTAGGTTCATAAATGTGTTTTCCTTTAATTAGAAATTATGAGTTATATTTGGTATCTTTTATTGATTATTCTTGGGGCTTATAAGATTTGGTTCTATATCCTCTGATAGTAGTGAAAATAATAACTTGTGAACTGATCAGTTTTCCTAAGGCTGAGTTTTACCTAGACATTTCCGTCTTTTCCATTCCATGTAATAAGTTCATGAAGTAATTTTTGGTGTTTAACATACTTTTCACCTCCAGGATTTCTATTTTTTTTCTTTTTATGATTTTAATCTCTTTGTTGACATTTTATATATGTTCATGCAGTCTTGTGGTTTTGTTTAGTTCTTTGTCTATGGTTTTCATGGTTTAACATGTTTATTCAGAAAATTTCCAATTAGTATTACTGTGAATTTAATTATCTCAATTTTTTTCTTAACCTGTTTAGTTCTTCTGATTTTGTTGCTGGTAGAAAGCTGGGAATGATCTGTTAAAAACTTTTTTTTAATAGGTTATTTTATCTGACGCTAGTGCTCCTGGTGAAGGAGAACATAAAATCATGGATTACATTAGAAGACAAAGAGGTAAAACTCACTTATAAATATTTGTATGTTCTGTGAAGAAAAGATGAGCCAGGCTGGGGTGGGAGAACACTTGCATATTGGGTGTAAGGCCCTGGGTTCAATCCCTAGCACTGTATTTAAAAAAAAAAAAAAAAATCGATCGAAACTTTTCATCCATTATTTCTTTTTTTTTTTTTTTTTGAACAGGGGTTTAACTCAGGGACACTCGGCCACTGAGCCACACCCCCAGCCCTATTTTGTATTTTATTTAGAGACAGGGTCTCACTGAGTTGCTTAGGGCCTCGCTAAGTTGCTGAGGCTGGCTTTGAACTCGCGATCCTCCTGACTCAGCCTCCCAAGTCGCTTGGATTACAGCCGTGCCCACCACGCCTGGCTCCATTATTTCTTTAAAACACTTTCTGTCCTTTTCTCTCTTTCTTCTCTTATACTTATGTTGCTATGTTTGGTGGTGTTCCACAAGTCTCCCATACTCTGTTAATTTCCCTTTCTCCTTTTCTTTTTCTGTACCTCTGTATTTTCAATTGCCTTATTGTCAGGTTTGCTGATTGTTTTTTCTTCTGCTCAAATTAGCTTTTTGGCCTCTAAAGTGAATGTTTTTATTTCAACTGTAATTTTCACCTCCAGGATTTCTACTTTTTTCCTTTTTATGATTTTAATCTCTTCATTGACATTTTCCATATGTTCATGCAGTCTTCTTGTGGTTTTGTTTAGTTCTTTGTTTATGGTTTTCTTTAGTTTATTGAGCATACTTTATTTTTTTATTTAGTTTTTTTTTTTTTTTTTACAAAAATGGGTCACAACTTTTCATTTCCATGGTTGTATACAATGTAGATTCACATGATTCATGTGATCTTACGTATACATAGGGTAATACTGGCTGTCTCAGTTTACTATCTTTCCTTCCTCCACCCCCTCTCATCCCATTTTCCTCTATGTCCAAAGTTCCTCCTTTCTTCTCTTGACAACCCCCACCCCTATTATGTATCATCATCCACTTATCAGAGAAAACATTTGGCCTTTGGGTTTTTGGGATTGGCTTATTTCACTTATTTCACTTAGCATGATATTCTCCAACTCCACCCATTTACCAGCAAATGCTGTAATTTTATTCTTCTTTATGGCTGAGTAATTTTCCATTGTGTATATATACTATAGTTTCCTTTTTTTTTTTTTTTGGAACCAGGGATTGAACTCAGGGACACTCGGCCACTGAACCACATCCCCAGCCCTATTTTGTATTTTATTTAGAGACAGGGTCTTACTGAGTTGCTTAGGGCCTCACTAAGTTGCTGAGACTGGCTTTGAACTCGAGATCCTCCTGACTCAGCCTCCCAAATCGCTTGGATTACAGGTGTGCGCCACCACGCTCGGCTATACCATAGTTTCTTTATCCATTCATCAACTGAAGGGCATCTAGGTTGGTTCCACAATCTAGCTATTGTGAATTGAACAGCTGTGAACATTGATGTGGCTGTGTCACTGTAGTATGCTGATTTTAAGTCCTTTGGGTATAAACTGAGGAGTGGGATAGCTAGGTCAAAAATAATGATTCCATTCTGATTTTCTAAGGAATCTCTGTACTGCTTTCCAGAGTGGCTGCACCACTCTGGAAATGTATGAATGTGCCTTATTCCCCACAGCAATGTATGAATGTGCCTTATTCCCCACATTCACGCCAACTTTTATTTTGGTACTGGGGATTAAACCCAAGGATACTTAACCACCGAGCCATATCCCCAGCCCTTTTTATATTTTACTTAGAGACAGGGTCTTGCTGAGTTCCTCAGGGCCTCACTAAGTTGCTGAGACTGGCTTTGACAATCCTCCTGCTTCAGCCTCCCAAACCATTGGGATTATAGGCATGTGCCACTGTCCCCTGCTAAAGTTGCTAAGTTGAGGAAAGATATAAATATCCACACCCAAGATGTTTAATGAACTCAGGCAGGATAAACTCAAAAGAGATCCATATAGAGACAATTTAGAATAAAATATTTAAAACCCAAAGACAAGAGACAATCTTGTAAGCATCAAGAGAGGAGGAACTTGTGATGTTCAAGGAATCTTCAGTAGAATTAACACTGAACTTATCATTAGAAAACATGGAGGCCAGAAGGCAGTAGAATAATATATTCTAAGTCCTGACAGAAAGTGGGGGGACCCCGTCAGCCAAGAATTTTATATCAGACAAACTATTCTTTAAGATTGAAGGATGGGGGCTGAGATATAGCTCAGTGGTAGAGTGCCTGCTAAGCATGCAGGGGGCCCTGGATTCCCAGGATTGAGTTAAAAAAAAAAAAAAGAAGAAAAAAAGGAATGAAGGATACCTCATGAAAATAGAAGGGAGGCCAGTTGAATAGATAAAGAGGGCAAGGGGTGGGGTGGGAAGAGGGGAGTTACTGGGAAATAAAATTGACCAAATTTTACTGTTATATTGTATGCATGCATGAATATGAAGCAATGAATCCCACTGTTATGTATAATTATAATGTACCAATAAAAAGGAAAAAAGAATGAAGGAGAAATTAAAACATTTCCAAAGAAGAAAAGAGAGAGAGGGATGGGCTGGGGTTTTGGCTCAGTGGCAAAGCACTTGCCTAGTATGTTCAAGGCACTGGGTTCATTCTCAGCACCACATATAAATAAATAAAATAATGGTACATTGCCAACTAAAAAAAATATTAAAAAAGGAAAGGGACTTCATTATTAGTATAACTGCCCTACATTAACTGCTAAAGTCCAATTGAAATGACACAATAATAGATAGTAACTCAAAGCCATGATGAGAAATAAAGAACACTGATAAAAGTGGGAACTACATAAGTAAATGTAAAAGACAATATTATTTAAGAAAAAAAAAAAACAGGAACAAGAAAAGAAAAAAGCCATTGACTAGAAAATATTTGGCAAGATGTAATATTCTGTGGTATCTAATATGTTTATATAAATATATGTTTCTCTCCTTTTTAGCCCAGCCTAACCATGACCCAAACACTCATCATTGTTTATGTGGAGCTGATGGTAAGTTTCTTCTTTGGGATTTGCTTTTCTTGGATTAAACCATAGCAAGTTGATAGATTGATGTGAGGTGATGGAATTTTCAAGATTGTCTAAAATGCTTGTTTTAAATCAGAGGAACTACTGAGTTGCTGTTTAATCTGATTAGTGATCACCTGTCATTCTTTTCTTTGGGTACTAGGGATCAAACCCAATGTTTCACACACGCTAGGCATGCCCTGTGCCACAGAGTTATAGCCTCAGTCCTTTCTCAAATTTTGAGACAGGGTCTCACCAAATTGCCCAGTTGAACTTGCCATCCTCCTGCATAGCTGGGATTATAGGTATATACCAACATGCCCAACTTCAACTTTTTGATATTGTTAGTAGCTTCCTTTATAAAGGAAAATTCTCCAAGCATTTAATTCATAGTGGTAGTCTGTATTGTAGGTTCACATATCTGGAGGACCCGTTGACCGATAACTGCTAGAAAGTTTTAGGCTTTTGGCTTTGCTGACTGTGTACTCACTACAAGTTTTCCTTATGTTGGTGTCTTGTAATATTTCACTTACAAGAATCCTCTCAGTGTTCACTGTTCAATACTTTTTTTTCTTCATTAATTGAAAGCTGATCTCATTATGCTTGGCCTTGCTACCCATGAACCCAACTTTACCATTATTAGAGAAGAATTCAAACCAAACAAACCGAAACCATGTGGTCTTTGTAATCAGTTTGGACATGAGGTCAAGGATTGTGAAGGTTTGCCAAGAGAAAAGAAGGGAAAGGTAAGAACTTTGAGATGGTAGTTTCCTCATTTGAAGGAAAAAATAATTGTTATTTTGGTAAAAAATGCATAATACAGAATACACCATTTCAACGATATTTAAGTGTACAATTAAATAGCTTTAAATGTATTCAAGCTACCTCATTTGTAAAATGCTACCTCTCATTGAAATGTATCTTTTAAAGCATTTTGTTTTGGGTACTGGGAATTGAACCCAGGGATGCTTAATGACATCCCCGGTCCTTTTTATTTTTTATTCGAAGACTGTCTTGCCAAGTTGCTTAAGTCCTCACTAAATTGCTGAGACTGACCTTGAATTTGTGATCCTCCTGCCTTAGCCTCTTGAACTGCCTGAACCGCTGGTATTATAGGCATGCACCACTGCACCAGACCAGACTTTTAAAGCACTTTAAACCCACATTCAAAAGCATGCACACACTAATTTTCTAACATACCCATTGTCTATGTGAGGTAAGATATCATAGATAATAAGATCTGTTATATATGCTTTATAGAAGTTTCTTGTTTCAAATAATTACTCCTTTTAAAAGTAACTAAAAATAAATTAAATTTCTTGGTATTTCTAAATTACTCAGTTTCTGTGTACTTTCGGTACACTTGTTTATAGCCAGTTCTCTTTAATTGGATTTCTTTTTAAGAATATGGCATGGGGAAAAAAGTGAATAAAAGCACATAAGAAATATATACAGTATGATTTCAGATATGCAGTAGGATAAAGGCAGTATACATGTATTGATGCACATATTTCACAGAGAAAGGACTAGAGGTGTTTACATCACAATATTAATATTGTTAGGTTGTAATATTGTAGGTATTGATAAACTACAGTCATCGATATTTGTCCTAGGAGCCAAGAATGGTTTTTACATTTTTAAAGGGTTATAAAACTATAACAAAACATGAAAGAGTAATAGCAAAGATTGTATGTGTTCCTCACATCCAGGCTGGAATAGTTATTATCTGGTTCCTCACAGAAAATGTTCGCTGACATATAGGTGTGATTGTTTATGGGTAATTTTATTTTAAAATGATTGGTGAGATTTTTACAAATTTGTGCCTGTCATATTAAAATGATCTTGTTTTCAAAAAAACCTTAAAATTTCCTTGACTGGGAAAAAATGCAAAGTTTAAATTAAACTTTTTACTCTCTACTCTCATTCTTGCAGCACGATGAGCTTGCAGATAGTCTCCCATGTGCAGAAGGAGAGTTCATCTTCCTGCGGCTGAATGTTCTTCGTGAGGTTTGTATCACTAGTCATTGAAACTGGAGTTCCTAAAAGCCTTAGATAGCTTTAATGGCAGCATTCCTTTTTTGGTTATAGTATTTGGAAAGGGAACTCACCATGGCCAGCCTACCATTCACATTTGATGTGGAAAGGAGCATTGATGACTGGGTCTTTATGTGCTTCTTTGTGGGAAATGACTTCCTTCCTCATTTGCCATCATTAGAGATTAGGTAAGTGTTTCCATGTATTTTTTCCCCCACGTACTGTTTTAGCCTTCTTTACAGAGCCTGCTCGTCCTAATGCATAATGTTTGTCTCCTGGTGGCAGGGAAGGTGCAATTGACCGTCTGGTTAACATATACAAAAATGTGGTACACAAAACTGGGGTAAGTTTTACTCTTGAATAATTTCAGATAGAAGTATTTGCTTTTTTAAGAAGATCATTTTTACATGTATTTTATCACTTACAGGGTTACCTTACAGAAAGTGGTTATGTCAATCTGCAAAGAGTACAGATGATCATGTTAGCGGTTGGTGAAGTTGAGGATAGCATTTTTAAAAAGAGAAAGGATGATGAGGTAAAGTGTTTCTATTGCAGTTGCTAAAATTGCTCCTGTCTCTAATAGGCTTTGATGATCCTGTTATTGTACTTTAACATCTTTGAGTGCATTGTTATGTTATTGTAGTGTACCAACCCTAATGTAATCACGAGCTGTCAGTGCTTTGATTATTTTATAAAGGCTGTGATGCTTGCTTTGTGAAACTATGTATTGCTCATCATTTGAGTAAAATTCTACTTTTTTTTCTTTTTCATAATCTTAATTAGGATATGAATCCAAATGCCTCTCTAGCCAATAAAACATGAAATTAAGATTCTAAGCCTTGTGTTTTATAGGGTAGGGAGTACTTATGCTCTGTAAGACAGGTCAAGACCTAAAAATTTCATATTCTAGAAACAGAATGTAGGGATCTGTCTGGGTTAGATTGTATCAACTGGGGAAGAGAGCTAGAAAAAATGTAGGATCTATCGAGGGATACAGCTCTTAAGTAAAATATTGAAACAGAAAGGAAGGAAATAAAATAACAAAGCACTTGGAATTGTACATATGATGGGTACATGCTTAGAGGAGAAGTCCAGGTTTCTGATTTTGGTGGTTAGGGGTTTGCTGGTGCCACTCATTTAAATAGTGAGCACTAGCGGTGCCAGGGACAAAGTGGGAATTGAATTTCATTTTTAAGATTGATTTTAAGGGCCTGTAGGATTCCTGAGAGTAAAAATGTCTTGAAAAGAGATTTGAGAACTGTTGGTTGATGGGAGGAACTTGAGCCATTAGTGGGAAATTCCTTGCAAGCTTGTATGAAGTGAAAGTGCCTCCATCAAAAGCCTCAGGAAGCATGGACATTTAAGGAGAAAGAGGAGTCAATTCTAGAGAGATGGTGGGAAATCCAGAGAAGAAGCTATTGGTGCTGCCCTAAGGGGTCAGAGTAAAATGGTCAGGCAACAAACCCATGGCTAGAGCTTGGGAGGTGGAAGTGGAAGGGACAGCATCATGGAGTCAGAGAGAGTTGGACAGTAAATGGGGTAGCAGAGGAAGTCAATAGTGGGCAAAATGAGCAGATAGTACCTTCTTGCAGTGAAGGAAAGTCTTTTGCTAATTCATTTTATAAGAAGTCACTTGGCTGTTTTGAGCCAATAGCAACATCATAATATTCCGTTGCTTCATGATCTAATAGATTAAAACATGTCATTGACTGTGACAAGATTTTCTGTTTTCTTCAACTTGCATACTATAGTGGCCTCATGTTTTTAAAACTTTGAACATCATTCTGTGTAACACTGTGTTGACTGTAAGCATTCTTTTCAGAGGCTCTCAGTACTCTGGCAATCTTTTTTCTGTGATGGCATGAGTTTTCACATACAAAATTCAAAGTATAGAAGTAGTTTTTTCTGGGAGTATCAAATATCACTTGAGCTGCTGTTTATAACTCCCTTTAAAAATTAGTGTTTTCATTTGACCTGATGCCATTTAAGCTGTACAAAAACTATAATACTGTGTTCTACTTGGTATAAAAACCATGTTAGAACAGTGGCTTACACAGCTGGTGTTATGTGGCTTTAGCAGACTGTACCATTAAATATTGGTGATAACTTGGCTTTAGGAGGGGGAAGTATGGAATTTCAGTAGTGTTTCAGATTTAGTTAGTATGGTTTCCAACTGGACTAGAAGCCAGGAAGTTTTAAAACTTTGGTTCTTTTTTGGTGTCCCTTAAGTCATATGATGTTCCTCAGCATGGTTGGGCGTTAGGGATTCAGTATGAAATTCAGAATTCAGTATGAAAGCTTGTGAGTCTATGCACTTTTCTGGGAAGTAGTCCATGGCTTTTGACAGATTTCTGAAGGAGCTCTTAGCACAAAAATCAATTAAAGGTCAATAAGGTCCACCCTGGTAGTCTGTTGTTCTGCTTGGGTGTGTCTGACACCTTTAGAAGTAAATATTTAACAGACCAGCAGAACAGATGGTAGGAAAGGAATGTATCAATATTTGTTACTAAGTTTGAGCAGTTAGGACAAGCCTGGTGGCACACTCCTGTAATCCCATCTATTTGGGAGACTGAGGCAGAAAGATCACAAGTTTGAGGCCAGCCTGGACAATTTGGCAAAACCCTGTCTCAAAATAAAATAAAGGAGCTGAAGATACAGCTCAGTAGTAGAGTACTACCCTAGCATGCATAAGTACTGTCCCTACCCCCAACAAAAAGAGCAGTTAGGTCAAAATATGATGCTTTTTATGTTATGAGTTTTGATGGTTGCCTTTTTTCTTTAAAATGTTGTTCATTTATTTGCTCAGCAAATATTTGGTAAATGTTAGCCATCTGCCAGTGTTCTGAGTGCTGGTGATATAGCAACAAACAAAAATCCCTCCCCTTGTGGAGCTTACACTATGCTATGGGGGATGGACAGTTAACACAGGAACCAAGTAAACCTTGTAGTGTGTTAGTATAAGTGCCTTGAAGGTAAAGCAAGTTAGGAAGCATCTGGGAAGGCCGGCAATGGGGAAAGCCTCATTGACAGATGACTGAATGAAGACCTAGAGGATGCGCGGGAGGGAGTATGCCATGCAGATGTTTGAAGGAATAGCATTTCAGACTGAATAGCCAATGCCAAGGTTCTGCAGCAGGTGCACATCCAGAATGTTAGCAGAGTAGCAAGAAGCAGAGGAGGCAAAAGGAGGGTAGTACAGATGAGATCAGAAAGATGAAGGAGGGCCAAATCTGGTAAGACCCTAAAGGTCATTATAAGGACTTTAACTTTCATTGTATATCACTGGATGGTTTTGAGTAGAAAAATGACAAGATCTGACACACATTAGAAAAGGATCACTCCTAACTGCATGGAGACAAAGGTAGAAACAGCTCAGTGCAGCAGAGACTTTTTTTTTTTTTTTTTTTTTTAATTTTATTTTCCTTCCCCTTCAGTAATCCAGGGGAACCCAGGTGATGGCAGTTGAGATAAAGGGTTGTTGGATTCTGAACATGTTTTGAAAATAGTACCAATGGTGTTTACTGATGGATTACATGCAGGATGTGAGAGAAGTAGAGGTGTTAAGAATGACTCTAGGGCATTTTGTCCCCAAGCAGCTAAAAAAACGTGCTGAGCAGTCTTCATGAGAAAGACTGTGGGAAGTACAGGTAGGAGTGGGGGTTCTGTGTTGGACATGTTAAGTTTTGAGATATCCAGATGGAGATGTTGAATGAGGGGAGGTCCTGGTTGGATAGTCATCAGAAGGTAGACATATTTAAAGCCAGGAGACCAGGTGATTAGTCTCTTGGGAGGAGAGACATGGAGAGGTCCAAGTATTAGACTCAGAACAGTGCCATTGGGGCATTGAGCACAGGCACAAAGCTAGAGAGGAGGAGGAAAACCAAGTGAGTATAGTGTCCTGGAAGCCAAGGGAAGAGTATGATTCAGGGAGGAAAGAGTCATGGTCAGATAAGGACTGAAAACTTACTGATGTGCTTCCCAATCTGCAAATGAATCCTTGGTAACCTATGTAAGAGAAGTTTCATTAAAGATGCGGGCAGAAGCTTGATTGAAGATATCAGGTAGTCAGTCACCTTCCTGGGTTCCACTTTAGAGAAGCAGACATCTTAGGGTCCAGTGTTCACCCCTTTCCTGACAGAATGCACCAATTTCACATCTCATTGAAGTGTTATGTTGCAGTTGACAAGGACTGACTTGGAAGGTTCAGCAAGTTAGGGTAGTCATTAGTACAGAACTTGCTGGTCCTTGTTTAGGCCACAATAGCAGCCATGGTCACTTTAACTGTTATTTCAGTCCCTTTATAATCAGGGAAATTTTAGTGTGGACATGGATGGCCTTTGAATGGTCCAAAGTTAGTGGGAAGCAAGATCAACCCAAAATCCTGTTCAGTTGAAATCATGGCTGCAGTTTGAAAGTGAGTGGAGGGTAAGAATCATTGTGAAGCTGAACCTCTTCCTATGAATTTAGTTGCCCCAGAGTACGAGTGTATGCATCTGAATTTCCTTTTTTCTTCTACTAGATTGACTTTTTGGAAGCTAGGTGTTGTGAGTCTTTGTTTAGAGTCCCACGTCTCTCTTTTCTCTATTGTGCAATTCACGCTACAGAGTTAGGAACTGCCGTACCTTTAATAATGTAATCATCTTTTTATTGTCTTTATGGTTTAAACAAACCAATTACTTATTAACTATATTCAGCTAAAACTTAAGAATTTTTGTTTTCTTGCTTATTTTTGTTTCCTCCATGTTGACAACCTGTTCCATCCAAAGTAAAACCAAGGGTCTTTGTCATGGCTTTTGCAGGTTCCTGAAATGTCAAAGTATTTAAAGAAAATTAAGATGAACAATTATCTAAATTCAGTCTTTTTACTCTAAAGTTCTGATAAACAGAACTTTGGACATATAGTCCATTGCCTAGTTTAATCTTATACCTAGATTGTTGGGGTCTTCCTTTAAAATTTAAATGGTATACCAAATCATTCCTGGTAATGTTTAACTCTGACATTTTTGTGTAATTATTTGACAGAATATGTGGATTTTATACTTTTAGGACAGTTTTAGAAGACGACAGAAAGAAAAAAGAAAGAGAATGAAGGTGAGTTAATTAATTAATTTCATGATATTGGCAAAAGCATAAGTTTATAATCTGTGAGGAAGATGTTCATTGCAGTAACTTTATTCCATATCTAGTAGGAACTGTTCAGGAACATAAATGTCCAACTGGCTGCCTTTTTTACCTGGAAATAGAATACCAATGTCAGTTTTTTAAAAAGCCATTTCTGAGTCAGGGGATACATGAGTACAGGTGGGAGGTAGGAGGCTCTTAGTTGGGCGTTCAAAGCACACTATAATCTGGTCCAATTGTAGCCACCCAATTTACCCCCGCTCTCTTCTAAATATACCACGTCTCTGCTGACTGAGAGTGTTTAGTCATTTGGTACCTCACATAGATCCCTTTAACCATATCTTATGTTTTCCTCAAGGCTGAACTTGTTGATTTTGCTTCTAGTACTACAATCCTTCCTTTTATCTCTGCTGCTTTCTTCCTGTGATATTTGTTTTCTTTAGTTCTCATTTTTCTGTCTTTCCAACTGGATTTTCAAACTTGTGGAGTTTTAGAACTGCCTTTTATTATCATATTTTATTAAAATTGGACAATTTCAGGAAAATAGGGAAAAAAGTTGAGTTGTTTATTATTGCATTGTTTCAAAATCATTGACATTGGGAGGGTCATTTGCCTTCTTATTTTCTTTCAGTCAGTATCTTTTATCATTACAACTGTAATAGCTCTAATTAGTTGGAAATAAAGAGTTAAGTTCTAGCAAGGTGAATGGTACATATTACTTAAGTAACTCAGACTTTATTTTTTGAACTTTGTTATTTTCTTTGCCTGAAATTGTGCCTTGAAGGTTCTTAAATTGTAAACAAAACAATGGTTTGGCATAATGAAACTTTAGTCAATTCTGTGTGTCAGAACAGTGACAGATGTGTTAAGTATTACAAACTGTTGTTTACAAAGTAAAAGTAACCATCTAGTCAAGTATAGACAATGTAATGTTTAGTGAGTTTACCTGTTAAGGGCATACTGTAAGGACTGCTTCTGTTGTCCTTTTCTTCCTGTCACCTGTGATGTTGTAATTTAATTTCTACATTTATTTCCATTTATGTTAGAGAGATCAACCAGCTTTCACTCCTAGTGGAATTCTAACCCCTCATGCCTTGGGTTCAAGAAATTCGCCAGGTTCTCAAGTAGCCAGTAATCCGAGACAAGCAGCCTATGAAATGAGGATGCAGAATAATTCTGTAAGTGGCTTACTTTTATGTGGCATTAAGAGTGATGAACATCAGATTCCTCTTGCAACTAGTTGTGTGTGCATGAATTCTATTACATGGCCTAGAATTGTTTTGTTTTATAGTTTTTATTCCCCCAATTTCTTTTGCCTTGAGGCAGTTTTAACTTTTAAATCCATCTTTATCAATAAGAAAATATCTAAATGATGTGAAAGAGAAAAAGATAGCTTAGTGGCTGTAGTGTTCCTGTACTGCAAATGGGCCACAGTTGAAAGAACTGGGTGGTGGATGGTGCTGGAAGCATGACTGGGACATCCTCACAGCTGGATCAGGAAAGGAGGGCAAGTTTTGCTCTCTTATTTCCTTTCTCATTTTCTCTAGGGATCATTTAGGGACGTTTTGCAATGTAGTATTCTTTAGGTTATCAAAAACAAGTCCTCCCAACTGCCTAAACCCTTGCTTTCCAATTCAGGGATGGAATTGTTCTGAATAAATACTTTAAGGTAGCCCTCACTATCCAAACTCTGGTTACTCCTTGTATATAAACTTTAAGAACTGAATGAATTTGCCTCATGGTTTCCCTCCTTGCTTAAGCTTTATAATTCAAACTGCAGAAATAAATTAATTCACCCCAAAAGGCTGTTCTCTCTCTGCCAGCTTTCTTGTGTAGTGGCAATGACCCCAGCTCAGAGCACTGGGTGTGGCAGCAGTAGGGATAGGGAACAGACTGTGAATTAAGAACAACAGTAGGGGAAAAAAGAATATGGAAGGTTCTGTATTGTATGCAGGATTTTGTTATGATCTTTCCAGGGAAATTGCATAAGCCTAGATATTTACATATTGTTATTCTAATAGTTTTTCCTTTTAAAAATAAAGTGCTGATTCTTATATTCTTTTATAGAGCAACTCTTTTATGTGGAATTTTGCTACATCAGGGGATTTATTCAAATTGTATTCACATAAATTCACACTTAGAAGATTTTAGATTTGGAATTTAAGAAGTGATTTTGCCTGTCCTGAGAGAAACAGCTTGTGTTTCTGTTGTATTTGTTGTTCTATTTGATTTTTATTATTTTGTTCCATTAATAGTGAGATGTGGAGGGTCAGGAAAAGGGGTTGTAAAGAGATACCTGAATTAAACATAAAAAGCTAATGTCTTGTCATTCAAGTTTATAAGACTACAGTCCCCACAGAGTAAAACTGAGAGTGACTAGTATTCTCACATGCCCTGTTGAGAGAATGCTTTTTTCTTAATCTTTCTTAAGGGAGGCAGGTAGCTTTAGATTTTGCCAGCTGTCATTGCTTTGAGAAAGATTTCAATCTTATATTTAGGCTCTATAGGACTGTTTATCAATAATATCTGTCATGGGAGTAGGAATGGGGAAATTGGTAATTAGGTTGCTTATTTGATCCTGTCTTAACCGCCCCACCCCTTGACATAATTATTCCTATATAGAGAGGAGGTGTATAATTGGAGTCTTTTCATAGAGGATTTTCACCTCATGTTCCCAACTTAAGGAAATCATAAGCCAAATTATCAGTTCATTTAAAAGTATCCTTTAAGTTTTAGAGTTTCTGCTCCTCTATTTATCCTTAGCTGTTGAGCTTGGTCTGTTGATGGTCAGTATTTGGTCTGTTGATGGTCAACATTGTTATTTTGTTAGATAGCTTCTGTTTCCTCATATTTGTGGTTTTAAATTTTGCATTGTGAATTCTGGCTTTATTATATTGAGTCCATCTTAATAGAATTTGGTTGAAAAACAGTATTTTAAAAAGGAAGTTTTGGAATGAATTTGTTTTTGGTATGTTTAGAAAAGAATATATTTATTGGTAGAGGGAGACCAGATTTAGCATTAAATGGTAGACAACATTTTTTTTCTTGAAAGTATACTATTTTTTGTTATGTAAAGATGGAGTTTATATCCTGTTATGAATCAGTTTGGGAAAGTTTTCTTCTTGTTCACCTTCTTTGTATTTAGACAGTTAATAGCAGTGCCACACTTGTGATCTAATCCAAATGTATTAGTGTAGGGTTTAAAAAATAATAATGTAATAATGATTAGCTGAATGTTTAAAGACATGTGCCAGGCAAGCAGCATCCTAGTTAATAATCTTTCATGTATATTGTTTTATTTAATCCTTGCAATAACCTGTAAAGAGAGCATTAGTATCCCCAATGAGGCTTACAGACATTAAATTGCCTAAGGCCATGCATTCCTCGTAAAGGTTGAACTTGGTATTTACATGTCTCATTTTCCAAGTACAGCAGTGCCTTTCTGGACTAACTTTGTGTGTGTGTGTGTGTGTGTTACTTTTGACAGTATTGCCTATACATTTTCATCAATAAAACTGACATTTTTACAAGAAAAGTTTTTTTTTTTAAAGTTCTATGTGAAATATAACAGCTTTTTTTTTAACCTTTGCCTATAGTGTGAACTGCCTTTATGTTAAGGTTTTAGTTCTGTTATCTATAAAATAGCCTCGTGGACACTTAATTTTAAGATGTTTGAGTTTACTAAGATATCTAATATGCTGTGACTAATAGAAGGAAAGCTCTATTGTGAAAACATTTTCTGCCACTTAGGTTTTGTCATTTGATTATTTACCTTAAATAAATTATAAGTTTTCTTGCAATTTTTAAATATCAAAATGTTTTAAGGCCCTTTTATCTTAATTTTATTTGGTACAAAGGGGAGCTAATATTAAATTTAAAGTGGCATCCACTTCTTTACAATACTAATAAAAGCGCATTTTTTTCTTAAGATGATTAATAGATTCTTATTATCATTGAATTTTAAAACAGTACATAGGAAACAATCTATTATTGGGTCAGAGTCTCACTAAACTGTTGCCTTCCTATTTAACTGCACTCTTGCCAGCATTGACAATATTTACATGTTGTTATATACTATTTTTATATATAGTATGTATGTTATGTATGTAACATACATATTTTTCCTCAAAACTTTGTTATTTGATACGTTGAAAATATATGTGAATTTATAGTATGAGGGTACCACCAAAGGAAAACAATCCAAGACCTATAATTTAAAAAATCTATAAAATTGTTGGGTTTTTATTCTGAAACAATTTTTATTCTAATGTTAATTCTTTTGAATTTAAGCATAGAAAACTTACTGTACACTATTCTTTTTTGAGGAAGAATGGAATGGATCAAGATAAGTCTCTACTTTCTAAATAAATTTTCCCTATTTAATCATTTAAAAGTAGTGGTAGTTAGATGTACCTTCTTATGTAAAATGAATAATGAAATCCTTGTTCTGTAATGTCACAATTGTCTGCAGAGTCCTTCAGTATCTCCTAATACAAGTTTCACCTCTGATGGCTCCCCATCTCCAATAGGAGGAATTAAGCGAAAAGCAGAAGACAGTGACAGTGAACCTGAGCCAGAGGATAACGTCAGGTGAAGCCTTTTTGGTAGCACTTTGTTAGCAAATTGTGGAAATAGATGCGGTCTAATTAATGCTATTTAGCTTAGAGCAATAGTGCCTTCAAATGCTTGCTTGTGATCTTTTTATCCACCAGTAATTAATGTGGAGAGTTAGAATAGTCAGTAAATTCCAGTGAGATGTGTAAGCTATAGCTGTTAAACCCAAGTATCTAGATTAGTATGCGGGCAGGTTTTCATCTTCCAAGCCACTTTTCCCTCTGAGACCAGGCACTAGATTGGCTAGACATGAGATGTTTAGCTCTGATGGTGTGATCTGAATGTTACTATTTGGAAATGAAATTTTCAAGCTGCTTAACCTAGAAAGTTTCGTTACATTTGGACAGTAATATAGTTTGTTTTAATCTTTGCAACTCAAGAGGTTCTTTCTTAAAGTGAAATGTGCAAAATCCATTCTAAGACATAGTTTTTTTTTAAACCACAAACGGGTATGTCAGTCCCATTGTATACTTAAAATTATAGTAGAAAAATGGTTCTTTAGTTGAGATAAAAGTTTGGGATTATTATGTAATAAGATTATCAGCCTTTAATGTAATTAATTCCAGTTTTGGACCCTGGGCTCTGGGTGCAAAAAGCCAACATTTTAGTGGCTGATGATGTAGTTCAGTGGCACAGTGCTTGCCTGTCATGCATAAACCTTGGGTTTGATCCCCAGCACCACAAGAAACAGGCCAACAATCTAAAAAATTGAGCTCATTCAGAATTTAGGAGAATATTTTTCAAAATTAAACAGGACAGTAGTGGCCTACAGCTCTTGCCACTTTTATGGGATGTGGAAAGTGTGTGGTTCATGTTATGTTTATAAACTTCACAAGGATCATATATGGTTCTGCATTTTTCTTATATCCCTTGATGTCAGATCCATGTAGGATATGATAAAACGTTTTCCTGATCTGTCTTTACTTTTTGTCCTTCTTTAACTCTGGATTTCCCTTCTTAGAGCATTTTTTTGTTTTTGCTTTTTAAAATTTACTATGTAGCCGTTATGATCAATGCTAGTTTAATAGGTGACTTGATTTGTTTAATATTTTATTGTTTAATCCTGGTACTAAGGATGATCAGGGTAAAAATGCTTCTACTAAGAAATGCTTTGAGCTCTTAGCATTTATCTCATGAATTTTTTTTTATAAAGCAGTGACAGATTACATTATGAATAGAGGACATTTCTCATAATTATTTTCTATGACTCCTTTGTGTGGGGGGAAAACTTAAAATTGGTATGATGTTCTTATACATGACTGCAGTTAATATGTGCAATCTGGCACATGTGGAAAACAGTCTTTAATAGAGAATCATCTTGTTCTTGATGTGCCCTGGCTTTTTTAAGTGTTCCTTTGCTTCTTTGTGTTTCTTAAATAAAATGTTTAAATCTTTTAGAGAATGAAAAATAGGTACTTGAAAACATGTTTTGGGTGAAAATGTGGTTCTTTATGTTGTCTTTTCAGTGAAAAATGATAATTAGTAGATAAATAAACCTGTTTCTGGGTTTTACCAGAACAAACATTGTGTGTGTATAGATACATGGAGATGTAGAATGTGTATCTCTCTCTATATCTGTATCTCCTTCCTTTAAGCCATCAACAACTCTTAGCTGAAAGAGGGATGAGTCCCAAGCAAGGATAGAGAGAACAGGTATACACAATTTCTGCCTGGTACCTAGGTTATTTCATAAACTATTTTTTACATTAAAGAATGCTTCTTAAAAGTAGTTTTCTTTGCATAGCTTAAATATATTTTAACAAACCAAAGAACTTGAAGTATGTAAAGTATCTTTAGTATTTGAATCTTAATGTGTAGTTTTAGAATTGTTGCACAAAGAAACATGTAAAACAGTTTTAAAATCTGAGCAAACACAAGTTTGGAGTGTACTTAATATATGGTTATTCTTTTTTTTAATGTACTGTTAAAATGGTTTTACTAAATTAGTGTTTTAGATTTTGTTGTTTGTCTTTAAGTTGATAAATTCTATGCAAGTGGACTTTTTAGAAATAATTAAATGAATCTGTGTTCACATTACTGTTTAACTCATTCTGTTTTCCCTGGATATTAAATATAAGTTGATTTGGGATATAAATCAGTAGATAATCTATTATCAAAAGTGTATTAATTCAACATAAACTGGCTTTCCCTGGTGTTTAGGTTATGGGAAGCTGGTTGGAAGCAGCGGTACTACAAGAACAAGTTTGATGTTGATGCAGCTGATGAGAAATTCCGTCGTAAAGTTGTACAGTCTTATGTTGAAGGACTTTGCTGGGTTCTTCGATATTATTACCAGGTACCAAAAGAAAATTTTTTTCTTATGTATCTCTAGTTAATCATTTTAGAAAGGTAGTGATTTTTATAACAATCTACTAAATATCCTGAAATAATATCCAGATTCATTTTTCTAAGCTTTCTATTCAGAATTTTTTTAACATAAATAATATTTGTCTGTAAAGACTTCAAAACTATTTGGGTTTATTTATGTAGACAAAATTAGGTTTTGTTGTGGTAAAAGACATTTATGTGGTTAACATACTTTTGTCTTTAAGATGATTAAAGTTTAGAGTTTTTAACTGACAATGTAAAAATAATTGGGTTATTAATCGACAGTTACTAAATGACTGAACTAAGGATAAAGTCTGGAAAATACCAATCAGAATTTGAAAAGGAATTTGAATGATACTGTTTCTTCCATGAAATAATGATATTATATGAAGTGAATTCTAATTGAACTGAATTGTATCTGACTTAAACCTTTGATAATTGAGATGTCAGATTGGTGAGTAGGTAGACATACTGGTATACACTGATAATTTTCTGGTTTTATGCTCAGAGTGTCAATCAAATTAAGTTTGGTGTGACCTGGGACTAGATGAAGTTTGTCTATAAGTAGAAAGTAACAATTTTCTTTGGTGTGTTTACTGATTTTTGTAGTCATGATAAAATTATCACATTAAAATATAATAGTGAGTTGTAAAATTAAACTTGGCTGTTTTACTCTGAACCAGTGTTCCAGTGATTTCCCCAGCCACTTACTACTCAGTAAATGTCAGCTACAACTGCTTTTGCTTTTAATTGATGATGACAGCTCTAAAATTGGAAAGAAATGTCACCAAATATATTTTCAGGATGAAAATCTTCACCAAATTGTTTGTGAATATAAAGTTTGGTGTTAACTACTGATTATTAAAGATGCTTTGCAGTATTTTTTAAGTCAGAGAGCCACTGATAGGAAGCAGAAAGTTCAGATTTAATCAAAACAAATTTTAGGATTAATGGAAAAAAGTGAATATATGGAATATATACCAGGAGTCAAGTGTTTTATAAATAGAATATTAGAGGTGAACAGTCTGATTTTTTTTCACTATATCCACCAACATGAGTTTTTATTTTTTATTTGTTTTTAATAATTCTAGGGCTGTGCTTCTTGGAAGTGGTATTATCCATTCCATTATGCACCATTTGCTTCAGACTTTGAAGGTATTGCAGACATGCCTTCTGATTTTGAGAAGGGCACTAAACCGGTAAGCTTGATTAATTAGAATCAGTAAAATAAGTTTTGGATTAGATAGTGATTTGAGGTCTCAACTTTTTTTTCCTCTCTCTCTTTTCTCTCTCTTGCAGTTTAAACCATTGGAACAACTTATGGGAGTTTTTCCTGCTGCGAGTGGTAATTTTCTACCTCCATCTTGGCGGAAGCTCATGAGTGATCCTGTGAGTCTTGGTATCTTTAGGGTGTTGTTTTCTTTCCTTGCCCTTCTCCGCACCCTCCCCAATACTGGGAATTGAACCCAGGGCCTCATGCATGCTAGGCAGATGCTTTACTACTGAGCAACATTCCCAGCTCTAAAACTGGTTTTTGACATGTATTTAATTAACAGTAGTTGCAATTACTTTTGCATCTTGTAGTTAAAAAACTATGCAGAAACTCAGGTATTTGAGTTCTTCCGTGTATTTTTCACTACATATATTTTTTCCCTTACATATATTATTTCTCTGTTTTCCTTATATGTGAGTATCCTATCTAATAAATAAAATTGGGTGGTTCTTAGCCTACCTGTAAGTCTTTTTTGTTTTTTTTTTATTGTTGTTTCAGCCTTGTATGATGACTTCCAAAACTTAAAAGTCTGTTTTACCTGAAATCACCTCTGAACTTGTTTTGTATATTAGTTAGGAAAAGTAAGACCCATTTAGGAAGTAGGAATTGCTAGAATAAATAAACCCTTCATGGCCTGCTTGCCTGTGACCCACAGATGTCAGTTCTAAAATTCCTTTCTTTTCATCTTTTTGGTAAAATTGTTAATTTTGTTTTACTGCATCTAGGATCGATGACTTTATATCTTAACATTTTTAAAAAGGGGTATATCTCATTTCCTTATCAGGCCTGATAAATTGAACAAAAGTCATATCAAATTCTTTGTAACAGAGGTGTGTGGCTTTTGTTTTGATTCTTTATTTTTCTCCCTAATTTAGGATTCTAGTATAATTGACTTCTATCCTGAA
The DNA here is from genome assembly GCA_020662805.1 of Glaucomys volans. NCBI lineage: Eukaryota > Metazoa > Chordata > Mammalia > Rodentia > Sciuridae > Glaucomys > Glaucomys volans. The sequence goes on along the minus strand of JAJEJO010003997.1, from coordinate 585,807 downwards.
GATTTTGCTATTGATTTGAATGGGAAGAAATATGCATGGCAAGGTAAAATTTAGACATTATTTCTTTTGTTAAATCTTTTCAGTAAAACCAAGCAATCTTGACTTATGGGATAAAAAGGATTCTTGAAGAGATGTTTTCAGAATTACATATGAAAAAAATGATATTTGTCCATCATTTATTTTATTTTTGGTATTGGGGTTTGCACCCAGGGGTGCTTTACTATTGAGCTATGTCCCCCGTTCCTTTTTATTTTTTATGTTGAAACAGGGTGTCACTAATTTACTGAGGCTTCCTTTGAACTTGCAATTCTCCTTCTCAGCCTGTTGGGTCACTGGGATTTTGATGTCCAGGTGTTAATAGTAATTTTAATAACAACATTCTGATAAATAAATTGATTTGGAATAGGTTAGTAGTTATATCTTTTGTCTCCTTTGTGATTAATCAGTAATATTTGTTATATTCTATCAGTAATTTATTTGTTATCACCTTTTGAGATTAAGATAGAAAGAAACATGTTAGTGTTCCTTCAGATTCCTTACACTTCATGGAAATTTTCGAAAAATATATTAGAAACTTTTATTTAGTTTAAATACTTGACATTAGTCATTACCTACTAATTTTTGTTCTTTTTATTAACACATTTTGTAGGAATGGCAGCTTCAGTAACTTAGTGAGACCCTGTCTCAAAATAAAAGGGGCTGTGGTGGAGCTTGGTGGTAAAGCATTCCTGGGTTCAGTCCCCAGTCCTAAAAAAGTCCAAAAAAATCAAAAGATATATCTTTGTACTTTTTCAAATTTTAGAATGTGTATGTTTATTAACATTGTATGTAATTTAATAGCAATATTGCATATTTGTAAAATTTATTTAGTATAGATACATAGCATGAGCATTTCGATTGCTATATATTTTATAGAGGAACAGAAAACTTAAGTAATTTGCTCAGAGGGTCTGACTCTAGATCTAACATTTGAAGTGACTGTTTACCTGAGCATACCCTCTATCTGGGCTGTCACTGGGTGATTGAGAGAATTAGTTGAGGTAATACATGTAACATAGTACTCATAGAACAGTAGCTGCTGTTCTCAGTTTTACTATCAGCATGCCCTCAAGCACTATTGTAATCACACCTGGATGTAAGATGTTCCTTTCTACCTGGCCTGTAGGCTTGATGTGTTGCTTTTAAATTTTATTGCTGGCAGTATCACTGTGGGTTGCTTTCTGATTGGATTTAGCCTCTGAAGTTAATATTGTAAGGAAGCCTTGTTGTTGTAAAGTCTTACAGGTGATTTTTCTTTTAGATTCTAAGTCTAATAGGTAGAAAATAAAAGTTCAGTAGTGTTTCTCATTGATGCATTTATCCTAAGTGTTATTAAACAAAACTTGAACAACTCCGTAAGGATTTTTCCATGAAAGTGTGTGAGGCAGTAATTGAAATAGTCTTACTCAGATGATTTTTACTGTTACTGTTGTTGTCGTCGTTGTTGTTATTGCAGTGCTAGACATTGAACCCAGGGCTTCATGCATGCTAGACAAGCTTTTTACCACTAAGACACATCCCTAGCCCTCTGATATTAATATTTTTGAAATCTTTTTTTAGCCTCTTCAGAATTAATAGTACAACTTAAGTTTCTTTTTAACTTAAAAATTTCTCCTTACTCGATAGTAAAATTAAATGTTTCCTTACTTTGAAAATATGGTAGCTAATGGTCTGGGAATGTAGCTCAGTGGTAGAGTACTTGTCTAGCATGTGTGAGGTCCTGGGTTCAATCCTCAGTACTACCCAAAAAAATCAACCACCAACACATACATATGTACATATATGTATATAGAGAGAGTAACTAAATTATGACACTTTTGGGAACCTTTTTTATTTCTCATAATTTTCAAATACAGCACTTCTGAATGGCAGTGGTTTCAAAATTATTTAGATCTTTTAATATTTGTTTTTGCTCTTTACCTTAAAATTTTATTTAGCCAAAATACTATTTTTTGATGAATAATAGCAAAACATACATAAATTTCAATAACTTCCTATTTATTTTGCTGGTAATAGATTCTTTATTAGTGATGTGTTTCTCTGAAAATTATGCACCTAAATCCAAATAAAGCATTGCCCTTAATTCTGTCATACTCTCGGGAACCATTTTGAGCCCCTAAATGAACAGCCTCTGTTCTGTTCTCCACCTCAAGTTATTTAAGGAAGCCTCTAAAGAATTTTTGTACATGAAGTAATTAGAAGACTTTGAAAGCATGAACTGGGGCTGGGGTTCTGGCAGACTTGTAGAGCCCTTGCCTAGCACTCATGAGACACCACATAAAAAAACTGAATAAAAAGCATAAACTGAATACTAAAGAATTTTGGACTGGAAGATACCTTCCTTATGGTGTAGTTGAATAGAACTTTTGAATATTTTAGTTGAATCTCATTTTATAACAGAAGACACCAGACACCAGTTACTTTGTTTTATCTTTATTGAAGTATGAAAATATGGAGAGCTTTTTTTACTTTTTCCTACTGCCACATACAAAATTGTTGCATCTGCTTTTTGGCTAAATGACAAAATAGAGGTCAGTTCCAGAATGTCTTTATATCAGGAGGGGTATTCTACTGAAAACATTTATTTGGATCAATAAGTTGGAATTAGGTGATCCTAATGGCTGGGGCCATTTGCATTTATTTCCTCAGGTGTTGCTCTGTTGCCATTCGTGGATGAGCGAAGGCTGCGAGCTGCCCTAGAAGAGGTATACCCAGACCTCACTCCGGAAGAAAGTAAGATTTTTCACTGCCACTTGGTCAACTTTGAGCCTGTGAAATACAGACTTCACATTTTCTTATGAGATCCCCTCAATTTGTCGTATTTCCTGTATAGTGAGCATAAATCACTGATTTCACTCCTTACAACAGATGTTAACTTTGTTTCTTAATCTATTATCTATAAATTAAGTAGTACTTAAATAAAATTTATTAACATAGAAGGCTTTGTTAAATTTATTAAAAAGTGACACTTCAAGAATATCCTTTGAGTTGGGCACAGTGGTGCACACCTCTAATCTCGGTGACTTGGGAGGCTGAGGCAGGAGGATCCCGAGTTCAAGGCCAGCCTCAGCAAAAGTGAGGTGCTAGGTAACTCAGTGAGTCCCTGTCTCTAAATAAAATACCCCTTTGTATGGCGTTGTGGCTCAGTGGCTGAGTGTGCTCCTGAGTTCAATCCCTGGTACCAAAAAAAAAAAAAAAGAAAGAAAGAAAGAAAGAATATTCTTTGACATTTGATTGTTATATAACATGCACACAAAAGTACTTTTGTCTGGTGGGAGGGTATTATTCATTTCCTCTGTCTTCCTTCCCCCTCCATGGCCTCCCAAATAATAACCTTTCTTGAACTTGATTAGGGTAAAACTAGTATTTGCCCTTAGAGTACTAACTTGAAATATTGTTTTATATAAAGGTGGCATTTTGTAATTAATACAGTGGAAAGTATTTAAATGGGGAAATTGTAAAACTGAGCTCTATTAAAAAATGTATTTAGTGCCAGTATAATAAAAGTCTGTAAGAAACAATTTCTTCACCAGGTATCTTTAGAATAATCTTTAGAAAAATTATCCTCTGATAATATAGTTTGTATTTCTTTATATTAAGAAATTGAGTTCTTTATGAATAAGAAAACCTTGCCTTTTATCTTACAATATATTCAGTTATCTTTCAGTGATTCCTCTTTCTGATACTGATTTTTTAAAATAACATCAAAATTTTTTTTCTTCCATAGAAACACATCACGCATTTAGGTCTATCATTTTAGAATTATTTTGCATAAACTTTTTACTAGAATTGTTTTTAAAATTTAGATGCTTTCTTTCATTGTGTGCTCACAAAAATGGGTCTTGTAGATATAGTCACTTAACACATCATCTTACTCTTTTCTTAATTTCCCCTCAGATAAAAGAAACAGCCTTGGAGGTGATGTTTTGTTTGTGGGGAAACATCACCCACTCCATGACTTCATTTCAGAGCTGTATCAGACAGGTTCCACTGAGGTATGGTATACCGATTTGGTTAATTAGAAGTTTTTACTAAAATATACATAACACGAAATTTTATCATTTTGACTATGTTTTAGTGTAAAATTCTGTGACATTAACCATATTCATGGTATTGTTTGATCATCATCACTATCCGTCTCCAGAACTTTTCACATACCCATACAGTAGCTCTGCACTAATTAATCTCTATCTCCTCCTGCTGCTGTTCTCCACGTCTGGTAACCTCTCTTTAATTTCTGTCTCTGAATTTACCTCTTCTTGGTACCTCATATAAGTGAAATTTTACATATTTGTTCTTCCCGTCTGGCTTATTTCACTGAGTGTATTTTTAAGGTTCATCCATGTTGTAGTGCATACCAAAATTTTATTCCTTTATATAGCTGAATAATTTTTCATTTATATATCTCATTTCCATTAATGTGTATATGCCCATTTATCTGTCTATAGATCATTGGGTTATTTCTGCCTCTTGACTTATGAATAATACTCCAGTGAACTTTTATGAATAATAGTCCTAAGAACTTAAGTGTACTTAAGTGTATTTCCCAATTTTTCATTCATTTGGGTATATAATTAGGAATGCATTTTTCCACAGCCAGTGGATGTGCCACCTGAACTTTGTCATGGAATTCAAGGAAAGTTTTCTTTGGATGAAGAAGCCATTCTTCCAGATCAGTAAGCATTCATTTGTATATAAATAACTGAGGTGACTGGAAGGAAATTTAGTTAAATTTTAGTTAAATTTTTCCTTGTTGTCTAACATTTTATTCTCTAGTAGTAGGGAGAAAATAATACTTAACACAGAGCAAAACCCTGCTGGACTAAAAAATGGCTTAGGTTCCAGGCCCAGCTCTTTAACATAAAGTAGACCTCACATTGTGCAGGGAACTCCAGGGTGCCTGAAACCCTATTAGGGCACCTACAAGGTCATAATTATTTTCATAATAACACTGTGATTGTATGGTATTGTTTTTCTCACTTTATTTTCTTCTTGAGTGCACAATGGACTTTTTCAGAAGATAAATGTATGACATTTTAAGAGATGGAATCAAAAGCAGAGAAGAGTCTGACTTACAGGTATTAAGTCAGATACTAAAATTTTTCAGAACTTAAAACAATGACACTCTTCTCATTTACTTTTGTTTTGCTCTGTGAAAGGTAGTTGTTTTTCATCAAAATGTTATTTATGTTAACATGTAATAGATTTTTTCATTGTCTTCAAAGTGTCTTAATTTTTAAAAATTAAAGTTTTAATTTTCAGTAGGTAAATATTGATATAACGGACATAATCAGAAGCTCTTGGAATTTCTCAGTAGTTTTTTTAAAATTTATTTTTACAGATTGCATTTTGATTCATTGTACACAAATGGGTTACAACTTTTCATTTTTATAGTTGTACGCAATGTAGATTCACACCATTCTTAGGGTCATACATTTACATAGGGTAATGATGTCTGTCTCAGTCCACTGTTTTTCCTTACCCCACCCCCTCCCGCTCCATTGCCCACTACACAGTCCACAGCTCCTCCATTCTTCTCTTACCCCCATCCCCCCCTCAGTAATTTTTACAAGTGTAAACAACAACAACAAAAAACTCTGAGATCAGAGTTTGAAAATATGAATATATAGGTGTATATTCAGGAATGGAATTGCTGATCACAGAGTATGTGTGTCCTTCAACTTTTCTGGATAACTTTGGGGTGCTTTTCAAAGTAGTTACATCATATTGTAATCCCAGTGACTATGAGAGATCTGTTTGGCAGATCCTGGCAAGTTCTTGGACATTGTCACATTTTAATTTTTGTTAGTCTGGTGGGTGCTTATTTACAGTGGTTTACAATTGCAATTCTTTATTAGTAATGAGGTTAAATGTCTTATGGCTAATGGCTAATCATATGATTTTTCTCATTCATAAGGTGCCAGGATTTTTTGTTTGTTTGTTTTTGTTTTTTGATTGTTTTTGTTTTATAAACTCTAATATAAGCCTTTTGGTCATTATCATTTTCTGTTCAGGAAATGATAAACAAGGAAGGCCAGGGTCATTTTTTAAAGATACAAAGGGCCATACTGTTTTTGATTGTTCATTTTAATTGTTTTTCTTTTCTATAGCCTAATAAGCATATTAGCATTTTACTTTCTGTCATCTAAAAGGTTACAGTGTAAAAATAGATGGTTTTTTTCTTGTTATCCTTTAGAGTAGTATGTTCTCCTGTTCCCATGTTACGGGATCTGACACAGAACACTGCAATCAGGTAAGTTTTCCTAAATTCATAGCATTCACCCCCAACACAGCTCTGAACTTGCAAATAAATAAATTTTAAAAGAACTCTGGTACACAAGGAAATGGCAACTGTTAATCCACCAATGCTTTGAGATTGGTGGAGAGTCCCTGTGTTGCAGCCCTCAGAGCAGGGCCTCTTGACTTTAAATTATGTATATTGTTAAGGTTACTGATTTAACAAGCGTGCTTATCTGTTTTCTGGTTTCCCCTGACAACCTCTAATTCTTCCTGGATTAGGAAAGTGGGAGGCAGAGAGTTGGAGTTTCTAGTACTTTGTCATGTAGAAGCAAACAGACTTCTATACCCCAGCAGCTCACACAACTTCATTATATTATTTTAACTATTTTTATAGTTGTGGTCCTGCATAGTTTAAAAACAAAGACACATTATATGATATGTTTTAGTTAAGATGAGACAGAATGTTTGTGAAAATTTTTACCACTGGTGGGACTGGGGATGTAGCTCAGCCATAGAATTCTTGCCTGGTATACATGGGTCCCTGGGTTCATTCCCCAGCACTGCAAAATAAGTAGGTCAGTAAATAAATAAATAAGGTTATCACAGACTTAATGGGGTAATTTCTGTTCTCTGGAAAATTTATTTATCTCCCAGTTCGTCAGTAGTGATGGTACTTTCTACTGAGTAAAAAATAACGTAAAATATAATATGACTGTTTAAAATAAAAATCAGTAAACTTACTACTCATTTGTGTAGTATAATTAGCAATCTCGACAGCAGAGTTTTTACTGTCTTTTTCTCCATTCTTTAGGCAAGACTAAAGCAAATACATCTCAGATATTTAAGAGTTTGGCAAAAGCCTTCTAATCCTGATTCTTCCTTTCTTACCTGTTTTTTGATCTCTCTCTTCAGGAAACATTTTAGATTTTGTGTAGATTTCTCAAGTATAAGCATGTTTATTTCCTATCTTTAATGGATTTAGGTAGTAAATGATTGGTATTCTAGAAATTCTAGGCTTTTATTTATAGAAAGTTTGGAAAATCTTCCTGGTTTAATTGTTTTCATTTATCTTTACACATAATTTTTTGTTTATTTTTACATATAATTTGTCCTGGCTCTTTGTCTTTGTACTCCTGTGGTTTTTGTTTTGTTTTGTTTGGGTTGGGTTTTTTTTGTTATTTTGTTTGTTTTTTTTTTTGTGGTGCTGGGGATTGAACCCAGGGCCTTGTGCTTGGGAGACAGGCACTCTACCAACTAAACTGTGTACTCCTTTGTTAAGGGTGAAGTACAGACTTTAAAGCCATGCTTCTAAGCCCATCTCAAACAATCTGGCTCTGACAGATTCATGTGGACTCTGTGTATTCACCCTTGTGTTCTCTCACTTGCATTGTCCCTTCAGGCTGGTTAATTCCACCAGTTCTCTCTTTGGATTGTCACATTTTTGCTTGTACTCCTCAGTTTTTCTGTATCTTTTCAAGGGCCTTCCTGCCTAGCCCTCTAGAAATAGTTTATTCTGCTTAACTTTCTAATAAGGATAGAGAGGCTAGTCCAACGGAGAGTTAAAGAATTAATGGATAGATCTCAAGTTTTTGTTTGGTTGATGATGATGTTGGTTGGTTGTTTCTGGGCCAGAAGGGGCCTTGGGCATTAGGTACCCACTATATTTTCACTATATTAATTAAATTTAAAATGAATCTCAGGTCTGTGTGCTTATTCAGGTGTATATTTAGAATAATTTCGAAATAAAATTGATTTTGAGTTAATTTCCTAAAGATTAAAGTTAACTTTTACCTTACGAGGTAATTTTCAGTGTTTCCTCTGAGGGATAATTTTGAGGCCAAGATCCATTTTATTGCTCTCTGTGTGTGTGTGTGTGTGTATGTGTGTGTGTATTCCCCCAGGGCTTGTGCATCTTGGCATTATCTTTGCTTTATAAAAATGCAGCTGATAATTTATTCCCTTAAGCTGAGTTTGGGTTGGTTATTCTTATCATATTTGGTCTTAATCTGTAGCATTCAAAAGTATATCACACAAGTTCTTAAGTTTTTTGTTAGTATGTGTATGAGGGGGTTGCTGGGGACTGAACCCAGGGCCTCTGCATGCCAGGCAGGTACTCTACCACTGAGCCACATCCCCAGCCTCTTGTCTCAACTGTCTTAAGTTCGTAGAAGAACCCTTAGGGAATCCAGACAACTGTGACATGGGAGATCTTTTTCAGTTCTAATCTCATATGTCATTCTTTTCTTTCCTTGTTAGCTTAAATATATAAACGCTTCTGTGGATGACTTTAAAATGACAGTAAAATTGTCTTCCCAGTATAGCAGCACAGTTTGCTGTTCCTTTGGAGGGGTAGGTGTATACATGTACTGACATACATGTACCCTTTTGTGGTTTTCAGGCCTGTCCTAATTTGGCAGAGCCATAGCTCTGTGCCTGCATCCCTAGTTCTTCAAGGACATCTCCTTGCCACGCAGTCTGGTCCCTTCAGCATCTCTTTGGCCTCTGTGTCTTCCTCCCATTGTTTGAAATGCTCTTTTCTTTTTTTCTCTGCCTGTCCATGGCCTACCCTTTGTTGCTTTTTTCCCCCTATAACACAGTGTATAATTTATATAATTTGTGTGTTATATTTAGGGTTGTTAGGTTTTTCTTTTTTTTGTCATGGCACCTAGCATAGTTCTAAATCCTTATAAAGCTTCAATTGTTTGTAGGAGTGTTTGCCAGATTCTTCCAAGAGCCACAAACTTTTTTTTCTAGAGGAGTGTTTCTCAAACTTTGTTTTCATCTTTGGGTAAATCAGGGAAGGAATAGAACATTTTCTTTCTTTAAGAAGATTCTTTTTAAAAAATGTGAATATGTGTGGAGATTGAGTTTTTAATGTAAGTATTGCTGTAGCATTTGTAAGGTTCATTATTGGCAGGCAGCTAACTTGAAATCAGAAATGCCTGGAGGAAGTGGAGTACATGAAATCAGCAATAGACTTGGTGGTGGAAAACACTTGGGAGGTTTTAACCTCCACTGCCTGGAATACTTTATAGAACACTGAACTGGTTAACCTCTTCTGATAGAATGTCACAATTCTATAAACTCTTTAAGTGTTTTAAAATGTCAAGTATATGAATCATGAAATTTTCCTTACAAGAACAATTTGTATTGGTGTGCTGATTTAGCATTAATTACAGAACATATCAGGGAAAGGTAAAGTAAAAGTGAAGGCTGGTATTTGTAATTTTCTGCTTTCTTTGTAAAGTGGTGCCACTGCTTTCAAATGTTAGTAGTACTTAATGTAACATTCCTAAGGATAATTCTTAGAATGAATTAAATCAGGAAAAAGTGTTCTATATTCCCTTACTTTTCTATTGAGACTTTGCTGTGTTCTTTTCTTATGGTAGTAAGATAAAAACACTGTTCAATTTCCTTATTTTCAACCATGTTTAGGTTTCAAATTTATATTTATTTTGCACTTGGTGTGTTTATGAAGACAAGTAGGTAATGAAAATGTAAGACAGGTCACTTATTAAGGAAGAGATCTTAGGGGCTGACCTGGTAGGTAGAGGCTAATGCTGAGTAAGTTAGCAGTGTTGATCCCATGTTTGGAAAAAGTAGGTGAAAATACTTCTGCAATTCACAGAATTAGGTAAAAATAGTATAAATTAGAATACAATTTAGCTTGTCAGCCTGTTGAATCCTCTGGCTGTTCCAGGGTTTCTTAGTTTTTTTTGTTGTTGTTGTTTGGGTGGTTTTTGTTTTGTTTGTTGGTTTGTTTGTTTTTTTCGTTTTACCCAGCATCAATCTTGGGACCTCATGCTTTAGGCAAGTGCTCTACCACTGAGCTGCATCACCAGCCCCTAAGGACTATTCTGTTAAGTATTTATTTCTTCCCTGGACCTGAGAGATTCAGGGTGCTTCTATCCTTATCTCAGTGTTACTTACTGTTTTCCCTCCACAGGTAAACTCTGCACAGTTAATGCCTTAGTGTCAGATGGTAGAAATTGTCAAAGGGTGATCTCTGTTTTTTTCCCCCATCAGTGCACTATATATAAGAATTTAAATTATAAACCTGAAAAAAATGAAGGAACTTAGGAACTTTGAGAGTTTGAGTTGAAGCAAAAGTTACCCTTTGCTCTTCCCTTGTCTGTTTCATTTTTAGGAATTCTGTTTGAGCTATCTCATTGGAAAAATGAATTTCTAACAACGTAGTAGATCTTCTTAGTATACATTCTTAGGAACCAATTAAAATACTAAAAATCTCTTTACCAGGAGAAGTTTAACTCATTTTAGGAGAGAGTATAATTTCATATTGTTCTCAAAGACCTAAGGAAAAAGAATGCTTTATTTAATCTTTGAGAGCATAAATAGTGTCTTTGTTCCTTCTGTGGAGACTTCCAAACTAGGTACTCCTTTCGTCTCTTAATGGTTTGTTCTGTATTAAGTGTTTAGACTACTTTGTTGCCTGAGTTCTTCTGAAGGACAATAGGGGAGATCTTGGGAATTATTTTCTTAATGACTTGGAATTTTTTTTTGTCTTTTAGAGCATGAGCATGAAAAAATGGGATTTTTAAAAACAATTTTATTAAATAGTTCATACAGTGAATTGCACATACTGAGTGACTAGATGAATTTGTTTTCCCAAACTTTACTTTCAGTTATCTTATTAAATCTCTTGTTAATAACTGCTGTCCTTCCGAAGAGATTATCCCTCCAATCCTGGGATCATTGGCTATTTCCTTAGTCTCAAACTTTCTGTGCATGACTAGCAGATAAAATTATCTTGAGCCTTCATCTGAGTCTAATCTTCATTCTAGTTCCAGTCCTGCCATTCCATGTGGTTTCCCAATATCGCCCTCTCAAATGTATGTTGAAGGCTTTTACCTAGATTATATCCATGACTTCTTTATGGGTGTCTCCTTCTGCTTCTTTCATAGTGCTTCTTGTTTGTTCTTTCTGAAATGTATCTTTGATTACTTTTATTTCCTTGCTGACCACTTAAAATGGCTTCAGGTTGAAGTCGAGCCCTTTGTGACCACAATCCAGCTAGCCTTTTTTCCTGCCCACTTCTGTTTCTGCATTTTGCACTCCAGTCCACACCTTTTCTTTTTTTTCTCTTTTCTTTTCTTTTTTTTTTTTTTGCGGTGCTGGGGATTTGAACCCAGGGTCTTGTGCATGCAAAGCAGGCACTCTACCAACTAAGCTATATCCCCAGCCCCCATCCCATTTCATTTGGGGTTCTACATGAGAATTAAGCCTCAGGAGGTTAAAGCATCTGTTGTATGTAACAAGTAAATTGTGTGTCCTGTGCCTCTAGAATGGAACTTGCTGTGTATATTCCTTGGGAGAATTGAGAATGTCGTCACTTGAATCATTGTTTTGTAGGGCTTCACTCTCAGATCTCTATTTAGAAGGACTCCTCTAATTAAATTGAGCTCTTCCTTGGTCCTGGGACCTGTACACCGTGTCTCTATTCCTCCCCCTCCCTTCTTCTATTGTCAGGGATCAAAGCCAGGGCCTCACCTATCCTAGGCAAGCCACTCTATCTTTGAGCTACATGCAACAACCCCAAATACAATATTTTTCAATTGACATGAAATATTTTTTACTTATAGAATATGGTATTATAATTCAATAAATACATAAAATATGTAATGATCAAATCAGCATAATTAGCATTTTTATCTCCTTAGATATTATCATTTCTGTGTGTTGGGAACATTTTAAACTCTTCTGGTCATTTTGAAATGTATAAATATTTTAGGCTGTAGCTGTCCAGTTGTGCTATATAACATCAAAACTGCTTCACACTGTCTGTGTTTTGGTTCCCTTTATCCTCCCTCATGATATTCTCCCCCCCCCCCCAGCACTATTTGTCTCTTTGTGCTAGCTTACTTCACTTAACATGCAATTCTCTAATTCTGTCCATGTTGCCACAAATGACAGGATTTTGTCCCTTTTTATGACTGAATGATATTCCGTTGTGTATTATATGCCACAGTTTTCTGATTTACTTGTCAATGAACATCTGTGTTGATTTCGTATCTTGGCTATTATGAATAGTACTGCAATAAACAAGGGCATGAAGGTATCAATTATCACTTTGATGTTATGATTTTGTTTCCTCTGGCTGTATACACAGTAGTAGGGCCTGGGGTGTTGCTGAGGACGTGCTGAGGCTCTGGGTTCAATTCCCAGCACTGCAAAGAAATGAATAAACAAAAAAAATGGATATATACACAGTAAGCAGTAAGATTGCTGGATTATATAGTAATTCTATTTTCAGTTTTTTAGGAACTTTACTTCCTTTTTTCCATAATGACCATATAGTTCTGTTTTCTTTTCTGCATCCTTTCCAGCATTTGTTACTTTTTCTTTTTTTAATGACAAAAATTAAATTTTTTTATTAAAATCAAGATAAAAATTGATTTGATAGACCTACTTATCTATTAATCTTTTAACTTTGTTAAATAATAAAAATTCAGTGTTTGCTTGTAATTTAAGAATTGTGTATGTATTACTGCTGATTAAATTAACTTATTGGTATTTCATTTTTTAAAAATTTTGATGCAACATACACAAATAGAGTACAACTTTTATTTCTCTGGTTATACACGAAGTAGAATCACACCATTTTGTGTAATCATACATGTACATAGGGTTATGATGTTTGTCTCATTCTATTTTTCCTTCTCCCCACCCTTCATTTTCCTCTATACAATCCATCCTTCCTCCATTTTTGCTTCCCCCAACCCCCTATTATGTATCATCATCCACTTATATTTCAGCCTTTGGTTTTGGGGCTTGGCTTATTTCACTTAGCAGATATTCTCCAACTCCATCCATTTATCTACAAATGCCATAATTTTATTCTTCTTTGTGGCTGAATAATATTCCATTGTGTATATATACCACAGTTTCTTTATCCATTCATCTGTTGAAGGGCATCTAGGTTGGGTCCACAGTCTAGCCATTGGGAATTGAAACTGCTATAAACCTTGATGTGGCTGTTTTTTCTGATACTGGGGATTGAACTCAGGGGCATGTAACCACTGAGTCATATCCACAGCCCTTTTTATTTTTTATTTTGAGATTGGGTCTCACTGAGTTGCTGAGGGTCTCTGTAAGTTACTGAGACTGGCCTTGAACTTGAAATCTCCTATCTCAACCTCTCAAGTCACTGGGATTACCGGCATGTGCCCCCATGCCTGGCTTGTCTTTTTAATTATAGCCATTCTAATGAGGGTGAGATGATATTTCATTATGGTTTTGATTTGAATATGTTGAAGACTTTTTACATATTTTTGTGTCTTTTGAGAAATGTCTGTTCAGATAATTTGCCCATTTTTTTACTTGGATTATTTGTGGTGGTGTTTTTTGCTCTTGGGTTGTTTGAGTTATATATTCAGGATATGAACACCTTGTCTGATGAATAATTTACAAAAACTTTCTCCCATTCTGTAGGTCACCTTTTGAGTCTGTTGTTTCCTTTGCTGTGCAGAAACTTCTTAGTTTGATATAATCTCTTTTGTCTAGTTTTGCTTTTGTTGTCTATGCATATTTGGTCTTATCCAAAAAGAAACTTTGCCCTATTCCAATATCTTTGTTTTCCCATAGTAGTTTCATAGTTTGGGGTATTAAATTTAGGTCCTTAGTCCATTTTGAGGTTTTTTTTTTTTTTTTCTTTTCCCGAGATGGAGGACTAGTTTCATTTTTGTACATACATCTGTCCAGTTTTCCCAGCATCATTTGTTGATTTGTTTCCCAGCATCATGTTCTTGGCCCCTTCATCAAAAATCCGTTGTCTGTAAACACATGGGTTAATTTCTTTTATTGTGTTCTGTCAGTCTCTTTTTTTTAAATGCCTCTGTTATGCTGTTTTGATTATCATAGCTTTGTAAAATGTTTTGAAGTCAAGTATTTATGATGCCTCCAATTTTGTCTTTTGGAGTGTGTGTTGTGGTTTGGTTTTATTTTTGTTTTGTTTTGTTTTTCCTAATTTTGTGAGGAATGCCATTGGCATTTTGGTGGTGAATGCATTAAATCTGTAGATCACTTTGGGTAGTATGGATATTTTAACAATATTAATTCTTCCTGTCTGTGAGCATGAAATGTCTTTCCATTTTTTTGTGACCTCTGTGATTTCTTTTGTGAATGTTTTATAATTTTCATTGTAGAGATCTTTTGCTTCCATGGTTAAATTTGGGACTACTTTTTAAAATTTCTTTTTCAGACAGTTTGATGTATAAAAATGCTGTCTTGTTTTGTTTTTGTTGTTGTTGTTAATTTTGTGTCTTGCAACTTGACTAAATTTGTTTATCATTCCCACCAGTATTTTGGTGGAGTCCTTGGGGTTTTCTTTGTATAAGCTCATGTCATCTGCAAATGGGGATAATTTGACTTCTTTTCCTATTTGGATGCACTTTATTTCTTTATGTTGCTTTATTGCTCTGGCTAAGTTTTCTAGTACTGTGTTGAATAAGAGTTATGAAAATGGACATCCTTGCCTTGTTCTAGATCTTTTAGAGGAAACACTATCAGTTTTTCCCCATTAAGTATGATATTGATAGTTTTTCATATGTAGCCTTTATTATATTGAGGTATATTCCTTCTGTATCTGATTTATTGTACCATCTTTGCATCTCTGGGTTAAATCCCTGTTGGTCATGGTTTATGATCTTTTCAATTTCCTGCTGGATTTGGTTGAGAAATTTTGCTTATGTGCTCATCAAGGATATCAGTCTGTGGTTTTCTTTTTTTCTTTTTAAAAAAATTTTTAATTTTATTTTGGTTTTGGTATCGGTAATGCTGGTGTTATAGAATGAGTTTGGCAGAGTTCTCCCCTTTTTTAAGAATTTTTTTAAAAATAGTTTGAGAATAATTGGTTCCTTGAAGTATTTTATAAAATTCAGCAGTGTCTTTTTTTTTTTTTTTTTTTTTTTTTTGAACCAGGGACTGAACTCAGGGACACTCAGCCACTGAGCCACATCCCCAGCCCTATTTTGTATTTTATTTAGAGACAGGGTCTCACTGAGTTGCTAAGGGCCTCACTAAGTTGCTGAGGCTGGCTTTGAACTCACAATCCTCCTGACTCAGCCTCCCAAGTCGCTTGGATTACAGGCATGCGCCACCTTGCCTGGCTCAGCAGTGTCTTTGTTTCACTTATTTTCTTTACCATACTGTAACTACTGTGGTACCACCTTAAACCACAGTCTCTATCATGATGGTTTCCTTGGTTCCCAGGTGAAAGAATTCCCTCTGAGACACTTTTTAGTTGCAAGTCCTGCTGAATTATCGGTTTTCTCATTTAGCTTTGTATCTGCAAAGCCCTAAAGGTACCCAAATCATAACCAGTTTTCTCTGTCATGCTCTGAAACCTTTAAAAATCACTCCCCTGTTTTTCTCCTCCCTAAACTACCTTGCCCAGTAGGGAACATCTGAAGTGAAAACAGTTGCCAGTAAAGGATGAGTTGTTAGAGGAAATGGTTGAGTAAATAAAGTGGTGTTCAGCTGTTCTTGAACTTATGTTATTTTTATTAATAGATGTGAAGCTAATTTAGTGCACTTAAATAGTTAAATCCGACTACAAGGACGTTTTCAGTGTAACAGAAAAGTTGTTAAAGTGGCATTGTTCAAAAAGGAAAAAAAAATCAACTATCTAAATATGTCAAAAGGTTCAATAAAACCTTTTTCAGTAAAATCATTTTAGCTTGGCTATAACTAAAATCTGTAATCATTGGATAAGTTTTGGAAAATATACGAAAGAATTAAAGGAGATGATGATTGTATAAAGTCACTGATTACCTTTTCTAAAAAAATTGTTTAGTTGTAGATGGATCCAATACCTTTACTTTTATGCAGTGCGCTGAGCATCAAACCCAGTACCTCACATGTGCTAGGCAAGCACTCTACCACTGAGACCACTGAGTACGCCCCCAGCCCACTGATAACCTTTTGATGAATATATGTTTAATTGGTTGTATATGTTTTCCCCATGTTGTTAAGTATTCTGTTAACAAAAATTTTAAACTGCTGCCTGAGGATTCCGTTTTTATAAAGAGCACAGGTATCTTTAAGTAGTCCACTGTTATTCATACACTTGAGTTTATAGTCTTTAACATTATGAATTAGGATGTTATTGGTACCCTTAAGTAGAAATCTGATGCATAACTAACTGGGTCACTGGGTCAGAAGGAAGACCTTGCATGTGTCTACAAGCATTTGGGATAGATACATATACATGCTTACTGCCATTACCACTCCCAGAAAAGAAATTTGGCCTAGCTTTTACTCAAAGATTGAGTGTATAGCTTTAAAAAAACAGGTATTGTTGTCGTATATTTTAAATTGTGACTATTACCTTATTTAAAAAAAACACATTAGGAAAATGGTACAGGATTCCAACCTGGAGGTTTAGTGGTTTGGTTTGGTTTTGTTTTTAAATGCCCTGATAGGTATCTTAGCTATTCGTGTACTTTGTTGTTGTTGTTGTAAACCTCTTCATTCTGTCTCTAGTATCATACTGAAATTTCTCAAGAGTTACGTCCTTTTTTCTCTATGATCATCCAGTTAGCTACAGCATGGATCTTCCCACAGAGAAAGTTACAAGAAGGTTGTGTGTTAGGAATCGGAGGCATTTTGATGAGGAAGATATTTAGCCATTTGGCAAAATCATTGGCTCAGAAAATTTTCAGGGACATTTGAATTTTATTCTGTTTAACCAAAAAAAAGTTCGTTTCCTTGGTAATTAAGCCAGGAATTAATCAGATCATTAAACTTTATTGTTCTCTTTCAGCATTAATTTTAAAGACCCACAATTTGCTGAAGATTACATTTTTAAAGCTGTAATGCTTCCAGGAGCAAGGTAACAACAGTAAACTATCTAGGTTTATTTTGTATGGGCAGTGTTCATTGTTGTAACTAAATATTGTATTTTCAAATTTCAAATGGTCAGAAAGCCAGCAGCTGTACTAAAACCTAGTGACTGGGAAAAATCCAGCAATGGACGGCAGTGGAAGCC
This sequence comes from Glaucomys volans, assembly GCA_020662805.1. Taxonomy (NCBI): domain Eukaryota; kingdom Metazoa; phylum Chordata; class Mammalia; order Rodentia; family Sciuridae; genus Glaucomys; species Glaucomys volans. The sequence continues at coordinate 568,523 of JAJEJO010003997.1, read as the reverse complement.
CCAGCTTGGCTTTAACCGGGACCGGAGGCCTGTCCACCTGGATCAGGCAGCCTTCAGGACTTTGGGGTGAGTGGTAGATTTCTGTCCCTTGTCAATTTTGCTTTTTTTGAATTATCTGACAAAGCAAGTCAGTATTTTTGATACAGATATCTAAGAGATTATAAGATATACCAATTTTGTAGATATTTTAATGACTTTGATGCTTTTCTGCTTTTCTTGGCTTTTAGAAATCCACTTCTCTTGTCTTTATGTATTGTATGAGAATTGTATTGTTTTCTCTAAGAGGTCTCGGTTCCACCTTCCCCCCATAGCACTAGGAATTGAACCCAGGGCCTCAAGCATGCTAGGCAAATGCTGTATGACTGATCTATATCCTCAGCCCACTGACAGTTATTTCAAAGGAATAAAACATTCTCTTTACCTTCAAGAAGTTTAAACTGAATTACTGTGACAGAGAATCTGTATAAAGGGTTAATCTGGTACATTAGTGCATAAAAGCAACTAGTCTCTCAAATTTTTGTTTACCCAGTACTTGAACAGTGGTGTTCATTGTTACTTGTTGCATTTTTAGCCTACTCAGATTATCATTTAGTATGTTTGACTGGCCATTTTTTAAATTGGCCATTTATATTCCTCTTTGTAAATTTCTGATTTTTGTTTTTTGCTCTTTTTAACTGCTGAATCATCTTTTTCCCAGCTGTAGAAATGACAGTAAATAGAGAGGACTGTGAAACAATTATAGGTAAAGCTGGGAGAAAAAGAAAAACAGTCTAGAGGAAATAGTAATGAATCACGATTGAAGAATTAATGATAACTCATAAATAGGTATTTCTAATTAATGGAGAAGTCTTAAAATTAAAAAAAGTTAAGGCAGAGTCACCATCAGCATGTTGTTTATACCCAGCATAGTAAGAGACACAGTGTGGCCTAGTGGTTAAGAGAGTGAGCTTTGGACCCTAAATATTTGGATTCAGTCACCTTTTCTACAATTTAATATAATTTTGAAAGTTATTGGACAACTCTATGCTTCAGTTTAATTATGTGTAAAATGGAGATAATAATTACACCTACCTTATGAAGTTGTAGGAATTAAGTGAGCTAATATGTATCAAGCACTTAGTATAGTCCCTAAACACTGTGTATATGTTAGCTGCAACTGTGGTTATTTTAGAAAGCCTTCATTCTCAGTATTAAAAGAAAGAGAAATTTAGGGCGCATACCTGTAATCCCATCTGCTCAGGAGGCTGAGGCAGAAGGGTCTCAAGTTCAGAGCCAACCTCAGCAATTTAGTGAGGCCCTAAGCAACTCAGTGAGACTCCGTCTCTAAATAAAATACAAAAAGGGCTAGGGATGTGGTTCAGTGGTTTAGCACCCTTGGGTCCAGTCCTTGGTACTAAAAAGAGAAAGAGAAATTTAGAATAGTCTTATAATATCTTGTGCTGTTGTGAAGCACACCTGTAATTCCAGGGACCTGGGAATCTAAAGCAGGGTATCACAAGTATAAGGCATACTCAGCAATTTAGCAAGACCCTGTCTCAAAATAAAAAGGACTGGAGTTATAGCTAGCTCAGTGACAGAGCACCCCTGGGTTCAATCCCAGAACTGGGGAAAAGAAATCATTTTGTATTATTCCAACTATTCTGGAAAGCCACATAAAAGTGCTTTTATTTTGAGCCAGGGTTTCGCTAAGTTGCCGAGGCTGGCTTTGAATTTGGATCCTCCTGCCTCAGCCCCCCAAGTTGCTTGAATTACAGGTATACACCACCATGCCCAGCTCTGAAGACACTCAGTCTTTCATCCATAATCTTATGTTTTGGAATTTATCCTGAGGAAATAATTTTAAAATAACACAATTATATGTATAAACATTCGAGTGCATTATAATCTATAAATAGCACTAAATAAGAAGAAAGGCTTAAAAATATGAGCTGTCATATCAGTGAATTATTCTGTGGTTCTGAGGTATACATATTATTATGAAAATTAAAAATATAGGGAAATATTTGATATACTAAATTGAAAATAGCAAGATAGAGGAGTAATGTGTATAGCAATAGCAACAGCATAGTCTCAGAGGAAAAACACTGAAATATGGTCTATGGGGGGAGTAAGACATTATTGTTTTGTGTAATGTAATTTTATATTTAAATGATTACCAGTTAAGAACCTTGGTGTAACAAAGTAACATTTGCTGTCACCATTACCATCAAATGCAGCTTTAAACTTTAATTATAAACTTCTTGTTAATTTTTAGCTTAATCAGATGTAGTAGTAAAGAGGTGGCTCCTAGCATTTAATCTGTGTCAATTTAGTGAGATATGTTTTATATTTTTTTCTGATGTGTTGTTGGGTCTTTTACAGCCATGTTATGCCAAGAGGCTCAGGAACTGGCATTTATAGCAATGCAGCCCCACCACCAGCCACTTACCAGGGAAACTTATACAGGCCACTGTTGAGAGGACAAGCCCAAATCCCAAAACTAATGTCAAGTAAGTTTTTACTAATTTGTTGTTTTACATTCTAAATTAAATATCAGAGCAGAGGTTGATTTCTCATCCCTGTTGCTAAAGAATGCATGTGTCAGTGCAGAGATAAGGACTTTAAAAACTTGTAATTTTTTAAGAATTGTAGGAGAATACTTTATACAGAATCTTTCAAATACTTTTTATCTTGACTATAGAGTTAATTGAATAAAATGAACAGGATTTCTTCCTTTTCTTCATTTATAAATCTGGTTTTTAGTTAACATGTAGAAAGTCATATGGAGATGATTAGTGTTTATTCCATTAATGAAACTATTTGGGTACTTAAATCAGTGTAATAGATTGTCAAAAAAAAAAAAATCAAAGTATATTTTTTCTTTTTCTTTTTTTTGCAGTGCTGGGGATCAAACCCAGGGCCTTATGCATGTTAGGCTAGCACTCTACCACTGAGCCACATTCCAGCCCCAAAATATCCCTTTCTACCTAAAATAAAGCTAGGCAGTCCTTTAGGTAAGAATGTTCCTTTAACCTTGTGGTTCTATTAAGATCTTGATCTTCCTTAACCCCCTCATAACTTTTCTTATGGATAATTTTTGAAATGTTAACCACAAAAATAATTAACATGGTATTTTGATTGCATTGGGAAAGGTAGAAAGTAGTATAATGTTGGACTTTATAGATTTTGCACTAACTTTATTTATTGTTGTCTTTGAACTCTTTAGCTGCACACATTTATCAAGGAAGTGTAAGTCATGTGCCAAATTCTCAAAACCACTATCATCATGAGGATTTTATTTCTCCATTTCCTGTTTTCTGATTGGTACCGAGCTAGACAGAGGCAGCATGGGGGAGAAGAAACAGGGAAGCAAGATGCTAACATTTGTTAAGTCTGAATGTCACATCAGAAAATTTATTTCCTAAATGTTTGAAATGTTTCATAAATTTTTTTTAAAAAGGAATCTATCACAATACAGATAACCTTCACTGCTTTTTAAACCAGATTCGTAGTTTTAAGTTGCTGGGTTAAAGTGAGTGATTGCTAGAAAATATTTATGCTCTGTGCCCACCAATGTTGTAATGCTGAGTAAATTACAAACCATTTTTTAACCTAAAACTCAGATTTTCTGGATGTGATACCCAAGGAAACAAATGGGTTCAGAAGGTCTTATTCTCTGTGGGCCCTCTGTTTTTGGGGTATGCTTTCCCTCGTGGTGTGACTTGGAGTATTCTGTGCCTTAAAGTTCATTCTCCATTCCCAGTGAATGGAGAATTATAAGAGACTATGTTGAACACTATGGACTTTAGCAATTTTCTTTTATTTATTGAAGTGCGGAAAGGGTGCAGAGTTTAGTGAGCCTGTGGGGATCTGTGTGGTACAGAGGTTAAATAGCTGCTGTCCTCCTAAGATTTAGCAAATAAGGTTTCTGAGTATTTCTATATGTTCAATACGGAGTCATACTTTGTACAACAGGAGAATCTAATCACTTTGAAAGCTATTTTTGCCTTTAGATTTTCCCTTCAAATGGTAAAAGCATGTTCAACTTAGTTTTAGAGCCAGCTATTTATTGACACAGTTCTTATCAGTTCCCTTTTTCTTATGACTCTTTGACATTTGCTCTCATCTGTATGGTAGTACAGCTTCCAAATAGGAAAAAGAATTGAGATGTGGAAATGCTAGAGCTGGTATGTCTCACCTTGTTTAGTTATATATATATCATCTCAAGATGATAATTATGAGGAATTTCTAAGATTATTACATTGAGTATACAAAAGATTTTGAGTGGCAAAGGTGAAAGCATGAGCTTCCCATTAATCAGCTTCTCTCCAGTCCATATGTATTAGTTCATTTTGTATTACTCTAATGAAATACCTGGGACAAGCTAACCTATAAAGAAGTTAGTTTTAATTCAGAGATCTGGAGATATGAGGTTGAGGGGCCTCATGTGAGGATTGCCATCTTGCTGGCAGAGTCTTGAAGCAGTGCAGGGCATCACATGATGAGACAGGGAGCATGAGTATGTGTGTGTTCTCTCTCCCTCTTATAAAGCCACCAGGATTTAATCGTGAGGGCTCTACCCTAATGACCGTATCTAATCCTAATCATCTCCCAGGGGTCCCACGTTGAACCTTGTAGTCAAATAAAGTTTTGACCCTCTTAATACCTTACAGTGGGGATTAAATTTGAATATGTGAAACCTTGAGGGACCCTCAAATCATATCCAAATAGTAGTACTATATCATGGGCCCAGCACCATCCACCATGGGGTCTAACTAGATATTGCCTAGTTATTTGCTTATTTATCTTTACTTTTTAAATCTTTATGTTAACTCACATTGATTTAAGTTTTTAAATTACATGTACTGCTCTGATAATATGATTCTGATGTGCCTTTTTTTTCCCTGCAAATACATATCAAAAGGGAGTATGGCTCACTACTGGTATAGTGCATGCTTAGCAAGTATGAGGCCCTGGGTTCAATCCCCAGTGCCCATCCTCCCCCCCAAAAAAGAAGAAAAAAAGGTCAAATACACATCAAAATGAATATATAACCATGTACATAAAAAAATTATTCACAGACTTGTTCCCCCAAATCCTCTTGTATATCATTTTTGGAGAAATGTTACTGTAGGTCTATAGTCCTTAATTTTGGGAGGAATCATAGGCCCATAATGTAATGTTTGTGGGCCTAATCCCCAGAAAGTTACTCAGTGTGAGATTCATGTAAATTCAAGTACCCCATCTCATTGTCTTTTGATTTCAGACCACTGGGTCCTGCTCTAATACTAAGAGGAAAAAACAAAGGATTGGGAATGTAGCTCAGTGGTAGCGAGCTTGCCTAAGATGTGGGGCCAGGTTCATCCGTGGCACCACAAAAATAAATAAATAAACTAAAAGTATATTTTGTTTATCAGCATCTTCATACCAAAGGTAGGAATTTTATGCCCTTTAAGGGGCCTGCAGTTCTAGAGTTCTTGGTCTGCTTAAACAGGCAACAGTTATTTGCACTTATGCATTTTATTTCAAGTAGTGGGTACTTAAGGTAAATAAATAAATCCTCATTTGCTATTGTTATAGCTGTTATTAGGTATAAGTTGCACATACAAAATACTTACTAGGCCGGGCGCAGTGGCGCACACCTATAATCCCAGCGGCTTGGGAGGCTGAGGCAGGAGGATCGTGAGTTCAAAACCAGCTCAGCAACTTAGCGAGGCCCTGAGCAACTCAGTGAGACCCCATCTCTAAATAAAATACAAAAATAGTGCTGGGGATGTGGCTCAGTGGTGTAGTACCCCTGGGTTCAATCCCTAGTACCCAAAAAAAAAAAAAAAAAAGTACTTATTAGGTACATATTTATTTTTATTTTATTTTTCCTTTCAGTTTTTTTTCCCCCAGTACTGGGAATCAAATCCAGGGCCTTGTGCATTCTGGGCAGGCTCTGTGCCCATGAGCTATTTCCCCAATCCTTTACTTCCTGTCCTAATTAGTTGTATATAATAATGTCAGTTCTAAACTTTCGAAGTATTGAAAATAGTTTTTGAAGACCTAAGCTTCTGATCCCCCTGATTGAGAAGCACAGAACTTGAGGATAGTTCTTACTGGTCCTTCTATAAAACAAAAATCACACAAAGTGTCAGCCAACAGCATGAGTGTCTGTGAAACTTGGAGGTTGTATGGTGTGGTGGAAAGTGGCTATGAGAACACAGCCCATGACATTACTCTGCCCCTTAATAAGTCTGTGACCTCAGCAGATTTTGGTCAGTGCCCCAATTTCTTGTCTCTAAGATGTTACAGAGAATATGAATATCTATGTCACAGGATATTGAGACTAAGTTCATTTAGGTTGCTAAATACTTAAAACAGTGCCTTATACATATTAAGTACTATGAAAGTATTAAAAGATGAAAGATCAACTTTCCTTTTTATAGAATTTTGAACTTTAAAATTTGGTCAGAGTTGATTTTGTAAAATTGAAATCTAAACCATTTAATCTTGTACAGTGTTTTTAGTATCCTATTTTCTTCATGTAGTGTAAAATTAACACTCAAGAAGGGCCATTTGGTCAAACTACCAACTCTCTATCAAGTGTCTGCTGCAGGTGTTTCTTATTGTTGGTCTTTGATTTGTCTTTGATATGTCAGTTTTTGGCTGATGAGTAATTGTCCGGGTACTGATAACTTGTTGGAGTCAAGTGCAGCTCTGAGTACTCAGTATGAATAAAGGATTTGGCTTCTGCAGCCCTGAGAACCTGATATGTGACTTCTCTTCATTTCAGTCAGTAAACTTGTCAATTAGCTGCATTTGAAAAGTGATTTTTGATTAGTGCAATCAGTAAACATGGAATCTTTTCTGTGATTGCCACGCTGATTAGGTAAATTGTCACTTGAGAAGCTATTGGTGAAGCCTTGGTTTATGTGGCCTTAGAGCTCTAGAAAAGGAATAAGTTTTTAAAGACCAAAGGAAAAAAATTAACCATCATTTTCCTCTCTCGCTATACCTTCTGAAGTGCAATTCACTATCTCAGAATTTTTTTTTCTCCCTCTCAAATGGATCTTCTGTTAGAGCCATACAAATGAATGATAATAAGTTTGTTTTAACTGTCTACTTCATTACTTATCAGCCAGGAAATATTTTCTGCTTTATGAACACTTAAGAGTTATATACATTACTCAGAGCCACATGAAGAAATTTGTTTAAAGGTAGCCTTGAAGTTTTTCTTTGATCTTTTCCATTTTTCCTTTGGGATTGAAAGTAAGGGATGTTTTATATAACAATTATTTAAGGTTTTAGAAATTTTGCTTAGGGTTTTAACCAAAAAACTGTTTTTGCATGTTTCCATATGTGAAAAAAAAAAATGTTCTGGAGGTAAGAAATAGTAAATGTGAAATAGAGAAGACCTGCATACTAGAAATGATGGAATAGGAACTTTTAGCACCTTTCTAGCACTTTGTAGATAGGTAAACTATTGAGTTCACTTCCTGCCCCCGCCCCAAACATTTATGCTAAGTGAACCTTACATTCCAGTTCTACCTGGATATATAGCTGTGTTTAACATGTAGCATGTTTGAATCTAATGCATTTGTTTAACTGGTGGTGATGGCTTTCCCTCCATTCTATTTCTGGGACAAATGTGAAAGTTTGTTTTTCATAAGACATTAGGATCAATATTTTGAAAGGTTTCTCTTAAAATGGATGTATTTTTTATTGTCTTCATTTGATTTTAAAATTTATTAGGAATCTAGTATGGAAGCTTTTTAAGTACCATAGAGAGTGTATTCTGTGATTACATCATACATAAAGACATACTCTGAAACCAGAATCACAGAATCGTTTTAGTGATTAAAAAATGTATTACCAGGGGGGCTACAGAGATTCTAGGCATGTGAAGTACAGTTTAGATAGAGTCACTATATTTCTTCTTACTTTTTTCATATTAGCTAAATTTATATATGTAAAGGCACTAAAATAAAATTGGGAATGTTTGAACTGATTCTGATTTTCATATACCACATGAATAGACCAGTGGGGCTTCAAGTTTAACAAAGTAATATTCAGAAAAAATGGCACAAATGTTGATTTAACTTTCAGTAGGTTGCTTTCTCTTAACTCATTAAAAATTTTACAATATGCTGAGTAAACAAGTCTTATTTTTTTCCATACAAAGAAACTACACAATTGAAATGATTGCTACTTTTCTAAGAATGTTTGGATTTTACCTCTTGTGATTATGGTTTTCTGGTGGCTTACAGTCTGTAGTAGTAGTTCACTCTGGGCCTTCTTAGAGTAGGGAACCTTCTCCCATTTTCTATAGCTTATGCAGTGATTAGCTTCCAGAACTTCCATTCTAGGTTTGAACATGCACTGCCTGTCTGATGACCACCAGGAAATCTCAGGGTTGTTACTCAGTTTGACTTGTAGTCTTTAATTTTTGAAAGTTAAAAAAAAAAAAAAAGGTTGTAATTCAGATGACTAGATACACTAATTTTCTTCCTATTTAAAATGGAATGCCTGTAAGTAACAGCTGGTGAAGGGCTTCCCCTTCTTTTCTGAAAGAGTGGTTTCCAATTTTACTACTAGAAACCTCTGCTGGCCATGGACCAGCAGGGCAGCGGGCTGTAGATAGCCACTCCTCTTCAGGTATCATGTCCACATTTAGAAAACTCTCCTAGACTAGCCATCTCAGTCATATTGAGATGGGAAGAAAGTCCAGAGCAGAGGTAGCCAGTTGTGTCATGCTACAGTAATCATGAATAGACAGATAATTTACTTGTTTCCATGTTCTCCTTTGTACTGTTTTTAAAAACACAGTTCTACTCCCCCTGCCCGCCCCCTGCGTGCTCTTTCTTTTCTACCAAAAACAAGATTGCATTTTTTGGGTCTTAACCAGAGATAAGCTTTCATGTCTTCCCTTCTTTAAGACAAGTAATTTTGAAAAGCATGTTTCTAGTTTGTGTTTCCATTAAAATGTGAGCCTGAATACATTATAGTAAGCCTTGTTGTCCTTGGTCTCGGGAGTCTGGAGTAGGTTACTGTCCTCACACAGTGAACTCATTAGACAACTTCTGGAACCAGCTGTTTTAATTAGGTCACAGCAAACCCTGCTGAAGGCTAGAGCCAGGAGCTGTGGTTGGTTGATAGCCAGTCCCCTGAACTGCTGAATGCCCTGACTGACTGGTTGTTGGTGGGCTTCTCCTCCCATTTAGTGTTCAGTTTATATAGAAGAGCAGCAGCCATTTATTTGTTTTTTTATAGTTAGATGTTGCTAGTCCAGCTTTGTGTTAACTGGAGAGGCTGGACTATCAAAAATGAGAAAAGTGGGTGGTCCTTCATTAGCATGTCTTCCTGGTTTGTGTTGGGGAGTTTGTGTGCCCTGTGCTTTTATGTTATAGCAGTTTATATGTTTAGGAGGAAAATTTCAGTGTTTCTTTCAAAATTACTGTTTGTTCAGTGTGCATTTATGAAAAAGACCTTAAATCCTTTCCTTTTGTACAGCATTTAAAATATACATGTTAAAAATATTATTTATGCATACAGAGGACAAATCATAAAACTTTCAGTTGATTACTCTTTACACTTGTGTGTATAATTATGATACTAATTTACTTGATTTATGTTCTCATAATTTTTTGTCTAGAAACTTTTAATTATAAAATATGTGGGTAGCTGACTAATGATTACTTTTAAAAATCTTCTGTTTAACTCTTCTCTGCTATTTTCCAGATATGAGGCCCCAGGATTCCTGGCGAGGTCCTCCTCCCCTTTTCCAACAGCAAAGATTTGACAGGTAATATTAAAGCAAATGTGACTTTTAAATATTTTTCCACCTCTACATTTGGGGTTTGTTGGCTTTTTAGAAACTAAAAAGAAACTTTTTCCTACCAAAAATAATTTTTCTTGCTTCTGTCCTTTAGGAAAATATATAGTTAGTACTTGAAATTAAAATACTCAAGTTTATATATTTTCCTACTTTTCTTGGTTCTTGGTCTTTATTTTATTGAAGCTTTCGAGATGCCCTAAAAAATGCAACACAGCTTAAAACTGTATTAGGTTTTGGTTAGGCTAAACAAATTTCTTTTTAGAAGGGTTGTGCAACTTAATGAGGCATAACTAATGGTGTTCCATTTTTATCATTTCTGTGCGGGCAACACAGCATTAATACAGACCAACCATTGATCCTTGCTACAAACCTCTTGAAGTCCTAATCAGCTTCTTTGGTACAACTTTTTCAGGGCTGACAAGCCTATTGTAGGGCAGTGTCACTGTAGGTCAGTAGTTATTAGTTGCCACTGAAAACAGTTTCTTTAACTACTTAAGATTGAACTGAATTAAACGCAGAAGGGACTCAGAAGAGGATTATGGGATCTGCAGTCTAATAAGTGCCATGGACTAGGAAGAATGTGACATGGTTTAATAACAAGGGATGTTTGACATGTGTTCCCTCATTGATAAGTTGTGTGCTCCTAAGTAAGATGGACAACAAGACATCTAGGCATGCTATGAATAATCATATTAACATGTAGAATAATTTTTTAAAGGCAGCTTTAAAATGTATGGTTCATGCTAGTTTTGCCAGCATCAGTAAATGCAAAAACAGATGGAGCCCCATCATAGTAAGGCTTCGTTTTTTGCATTTCCAGTTTGAATCTGTTTTATTCCCCTCTCCTTTGCTATTATAGCACTCTAATCTGTTCACATCTGAAATGAATAGTGTTTTTATAGATGGTGTTCCTTTCAAGAAAATTATAATTAGACTTCAAATTTTCATTGTTTTCTTCAAGAATATAAAAGGAATTGTGTTATTCATTTGTTTAGTAATAATGCCAACTTACTGCAAATCACATTTTAAATTTAATACAACTGTGCATTTATGTTTTATTTTCAGTATAAGTGCTCAAAGCACACAGTATATGATGCTATTTCCTTATCAGAGTAACACCATTTTTAAATAAGGGGATAATTTTTCTAAATTATAAACTTACTTTCCCCATCTTTTTTTTGCTCACTTCTTCCCCATATTAATAATAATTGCTAATGTTTATTATCTGCTCATGAACTATCAGCAGTATGTTAACATCCTTTCATAAAAATGACTTGATATATTCCTCCCAGTAACCTTTTTGCTGTTATTTTTACTGATGAAGAAACTGAGGCACATAGTTTAGGAGCTTACCTTAGGTCACTTTTCCATTATATTCTTTACCAGGAAACTTCACTAAAACAAAACTCCTAAGAATATTTACTCCGAGCATAATATAAAGGCCACGGGGACTTCAAAGGAAGTAAAGGATCTACTTCTACTCTGAGGCACTCTTCAGTCCTAGCAACTTTCCTTCCTCTGTACACATTACAAGTTTCCCTAAGATCACCATCATTGTCCCTTTCTTTGCCCTGATATTCTTATTCTACCCTAACCAAGTACCAGTATTATCCTGACTGACTTTGTGAACTCGGCAAATTCAGGGCAAATTTTATTAGGGTTATTTTGGGTTCCATTTTAGTCAGATACTTTAAAATCATGCCTGAAAGCAGAAGTTAAATGTGAGTTAATTAAAAGTTAAATAGAATTCTGTCTTATAAGTCTTAAATCATGTCATTTAAGAAATATGCCCCTTTATTTATAAAGGCTAAATTTGAATTGTTACCCTAGGTAACAATAGGTATAAGTAGGTATATTACATCATTTCATAGTACTTGTCAGTCCAGCCTTTCGGACCTTATAAGACATAGAGGATAAACTGTTTTGACTTTGCCAAGGTATCACAACTAGTAAGTAGTCGAATTCTTATAAGAACCAGGTTTTATATAAGATCCTTATTTTGATACTTTTCCACTTTGAGGGTTTGTTGAGAATCCTTAGAAAAGGGAGTTTTGAGTGCCTTTGTTCCTAAACTACACTGTGTTGTCTTGAATTATTTCCTACTTAGTTACATCATTTATAAAACACATATCCATTTGATTTAAATATACAATAGGACCCCCCCCTCCTGCTCCCCTCACAAAGACAACCTAGTATTCATATTAAACAGAAATGTCTGGCATTTGAGTTTCCTTCACCACTTGAGTTCTGCCACATTGTCTGGGTTCTTATTGCTAGAGGAGACTTGTCTTTTCTAGTCCTATGCAAAGCAACCATTTAGTTTTTAACCTGCGGGTGTTAAGCTCAGATAGTCATGAGAAATCTTTAAAAACTAATTTGCTGTATGTCTAACTTAAAATGATCCAAAATGGTAAAATTCACATTGCCAGTTACTTTTCAAAGCAGTAATTTGGAAATTAAGAATATTGTTGTCATGTGATGCCAAATGCCTTAGATAAGCTAGTTTGTAAAAACTAATTTTGAAAAGTTAAGATGTGCTAATCTCAGATCTTAAAGGCCATTTTCAGTTTGTATATGCAAATTTATGTAATCAATATAGAAATATGATTGTCTTGTGAAAAATAAAGGCCTTTTCTTCCAATAAACAGCACAGAAGGTAGTATAAGTCACTGCTACTTTAATTAATGATTTTTATCATAATATCTGTCAAAATACTATTAGTAATAATTTCAAACAAAAAGGAGAATTACATATGTTTTTTATCTATGGCTTTGTTCCTAACCTATTTTTCAAACATAAAATATTGTAAAATTACGTTTATAATGTATATTATCCATGCCAGCAGATTTTCCTGAACGTGAATGTGAATTTTATCATTGTAAATCTGAAAAGAAAAACTGGTCACAGTAAAGTGAACGTATGAGTTGCGTTTTTGACTTGTGGGGTTTGCATGAATGGCCAAGATTGATGAGCCTCTCAACCTCTCACATCTGCGGAGACCAGAAAAGATCATCCCTGTCTCTGCACATGGAGCTGTTCTTGCTGAAAGAGATGAAGCATTCTTGCTAGAATTTATTTTTTCTTTAATGGACCTGAAAAATAATTATAAACCCCAAACTTATGTGTTTCCTTCTGAGATGAAGACTTTTAATCTTATTTTGAATCACTTACAGCAAGTTATCTTAATAGAGCTCTAGTTTCCAACACTAACTGTAAAGAATAGATTTGGCCTTTTTCAGAAAGCTGTTACTCTGTTTGAGTGATCACACAAAAATAATTATCTCTGGTTTGTTTGTTTTAAAGAAGGTGAGCTCCAAGTGAAGGGAGAAAGGTGGAATGTAGAGAGGATGGAGTCAGGCTTGAATAGCTGTGAGAAGAATACATTACCCAGTGAGCCCAACTTTGGGGTTTATTTTTTCCCCTAAAAAGTGAAATTCATGTGCCTATATGCTGACAACTAATACCAACTAGTCAACATTTGGAGTGAATTTAAAGTTAATTCTTCCTAACATCCTCAGTAACCCAAGGCTTCTAATGTTAAATATACTGGAGAATTTTCCTTTTGTTTATTCTTTCTTGTGAATTATATAAAATAGAAGTTGTGGAAAGTTATTTGAGGAGAAAGTTTTATCTTGAATGGTGATTGCCTTTAGAAAGTATATGTGTGCTACATCGTTTATGGGACAGGTTTTAATTAAGTTATGGTTTAATACTTTATACCTGTTGTTTTGTATCTGCAAAGTTAAAATAGGTACTTGAAGACAATTAAAACATTTCTTTTTACTAGTAATCTGGGACAGCAAACTGGGTTATAATAGCTGTTGAATCTGTGTTCCCATGTAAACTGTACACCAAATGCCAGTCAGCCCATGCCAATTAGTGCTCATGTTGCTAGGTCACCGTGGTCAATTGAAAGCTGCATCAATAGAACTTGAAAAGGTTTCCTCCCGATCAGACCTTCTGACATATTGAGCAGAATAATGGATGGGAAAAAACAGCCAAGTCCCCTACCCTGGATTCAAAATACTCAGCAGTAAGAATTCATTTGCAACCTGCAATTAACTAGAAAGAATGGATTCCAAGAACAAGTCTGGACATTTTTAAAAATAAAGCCTCATTCTCCTGTCTTGCACATGCCTACTCTTTGGATAGCATCATAAATGTAGCCAACTTTGTGATCTTGGATCTATATCTTCAAATGATTAAAAGGAAATTTCACAATTGAAAATGAACAAATTATTTTTTCAAAGTTAGATCTTCTGATTGCATTTAAAGATTTTCGTAAGCATGCTGATATGCATGGTGAACTATGTTAGACTCTACTGAATATAAATAAGGACCATTCTGATACTCTGTATTGCCTGTGACAAATCCAGGCAGATTGGTTTGTCCTAAAATTTGGAGATGATATCTGCCACTTTTAGGCTTTGTATAGCATAACAGGCTTGACTTCTAATGCAGACACGGTACCTTTCCACAGAGGTGCTGGAGCTGAACCTCTACTGCCATGGAACCGGATGCTCCAAACCCAAAATGCAGCCTTCCAGCCAAACCAGTACCAGATGCTAGCCGGGCCTGGCGGTTATCCACCCAGACGAGATGATCGTGGAGGAAGACAGGTAATACTTAATGTGAACTGGATGGAAAGCATACTAGTCACTTTGTATTTAAACATGCCTTTGAGGACTCTACTTTCCAGTATTTCTGGAGACAATATTATATTGACAGAGTAACTTTGCTGAACTTGTATCCATCATTAAAAATGTACATAAGGTAAGTAGCCACCTTACTAACCTGGTAATACCTTGAAAGGTACTGAAGAATTTCCAGCCTGGAAACCCTTTTAATAATAGCAGTCAGTGATAAAGCACAAAATGCAGTAAGTCGCCAAAACATTGTTTTTCCTTTAAGAGTACTGTTCTTTAATAGAAACTCAAACTTTCTTAAACAACTGAGAATTTTTTGGAAGCTGAAAGTAAGAATCCATCTATTCAATGTTGACTTTATTCTTCTTGGAAATATCCTTTCTTGAGTCCTCATCAGTATCCTTCTGCATAGAAAGAAATCTTATCTTGAAGATTTTTCACATTCATAAACAAATTTAGTAGATGTAAGCTTCATTTTCTTCTTTTGATAGCATCCAGTTTAGCACTACTTAAGACAGAGGTCTGTTTAACATAATTTCTCGCAGCAGTTTGATATCCTGGCCAGTATTTACATGTTCTTTCATCAAATTCTTGCTAGAGAATAGGATTGGAATGCTACAAATCAGAGTGTGTGGTGTTCGTGGAGTTTGGCACCTGCAGTGATGTGAAGTGGTTTTTAAATTGCTTACCTGGTGTTGCCTGCAGGTCTTTTGCAGTGCTTTGCATATTAATTTTCTAACTCAGGTTTTTGATATGTGTCCCTTTTTTATATAAGACCTGTATTCTCATAGCTAAGGAAAATCTTTTTTATTACTTTTTTGTGTATTCTTACAAGTCTCCACCTTTTGAGAAAATAATCACCTTAATTGCAAATATTTAGTCTTTGGAGAATTTGTTATAGTTCATTAAAATCAATTTATTTGACTGAATTCTTTCAACGCAAAACCTTTAAAAGTCACATCAGTAAATAGAGACTGTGCTACTAGAGTCGAGATGGCACTTGACAGTTTAAATAATGAGCATTTTTGAAATGAGGATATAACTGGAAGAAACCTTAGAGAACATTTAGTCCAGGCACCTCATTTTTCAAGTCAGTAACTGAAACTCTGTAACCACATACAGTATGACAGCAGAACTGGGGAACTGGCTGCCTGGTTTGCTGGCTCCCATTCATCATCTTCCTACTTCCTATAGAAGAGATCTTTGCATTTAGGGAGCTCTCTACTGTTTGAGGAGGTTATTCTTACTTATCTATAAGATATAAACCAGTTGGTAAATTTATGATCCATTTCAGGAATGCATCATTCTCTTTTTTCTCAGTCTTATTTCCTCTGAGATAGTTTTTATTAAATCATGATTGTCCAAAGTGCTATTAAGTTGCAGAAATTCCTATTACAGTCATGCCTTCATTATCTCTTTAGTGAAGTTTATGACTAAAAAGTCTTACACTATGGCCTTGAGGGTCTGCACACATTATAGTTGAAGTTACTGAAGTGTTCTGAGTGACAAAATAGAGGGTGTTGGATTTTAGAACCCTGGAGGCCTAGAAAGGAAATTCCTCAAATACAGGGCTGTACATATGCTAGGCAAGCATTCCACCACTGAGCAACATCTCCAGCCCTTAGAAAAATGAATTATGATGGAAGGGTTGTCAAATTTATCTTTTATTATACAGAAATGTTATTTGCAAGCATACTAGATTGTGTTATGTTACCACCATTGATTATGTAATAACTTTATTACTTAAGCTCTACTATTTATAACCAAACTAAAAATCCCTAAAATTAATTGTTCATTAGGCCTTAGCTGACTCAGCAGACTCTTGCCTTGGCTAAACAAAATGACTTTTAGTATAATTTGTCTAAAGTTACGATGTGGGCATCTTACCATAAAGTGACTTGAATTACTGCTTGAGATGGTGGGAAAATGAGAACATATTTACCCAAACATTTTACTGTAATTCATTTGTATATATATTTTGAGGAATTTCTTAGGTGTAGTTATTGGGGCTTATTGGGTTAGTTTTCAGTGACATCCTTTGTGCTACAGTCTCCAACTTTGCCACAAGCTTGTGTTAAAGCTGGATTCAACGCACATGTTTATGGGGACTTTCCATGTGCTGTACCTTAAGACACACTTAGCTTTTTTATGATGTGTTTTTCCACAGAGGCATAAAATTGATTTCTTTGCAAGGGTATTAATCCAGAAAATAAATTCTCTCTTTGTTTATTTTCAGGGATATCCCAGAGAAGGAAGGAAATACCCTTTGCCACCACCCTCAGGAAGATACAGCTGGAATTAAGCTTTTGTAAAGCTTTCCCAAATCCTTTCATCATTCTGCAGTTTTATGCTATTTGTGGAAAGGAGATTTCTTTCTCAAGTAGTAGTTTTTAATAAAACTACAGTACTTTGTGTATTTCTTTTAACTGTGTATATTTCTACAGATCTGATCTCACTGTTTTATGTTGCTTTTCAAAGATGTGTTGTTGCATAATACAGTGGATCTGAATTTATTATTGCTTGTAAAACACATTTGATGGAATTAGGAGTACTGTTTTTCATTATGGTTAAAAATCAAACCAGCTGTGGATTTCAAAACACAGTGTATTCTTATTCTAGATCATCTAAGATCCATGCTGATTTTTAATGCACAAGAATTAGGTATGAACTCTTGAGCTGGAACCCTCAGCAAACTAGAGTATATATTGTTCAGTATTTCTTTGGAAACATTTCATTAACGTACTTGTCTTACAGAAATTTCTGGACTTTAGTAAAAAAAAAAAATAAAGTTAAACTTTAAAAACTGGTCTCGTGTTCTTTTATAGGATTTCAACTTTCAGAATCTTGACTAAGCGTGTTTTTTATAAATCAACTTTTGCACAAAACAGTTCTTTTCTACAATTAGATATTAGAAGCTAGTCAGTGAAGAAGTTGATATTAAGAGGACATGGTCAACATAATCCAAAAAAAGTTTTTATTTTATTAGTATGTCCATTTCTGATAGTCTTTGTAAATTATTTACATTTTTTATAAGTTTCACCTAGACTTGTGTTCCAGTTTTAAGGTCTTGTTCTGAATCTTAAGTTGAAAATCTTAATTCATAACTAATAGTCTGTACTCCTTAGCATATTTTTTGTTATTTCACAGATTTCAATTTGCATCATTTATTTTCCTTACTACTAAGCACACTGTAATTCTTTAAATGTATGTTTAGAGCTCACCCACAGCATTTTTCCATGCATTTTCATTATTAGCAAAACAAACTTAGACATGATTCATGTAGACTCTAGTTACTTTGTCTCAATTTTTTCCATCCTAGTCAAAGATTATAAGATTTCATTTTGACCTTCTGACTTAGGACGTTTTTGCTTTAATATTCAACCAAAAGCACACTTGTTTATCTTAGTTTATGTGGAAAAAATTTTTTCACCTTAATCTTGATTAGGAAAGTATTTTGAAACTATTGAGTTTATTGCAAGTGATGGGTGAATGAACTAGGGTCCTTTTATTGCTGAGTGCATTAAGAATTGCCAACATAAACATTGTGTTACCTTCTATATTAAAGTGATAAAGCCATCTATTAAATATCTATCATGTATTCAAAATCTGTAGCCATCTAAATGAAGTATTGCATATTGCAAAAGTGCCACCTAAGTGTCTTAGCTTGAAGTGTGTGTGGCTTTATAGGTACACCAATCCCACATTTTTCCCCTTTATATTTTCCCCAGTCTTGTTTGTTTTATTTTAAGCCTTCATGAGACTGTCTTAATTCAGCTTTTGACTGAATGTTTAAGCCTAAGCAAAAGGCTTGATGGGCCAGTGATGATACTAAGGTTCCCTCTGCAGAACAAGTGGGTGTGCCCCAAGGGCAACCGCCTGCTAGTGGAGTCCTCCATTGTTTCACCCTGGCTTCCTTCTCTCCCTTACTCTTCCTTCATCTCCTTCCGACTTGACCCCACGTTGGACTTCTCCAGTTATTTCAAGTAAAATGCTTTTTACAGTTTTTAAAGTGGAATACTTACAGCTATAAATGTCTCCTCAAAATTCTAACGTCAAAGGACCAACTTTTAAGTAGCTAATTATATTCTATTATATTTTTAAGTAGGGCACTTTTTTTTTTTTCAGGGTCCCACATTAACGATTTTTAAATCTTAGAACCTGCAAACACCCTATTTGTGACACTAAGGGCCCCTAATGAGCACCTGTCTTCCCTTTAAAGATCAAATGGAGTAATGTATGTTAAAGTGCAAAGCCATCTACAACTGATATTAGATTGCCAGTTAGTGTTACAAAGGCAAATTGGGTGTAATGACCCATAAGCTAATTTTCACGCGATGACAAGGGACGTCGGGAACAAGCCGAGGTGGGTGTGGGGTTCCCGCCTTCGCGTTTTTCGCTAGGCGCCTTGGATGGAGGTCGGGGGCGCCTGGGCTGAGCTGGAGGGTCCGAAGACGCTGCGACTTCGCAGCCAGAGGTGGGGGTGGTCCTCAGAACCCTGCTTCTGCTGAGGCTGGCCCAATTCCCCTCCCGCCTGGGTTGGGAAGTGCTGAGGCACCGCTGCACGTGGGGCATCCGTGTCCCGGTGACCCAGCCGCTCGCACCGGAGTGCCTCGAGCTGGCAGCGTGGAACAGGGTGGGCGCGGTAAAGCTCAGACCTCCGACCCTCGGAGTGGCATTGTAGCATCATCCCTTAGCTCCCGGGATGTGGCGCCGCGGCTCCTCAACCTGCTCAGTTTCATCAACTCACCTCCCTGTATAAATGCAAGGGCCGAACCTGTAAGAGAATATCAGAAATGACCCTCCCCCTCCGCAAGGCTACCATTTTAAGTTCAAATCTAAGTGCAGCCAAACTTAGTTATGCTTAGAAATCTAAAATATAGACATCCTAGAAGTACATTTACCATTTCCAGACTGCAGAGTGGCTGTCTAGCTCGTCCCAAACGTTAAGACACCTCCTGCCCACCCCGAAAGGATCAGGGAACTCAGATCCCGCCAGACTCTTCCCGGTGATCCTCTGCTCTATTTCTAACCTGAAAAAAACGTTAGCCAACGAATGAAATAACAAAGGGGTCCGTTGTAGATGTAAGTTGCCGGTGTATGTTGCCTCCACTTACAGTTAAATCGAACACTGGCTTGTTTCACTATACCTTATTTATAGAATGAGGATCAAGAGAGAACATGATTTAATCTGTGTGGGTGAAATAGGACTAGAGATGTTCACTGCTGCAAATTAGTTTTTACAACTTAAAATTAGGCAAAGATAGTGGTTAAATTTTTATTAGACATCACCTAAACAATTACTGAGAGGTTACATAGATTTTTTTTAAAGGCATTTCATTCGATTTCAGGTAAAATGTTCTAAAGCAAAAAACAAACAAACAAAAAAACCTCTCCTAGAAACTTCCATTATCTCTACACTTAAAAATTATATAAATGACCTTGAAACATTAGCACAACCTCAATACTTTTTGGAGAACGAATTCTTAATGGAATGTAGGTGCAGTTCCCCGAAGGCTGGGCATCTTCTTTGAAATATCCCCAGATGCTAATTCTCACTAGCAGTAAAAGATTATTTATGTTTTATAGAATATATCCTGATTCCCTGTCCTGCTGGACTTGGAGGTGGAAAGTAACAGCATTTAAAAAAAAAAACTGGACTCAAATAATTAATATACAGGGTTTCATCCACATACCTTAGTGGTATTAAACAGCTGGGGTATATTATCCATGCTCTAAAATGCATTTGAAATTTTCCACTACATGATGTATTTTTCTACTATTCACAAATTCATATCTAAAATTTTGATTGACACATCTTTATATAATTATGGTTCACAAATTTATTTTAAAAGTCTTTCTAATCATCACTATTCCGTGTAGTTAAAACGAGTCTATGGAAGGTGTTTGCATTTAGTGAACAGGATTGAATCTCTGATTTGCTTTAAATTGAAAGTAAATAGTCACTAGCAGAATGGAATTTGAACACATCTGTGTTGATAGAAGTCTGATTGACTACTTGTTCTGACCTTTAGGTTGTGGTTCTAAGCAAAGCTTTAAATAGAAGACAACTGGGTTACACTCTCACCCTTCCATATACAAAACACCCTTCTATGTCCTTCAAAATCACACACACTCTCATACACAACACTTCAATTTACATCCCAATGCAGATTACAGAAAAGTACCTGCAATCCCTGCCGTTCCTCTCTGCAACTTTGATTCTGGGTTTTGGTTTCTGTGTCTCTGTTGGGAAAAGATATGTTAGACCCCCAAAACTGTAGGAAAATGTCAGATCTCTAGAGTTAGCATTTCTAAAACTGAGGTTTGCTGTGGCCTCTGCTAAACTTTGAGGGGGCTTTGTTCCACTCAGACCCTGTGCCAGTTCTGTCTCTTGGTTGTGGAGACACTTATCCTCCTCTTCAGTTAATGAGTTTCACCTAGTCTGGCCGTTTGTGTTTTTATAAAAGATCTGCAGAGCACTAACTGCAAAAGAAAAAAGCTTTTGCTTTGCATTAATCAAAAGGTGGAATTCTATAGCAAAAACATTTTCTCTTAGTATTTCAAGAAGCAAACCTTTTTCTAAATTCAGAATGTGCACACAAAAACTCAGTAAATTTCTGGGTGCAGAATGTTAAGCCTTCTGCAGCAATTACTTCTGGTTTGGGTCTTTTATTACTTAAAGGAATATTGAAAAGAAAAAGATACGGCTACACTAAATAAACTTAGAAAATATTGAATAAAATGCTTCCTTTTAATAATGACTTTTTTTTAGAAAACTGATGAGTTCACTTCATCAGTCCAAGGGATTCTTTGTTCTAGAAATAAATTACCAAGGAAAAAACTGTCCAGGAAGATTCCTTTTTCTTTAAAAATTTTACCAGGTGCCCTTAGGTGATAAGCAATTATTTATTGCTTTTTGTGGGTAATGGGCTATATGTGTGTATACATGAGTGCGCGTGCGCGAGCACACACACACACACACACACACACACACACATATTGCAAACCATGTGAACTTTAAAAACATGTTTTCTTGAAACAATATGGGATCAAATTGATATAAAGAAGCACTTTGAACTTTAACACATCAGTAATAATTTTACTGGCTTGGTTAACATTTACTTTTATAGTCAATCCATTAATATGTTAAAAAACAGCTGGGATATTTTTCTGTGTGTTTATTATACCATGTCAATACTAATTTGTTGAAATTATTTCTTCTCATGTAAAAAATTTTTTAAATTAAACGTCGTTTTCCAAAATGTATTCACAGTTTTTTGAAAGAGGGATGATCTCTTTGCTTCTTCCTATGTCCTTGTGACAGGAACTGGGGTTATTAAAAAACAAAAAAAGCATTTAATATGTAAAATACAGTTTAGAGAAAGTGCAAGTTTAACTTCCATAATACCTGCTCATGGATTCACTTTGCACATTCAGAAAAATGTTCAAACATGAAATGAAATGTTTCAGGTCCAAACTGTTATTCTAAAACCTTAAAACAAAGAAGACATTTGGGAGATTTGGGAACTCTGTTTACCGTTTGTTTGATCGTTTGTAAGTCATGCTTTATCCATGTTTAAGTTTCATTAATTTATCAGGTCACATTATTCAGCTGTTTCTGAGTATTTTTCCAATACCAGTTATTTAAAATATGAATAAACTGAGTTGTGTTGTCACATCATTCCAACTAGTGTCTTAAAAACAAACAAACAAAAAACCTCCTATACACTTAATGAAAAAGAAATGACCACTTGACTTTTAGGAAAAAGTACTTAAGGTTCTTTTAAGTTATATTTAAATATCCATTTGAAACATAGGAAATATAAATCAGCATATTAAAGAGTAAATACATTATTATACAATAAAACACCAACAAAATCGGTGCATTAAAGTTCTAAATATGATGGATAATTAAATATTTTTGTTATTTTTTCTTTGTATCTTGATTACAATTCAATAAATCACCTTAATCTTTCTTCTTGACATACTTTGAAATAGACTGATATTAATTTTAGCAATTTTACTTTTGTTGTAGTAATTTATCAAGATTTTCAAATTCAGAACATTAAAAAAAAAGCCCTAAAAAGAGTAAATACCATGTCTATGGAAGATAGGGTGTTTTTATTTTATCAGGTGATTTGGAGAAACCAGATTCCATATAAAAACTAGTTTATAACCTTTCTTATGGTGAGCTGCATCTGGGGATGGGGGGCAAGAATTCTCTTCTAGGGTAATATACAAACACTGGGGTGCTAGATAATGATCAAGACATTTTGAAATCAGCATTAAATTTAAAAAGCTATAGATTCATATAATCAGTACTTTGTTTTTTTCCCCATTGCTCAATTTTCCCTAAATGGCAGTAATTCCTTTAATAATGTTGCTATGTGTACGTTCCACCTTGAGCTACAATTTAATTTACTTTCAAACATTAATGCAATTGCACTTGCGGGGGGGGGCTTTGAAAATTCGTCTCCCAAGATAAACAAACTTCGCTTCAAAACGAACTCATTGTTAAAGCTGGGTTGACTTTTAGAGCTACAAAGACCAACAAAGTTTCCAACTTCTAAAACTCTTGAGAGCTTCGGTTAAGAACAGGGTGAATGAAGACTCAGCCAGCTTTTCATATAATTTAGGAACTTCTGGAAGGAAGAAATCACCAGCTCTAAGTGTGGTGTTACATTATTCGGTCCTGGGGCTGTCGCTGTCTCCCACCCTCAGCAAAGATGTTCAGAGCTGCCCCTCTCCGTAACCCGTTCGTTTTTGATCGCTGTGCACACCAGAGTCCGCTTCCGCACGTTTCCCCCTTCGGTTCTTGTAGACCATTGCCGCAGGCAAGACCCCTTCCCGGGGCGCCCGCAAGGTCACCACGTCCTGCCATAGAGCAGGTTGGCGCCCAGCACGCCTCCGCCGTAATCCCCGGCGGCCGCGTCCAGGGCTGCCAGGCCACCCCCGGGGCCGTGCAGCGCGGGCGGGCTGGGTGACAGCTCCTCGAGCTCGGGCGCCGGCGTCGGGACCTGCGCCTGCGAACCCGCCTGGCTAGGTGTTGGCGTGCCAGCGCCGTTCTGGCACGGCTTGCCGTCCTTGACCAGCACGGGCACGGCCACGCGACGCGGCGACGGCGGCGGCGGCGGCGGCGGGCCCAGGCCGCCCTCCTGCTGTAGCTGCTGCGCCGCCTTGTCCTTGGCCTGCCTCTTCATCTTGTAGCGGTGGTTCTGGAACCAGATCTTGACCTGCGTGGGGGTCAGGTGGATCATGCTGGCCAGGTGCTCGCGCTCGGGCGCGGACAGGTACTTCTGCTGCTTGAAACGCCGCTCCAGCTCATAGACCTGCGCTTGCGAGAAGAGCACGCGACGCTTCCTTCGCGGCGCCGCCGCCGCCGCGTGCAGGGGCGCCAAGGACTTGGCTGCGTCCGCGATGCCGGTCAGCGACCCCATGCCGGCCACGTTCACGCCCGCCGACGGTCCCATGAACCTGGAGACTGGGGAGGGGGCCCAAGGAGATGACGGATGAGCTCTGGGCCCGGGGGAACCTCTCCCGCCGCCGCTCGCATTTACTTCACGCCGCAGCAGCCGCGACGGCGCGGGGCCTCAGGACGCGTCCCAAGACCCCCTGCGCGCCGCGGCCCCGGCCCCAGCACCCTCCGCGAGGCCAGGGGCCCAGCACCCCTCGCGTGTCCCAGGACCCCCCGCGCGCGCCGGCCGGGAGCTCAGGGACGTCAACCCCCGTGCGCCGCGGCCCCGAGCTTTAGTACCCCAGCGCCCTGGGCTGTGGCGGGAAAAGCCCGCGCCGCCCGCCTGCCCTCAGTCCCTCGCTCCTGACCCCGCTCACTTGACGAATAGCGCGGGTCCGGGTTGGCGCCGTACCAGCCGGTGGCAGCGGCGGCCGCGCCGCCCCTCATGCCGTCCGTGTAGGAGGGCAGTTCGCCCATGTTGCCCAGGCCACCGTTGCAGTAGCCGCCCATGGCGCTGTGCGGGAACTGCGAGACACCCGGCGGCATGTGGTAGGTGGCGGCCGCGGCGGCGGCCGCCGCTGCTGCTGCCGCCGCGGCCGCCGCGTTATGGCCTGCCATGGCGTGAGGCGGCTGCATGCCCGCCACGGCCGCCGCCTGCGAGGAGGGGCCGGGCGGCGGCGCGCGGTAGGCGGCGGCCGCGGCCCCCAGGGGCGCCCCCAGGCCGGGCGGCGCGCCGTCCATGGCACCGCCGAACTTCTTGTAGGTCTCCTCGATGGGGCTCAGGATGTCGGACACGGAGAAGGGCGTCGTGTGCTTGGGGCTCAACGACATGGCTCGGCGGACGGCCAGGTAGGGGGGCCCGGGGGCGGGCGCGGGCGGGACACGGCGGCCGCTTGTCGCCGCCGCCACCTCGGCCGCGGCGGCAGCGCCTGTGAAGAGTAGTCGGCGGCGCAGCGAGCCCCCGGAGCTGCGGGATCTGGGGTTTATTTTAGTCCGGCGCCAGGTTTACGACAGACTCGGGGGGCGGAGCAATATCCCAAACGAGCAAACAATGGTCATTGACATCTTTTTCTCTCGTCCCCCACTCCCCATAACGGAGGCAAAAAAGGTAAGGGGGTAGCTGGGTGTTTCTTGTAAGGATCGCCCCCCTTTCCTTTCTCCATTCTTGGCGCCTCTGTCCGCGCCAGGTACCCCAGCACCAGAAATAGAAGCCAGTGTTGAGGCTAGACGTGAAGGACTCCACACTTGTCCCCATCCAGATCCAAGTTTTTCTAAAGTGACTTACCAGCAAAGTCCAGTATAACAGGGGAGGGGGCAACGTGCTGCTAAGTTTGGGAGGGGGCAGTTTGCAGGACTTGCCTCTTCCTTTCTAGCTACCAGCCCCTTAGTTGCTCCATCATCTAAAGTGTTTAAAAAAAGGGGGGGGGGGGGCTCTTGGGTCCCACCACGAGAGCGCATAAAGAGAAGATACAATGACCATCGTCTGCCATTGTAGGGCTCCCTAATTTATGCATCTTTAGATCCTTAAGCATCATTTTGTGGGCAACGGAACGGACACTTTCCAAATTAGCTCAAAGTATCCAAGTCCAAAGAAGAGTGAAAACACAGACACTGACAAATACAAAGATGCTAACTTGTAAGTATTGTGTTTTTACTCTGTGGGGATGGAGGTTGAACAAGGGAAAGAGGGCACTTTCCCCACCCCCCCTAAAATGTTTCATGGTCAGTTTGCATCTGTAAAGGTTTTTTTCTGTTGTTGTTGTTTTTTTACTGTTCTTTCCCTTTGTTTCCTCCCTCTCTTAACCCCCAACCCTACAGGATTTATTCTATCACTACATTAATCAAAAAAGTCTCAAATAGTTCTAGTTGTTTGCAATGAGTCTTTTTATTATTAGAAAAATAACCTATTCAAGGAATATGAAAAAGCAGAGATCAGGTGAAAATAATTTTTCTCCAAAATACAAATCCACAGATAAGCTGATTAGAAAATTTTGTTATCTTTTGGTTTGCAAATGTACCTGCATGGCAAAGAAGAACTTAGACATTATGAATTCTCCACTAAATACTGAACAATACAAAGAATAAAACAAAGAAGTGTGCAAAACATATTGACTGGATTTTGAAAATAGTCTTGCAATTAAAAAAAAACATGATAAAAGGGAAGTGAAGATGCAATTTTAAGTTTTTCTGGAGACTGAGGTAGGAAAAAGAAAAGCAAGGAAAATGCTTCTGTAAGTAAGATTTTTTGTGTGTGTGTTTTAAAAGAGAAGGAAAGGATATGTGAAAACTATCAAAGGTTAACCTGACAGCACATGTCTTGAAGGCAAGAAAAAGGTTGCATATTTATTTTTCTGTTTGGTTTTGACTCTGAGGTTAGAATCTCCTTCCTGATTTTGCCTTAATTTTTAAATCATTGTTCTGCTCATTTCAGCGTAGTTTGACAAAGAATATGCCCCATTTTTAGGGGAGAAAAAGCCAGATAGTCATCTCTGGGAAGAAAGTGCAACTAGATGAGTGTTTAGAGTAATATTTATAAGTGCATATTAAAGAACAAAATTCGGTGTTAACACAAGTTATTTACAGACATCAGTTATTGACTTAGCAAGATTGTTATTGCTACACTTTTTAATGTGATGCCACTTTTACAGGTCTTCCCTGAACTTGAAACACTTGGGCTAGGTCTTCATCTTCACCTGTACAGGAATTGCCTACTTGTTTTTCCTTAATTAAAAATATACAAAGAAGCTTTTATGTGTGTATTTAAGCAATTACTGGGATCCTCCTGAAAACTCCAGCTTGGCTTTTAAGTTTTTATTTTAAGTTCATATTGCTTATATTTATTACTTAAATAAAAATACTAGAAAGTTATTTTAAACTTTCATCAAAGACAAGGTAAGTTAAAGTATTTGTTTTATAACATCTGTGAATATAAAAGTCACCTGGTAAGCCATTGAATTTTATTTTTCAAGTTTAAGCATATTTAAGAAATGAAATTATCATTAATTCCATGTTGATTGTTTGTCTAAATTGAAAAGGTATTTACAGATTTTCCAGATGAATATTTATTTACTGTTTTCAGGCCATACATTTCATCTCACATTTTTTTATTTATAGGACTTCAATATAGCAATTCACATGTGGTGACACTACAAGTTTTGCTTATTTTACTTTTTAGTAGTATTGGGTCCTATTACAAGTGCATTAACATCTGTTAGGCTTCCATCTTTAATATAAAAGCAGTTTATCATATTTGAAGAATCTGCAAAGCATCACTTTCTGACTGCTTAGGAATACAATGAGCTAAATAGTACTTCCTCATTGGAGGTGAATAGTTCTGGGGGAACAAAATCTATAATCATCAAAATTCCTTCCTATGACTTATTTATAGCTATGGAAATTACATACTTTCATCTGAAAATACTATTTGGATGTGTACAGATGATTTTAAATAGATATAGTTTGGAGATGTATATGTATATTTAGAGACAAAACAATTCTATACTCCATTGAAGCTTTTTATCAAATTAATTTCATCAGATTATTGTCTTCCCAAATTCTGAATGGAAAGTTATACTTAGGTTTTTAAAATATTGTTGACTCAATTAGATTTCACAGGAAATATATTTCTCAGGAATGTTTTCTTGGTGTTTTACTCCTGCCCCCTTAAAAACAATACAGGCACTCATAAAAAGAAAAGAAAAGAAAAAAAGCCAATACTTTCAAAGGGAGTACAGTAAAAAGAGAAGGTTCCTCTTCCCTCCACCCTCCCAGTTCCCCTTCTCACACTAAATGTTACCTGTTTCTCCTGGGATTGTTTTAAGCATACTACCATTTTACATATGAGACATAACATGCTGTATGATTTGGTACCTTGCTTTTTTCATAGTTAGGTTTTTGTGTTTTCACACTTCACATTTAACACGGAAAACTTGGTAAAACAGCCTATGGCAGATAAATTTTTCCTAGATAAAAAGATTCAGTGGCCTTTCTTGGCCTTTTGACTAAAATGTGGTATTTATTGAAAACTTCTGATGTATTAATTAACCTTAGGAACAAAAACATTAGGTAAAGAAATTCTGAAAAAAGTGCCCTTCCTAGAGTTTAAATTTGCTGTTGTCATCTCGGCAAGAGGGGGGCCTGGGAGGAGCCCAGAAACCTTCTAATAGATCCTCTTTGAAGTGGAGGTCCAGATCAGTACTGAGAGGGAAAATTTGTCTTTCTAGAGTAGCAGTTAGATTGCCACTGGGTCCTGAATTTCCTCATCAAGATTAACTGTGCTTGAAAATTTAACTCTGCTTGATTTTCAAGAATGCCTTTTAGAATTGAGGCACTTGCTGCATTTGGGGTTTGTTTAAAATAGTTGTGAAATAATTCAGTTAATGAAAATTTTCATGTTGTAGTGTTAAAATATCATCTTTGCAGTTAAGGAATAAAGATTCATGTCAAAGACACTATTATTTTGTGGTAAAATTGGAGATTATAAGGAGAAAACAAAACTGCTAAAGAGCTGAAATATAAAGTTTATTTTAAAATTTTTGCTAATTTTATCAGTTTCTGAAATCAGGTTACTCTCCCCCAACTTTTTACTCCACCTAAATGCTTTTTGTTTTCAGTGTTTATTTCAATTATTTAAAATTTATTTTAAAAATTTCATGCTTATGTTAATTTGACTATTTCTCTGTGTATAGTAATCTTCACATTTTCTTCACAAATTGCAAAATCCTTGTAATTTAACTACTCTTGAAAATATTGTGACTCATTCTTTCCTAAGATTCAGATGTTTTTGATTGAAAATAGTTTTCTGTGTTCTGAATGTATTTTAAATTAGCACAATTATTAGTAAAACCTAAGGTTGAATAGTAGGTGTTAAAGACATTACCCTTGTCCAAATCATCATAATAATGAAGTCCAATTAAATGATTCCTAAAAACACAGCAAAAAAGAATCCAAACGAAACAAAACAAGAAACCTCCCCTTTTACAGGCAAGCTATAATATTAGTTTTTATGTTCATGGCAGAAAATAACATTGGGTTGTAACAAGGAGTAAATATGAAAATTGTCCAGTATATCACAATTCTCTCACCCTAGAATTATAAGCTTGAAATTTGATTTCTTTTATATTTTAGAGTAAGTGATGCATGATATGAAAAAAACAATGGCACCATTGAAATATAACTTTTACTTCTAAATAACAAGTTAACGTGTATCTTGCTTACATATTTCCATTAAACAGTATCTTTGACATCTTTTACATGTTTTAGAAAGTCCCTAAATACTTTTTTTATAAGAAAAAAGGAATCCTTTGAATTTTAACAAAATCATATTCTTATGTACTGTTCTGTGTGTGGAGCTAGTTATTTAAATGTTCTACTCTTTCACCACACATTGATTAGACTTACTATGTAGAACTTCTTAAAAAATACTTTTATAATGTTTTTCTCACATGCTATCAACTTTTCCAAATCTAAGAGGTTTTATCTAGCATTTAATGATTTTAAGGTAAAAATCTTTTGCTCCACTATGTCTTACTAAAGATATATTACCTTACATTTACAAATTAAATTGTAATTATCATGGAAGGAATCAACTTTTACATGTGAAATAAGTAATTAAATTATTTGTTACTAGTACTTTTTTCAAGGAGAATTCTAATTTTTGATATTTTGGAAATTTTATTATTATGTTACTGCATTTGTTAATGAAGTTTCACCATGTACATTTTAAAATAAATAGCTAGAACAATATTATTAGAGAATAATTTGTCCAATTTTGTCCTTTTTATGTACTGCTAATGTTGAGGTGATATTTAACATATAGTTTTTTATATATATACATATATATTTAGATAGATATAAATATCAGTTTGAATTCTAGGTTGAGAATTGTGCTTCCTTTTAAGGAAGCAATAAGCTAGTGTTTACCTCATAAATCAGTAGCAGTTTTAGTAGATTTTAAGCAATTTAATTACTGGTTCAATAATTTACATTACAAAGCCTAACATGAAACAATTTAAGTGCTCTATCTATGAGTATTACAAGAAGAATCTGATTTATAAAAGTTGCCTCATTGGAGTTCCTAAAAAAATGTGTGTGTGTGTGTGTGTGTGTGAGTGAGAGAGAGAGAGAGAAAATGAATATGAGTGTGTGTGTGTGTGTGTGTGTGTGTGTGTGTGTGTGTATGGGAGGGAGAGTGGAGCTGCCACTGGAACCCTGGGCTTTGGGTATGCTAGGCAAGTGCCCTATCACTGAGTTATACCCCCAGCACAAAAAGATTCTTAAACCACATTTATTAGATGGAATTTAACATTTTTGCCCCAAAATATCCAGTTTGTGAATTAATCTAGTAATGGGTCTTGACTTTTAAGCAAATCTAGTGTTTATTGTAAACTGTTTTGCAGATGAATTGCTAGATATAAAAGACAATTTGATCTTGTCACAGTGTAGGGAATTATGTAGTAGTAATACTGAAAAGGTGATTTGAACTGGTTTTTGCTTTTAGGTAACATTGGAAATTTCACATAAGTGCCATAAAGCACAGGTAATTGGAATTCAGCCCAAAATACCATGCCAAAGAAATGAGAATTGCTGGAAAAAAACTATACCAGCTTAAATGAAAGCAGTTTATCATTAGCTTGCAATATGTCTTTAAAAACATAATTATTTCATAAAAGAAAAAAAAACATTTGGAATAGATTGCCACTTCCAAAATAAGTTTAAACAAAACTAAATCACAAAATGGCAAAACTCGATGAAAATAATTTTTAAAATTACACAGTAAAGGAGAATAAATTAGAAGCTATAATCTTATGAATTTAACTTTAATGATCTAAATAAATGTTAAACTGAAGTGTATATTAAGGTTGAATGTTACACATACTTTTTCTAAGATTTGGATAATGTAATAGTTTATAAGAATTATTTGAATACATTCTTTATGTTTACCTTTATAAACATGAACATAAAATATTCTGAAAGATAGGAAAACATTTCACATGAAATTTTGCTTTCCTATAAATAGTCTGGTATGTATGTACTCTAGAGTTGGTTCTCTTACATGCAATATTTCTTTAGGATAATCAGTGGTAGTTCATATATGATTGAGCTACTATTGGCAGACTGCCTTGACAGCTTTTACTAACAATTTGCAGAGATTAAAAGGGTAGTGGAAATGGTGGTTTAGAAATTGCTTTCTAAAGACACTGGAGGATCAAAGAGAAACCTGGGGCTTCCAATGCTCTCTGAAATCATCTTCATATAAAACCCAGTTTAGTAGGTGCAAGTGCCATTTAAATGCTCTGCTCATGAAAAAAAAAATTCATGTGGCATAAAGAAATTATTTGGTCATGGATCCTAAATGAACAAATTGGGCTATTCTATACCCAAGTCATAAAGAGAATTAGAGGATATTCTATATCTTCAGCATACCCTGTGTGATTGTACTTAACTCCATAGGTAATCAATGAATATAGGTAAACACTTAGAAAAATCAAACACTTTTCATGCCACTTACAGCCACTTGAAACTTAATACAATTACTCATATAAAACAGATTGCAAGGTGACAGATTTGTGTTCTTATTTCTCTAATGGTGTTATGGTTTGGATCTGTAATGTCCCCTGAAAAACTCATGTGTCAGGGATGAATGGAATTAGACTCGGATGCCACTAAGACACTTGACTCCTGTTATCTCTCTCTCTGTTGGTATAATTTCTTCACTTTTTTTTTAATTTTTTTAATTTTTTTATTTACTTATTGATTCATTGAACACAAATGGAGTACAGCTCTTGTTTCAAGGGTTGTACACAAAGTAGAGTCACACCATCTGTGCTTTCTTGCATGTACACAGGGCAATGATATCTGTCACACACTCTGTTATTGATTAGGGTTTTCTTCACTTTAAATGGCTTTTCTCTATGTGTCAAAAAGCAGGGCTAGCAATCCATTCTGTGTCCCCTTCTTAGAGTGACTTCTACTCTAATTCTGTAATGGACTGTCTCAGCTTGGAACAAGGGCTCACCCCTGTGGCCCCAGTTCTGTGATTGTCAACCACCTGAACTATTGGGTTGAAGATATGTGTGTTGAGAGAGAATGAATAGAGAACAGCTCCCCAAAAAATGCAGGGGCAGAATAGGCAAGATGAAACATAACTGCCACACCTCTGTTGTCATATTCAGTGGATTTCATTCAGTGTCCTTTCCTTTGATTTGTCTGCTATCACTGCTCCTTACTACCTTCGCTTTCTGAAAAACTTTCTTGTCTTCTATTACTGTTTCCCCTTTTACTTCATGTCCATGGTATGATTCCTACATTGACTCCAGTTCCTTTTCTTGCCCCTTTCAATGAATGATGTTCAAAACTCTGATATTCTGATCAGTAGATCTCAAAATTTGATGGTGGAAGTGCTGAGAATTGAACTTCGAGGCTTTTGCATGCTAAGCATGCTATCACTGAAGTTCACCCCCAACTCCTAGATCTCAAACTTGTACTTGGCTGCTACCACCATGTCCCACAGTTTTTGGATGCTCTTTTGTTTTGTTTTTTATTCTTTTTCTGTCTTTTCATTTTCACTAGGGGAATTTCTACTGTCATCTTTTCAAACCCCTGAGTGGTTTTGATTTATAGCCTTTCCTTTTGATTCTCTTAATGTCCATCTCTGCTTACATTGACCATGTGTTTTTGCATGTTGTCTATTTTTCTTCCATTAGAGTCCTTCACATATAATTATTTATATTCCCTGCTAGATATCTCCAAAATTTGTACCATGTGTAAATCTGGTTCTGGTATTTCCTTTGTCTTTTCAGGTGGGCCTCTTTCTTGCCTTCTTTTGGGGGAAGGGGGTGTGCTGGGGATTGAACCCAGGGGTGCTTTACCACGGAGCTATACACTTCCAGTCCTTTTTATTTTTCATTTTGAGACAGGGTCTTACCAGGTTGCCAAGGCTGGCCTCAAATTTGTGATTCGCCTGCCTCAGCCTCCTGAGTAGCTGATACTATTGGCATGTGCTACCAATAGTATCTCTTTCTTCTCTTTTAATTGTTTGCTTGAAAGTCAAACATTTTGTGTCAGGTAGTAGAAACTGAGGTAGATCATTAGAGTGAAGTTTGTATGTTAATCTACCTAGGAGTTGGATTGTTTTTAATATTTTCTATAGTTGCCGGTGTCAGAGGCTTCAGTCTTCTCTAGTGTCCAACTTTGGTCTCTCCTGTTGTTTCTGGACTTCTTAAAAAACTCTTTAAAATGAAGTATGGCCAGGTGTGGTGCACAACTGTAATCCCAGCAGCATGGGAGGTTGAAATAGGAGGATAGTGAGTTCAAAGCCTCAGCAGTTTAAGGGGGCCCTAAGCAACTCAACAAAAAGGTCTGGGGGTGTGGCTCAGTGGTTAAGTGCTCCTGGGTTCAATCCCTCGTACAAAAAAGAAAGAAAAGGAAAAAAAAAGAAAGGAAAGGAAAGGAAAGGAAGAGAGAGAGAGAGAGAGAGAGAGAGAGAGA
>JAJEJO010003997.1:476923-506808 GCA_020662805.1 Glaucomys volans | reverse complement strand
TTCATCATATTTGGGAAATTTTCTGATATTATTTCATTGAACAGATTGTTCATACCCTTGGTTTGTATCTCTGTGCCTTCCTCAATCCCAATAACTCTTAAATTTGGTCTTTTCATGATGTCCCATATTTCTTGGAGGGTTCGTTCATGATTCCTAACCATCTTCTCTGTTTGTTCGACTTTGTTTTCAAGATTAAATATTTTGTCTTCATTGTCTGAGGTTCTGTCTTCCAAGTGATCTATTCTATTAATTATGCTTTCTATTGAGTTTTTAACTTGGTTGATTGTTTCCTTCATTTCCTTGTTTTCTTCAAGGATTTCTGTTTGCTTTTTTCTCAGAACTTCTATCTCTTTATTAAAATGATTTTTTGCTTCCTGAAATTGCTCTAATAGTTGATTATTCATAGACTGAATCTGCTCTCTCGTCACCTCATTCTCTTCTCGGATCATTTTAATTATGAACATTCTGAACTCCATTTCTGTCATTCCCTCTACCGTGCTGTCCTTAGGATCTCCTGATGCACCATCCAGGTTTGTTTGGGACACTTTCTTCCCGTGTCTTCCCATGCTGCTCATATATCCTCCCCTCTGGTAGTGCAAATCAGAGGGATTGCAACTTTCCTGAAGCCGCAGCACTGTGTCCCCGGGGAAAGGGGTGGGCTTAGGTCCGAGGGCTCTGAGGTCAAATTGGAGACTCTCCGCCAGGGAATCTGGAGAATGGCGCCGACTGGGCCCAAATTCCCGCTGGGGCCGGCAAACAGCTCCGCTCCCGGGTAAATCTCACCTGAAGCCGCAGCGCTGTGTCCCCACTTCATACTTTTTTTTCAGTATGTATTGGGTTAGTCTTAGAATGGGATTGCTGAGTCAAAGGATAAACCACATATGTAATTTTACTATGTATTCCCAAGTTCCTTTCCAGAGGGATTTTTCATTTTGCATTGCCACCATCAATGTCTGGCAGTACCTGTTTGTTGACAGCCTTGCCCAGAGTGATTTTTATAATTTTTGCTAATCTGATAAATGGTATTTCAATATTGTTTGAATTTGTATTTCCCTTATTGTGAGTAAGATTGAACAGTCTTTCACACAGTTACGAACCATTTGAATTTCTTTCTTTCTTCCTCCTCCTCCTTTTCTTCTTGCTTTTGGGGGGAGGGCAGGGATCTGGGGATTGAACCCAGCATCTCAGGCATGTTAAACATGTTCTCTATCACTGAGCTTCACCTCCAGTCCCATTTGATTTTGGATTTCTTATTCTGGAATTTTCTGTTCAAATGCTTTGTCCATTTTTCTATAAGGGTATTAGGATTTCCATCTCTGTTTGGAAGCTCTTTCTATATTAGAATGTCAACTCTGGGCTTGATGCAAATAGCAAAAGTATTTTCATTTTGTCATTTGTCTTTTTGTTTTGCTAATGACATATTTTACATGTAAAACTTCTTATTTTTAGGTAATTAATACTTTTCTTATAGACTTTCCAGATTTTTAAGTCATAAATCTCAGTCCCAGGTTATAGAGTTATTCACTTTGGTTTTTTTCTATTATTTGAAATTTTCACTAAAATATTTAATACATTTAGAATTTGTTCTGATGCCTTGAATGAGAAGTAGATCCAATTTTAACTTCTTCCATATGACTATCTAGTTATCCTAAGATCTAATACCTTTTTTTCTAAGATGGTTTACATGCTGTCTTCATCATATACAACATTTTAATATGCAGTTGGTTCTATATTTATGTCTTCATTCATCTTTTTGTTTTTTATTTTGAGACAAGGTCTCCCTAAGTTGCGTAGGACTTCACTAAGTTGCTGAGGCTGGCTTTGAATTTGTGATCCTCTTGCTTCAGTTGCCTGAGCTTCTAGGATTACAGGTGTGTACCACCACAACAGGCCCATTTATGACTTTCTAATGAAGGATATGTGGATGGTACATATTTATGGAGTACCATGTGGTGTTTTGATTTATGTTTATATTGTGTCATGTTTAAATCAACATAAACATCTCCTCACAAATTTATCATTTCTTTGCAGTGAAAACATTGACAATCCTTTCTTCTAGCTTTTTTTGAAATATGCAAACAAATTATTATTATCTACAGCCACCCTACCATGCATGGAATACCAGAACTTATTTCTTCTATTTAAGTATAACTTAGTACCCATTGATCAACCTTTGTAGGGGAAAATTTTGGTAAGTAGCAGTATTTTTGTATGATCACAGAGTGTCTCCTCACAGACTGCTTATTAGCTAGTAGGAGAAAAATAAACTCCAATAATTATTCAATAGAAAAACTGGGTAGCACTTTGACAACATGATCACAATTAACAACACCAATGAGAACCAGATACCAATGAGAAGCCAATTGTGCACCTTTGAATATAATGCCCTGATCAAGACAGGATGTCATCTATACTGTGTTCTAGCTTAGCATTCTCAGATGTTCTCATTCTAATAGCTATTAGAATAGTCTCACTCCATTCCTAAGGAAAGATCAGACAAACACAAAGTAAGGGGAATTCTATTTTAAAGGGGAATCAGCTTCTGGAAGAACCCAAACAAAAATATCTTTGCCCATTAAGTCCCAAGTTTTCAATTCTGCAAATATTTCAATGCAGTTGACAAAGGTGCATTAAAATAGGTTGCAAATCATAATCTAAAGATTTGTATATTATTATACTAATTGATATTTTATAATTATAACAATTATATTATTACCATAATATATTATGTAATATATATATGTTTTTATAAGTGTTCCACATCTGGTACATTGGGACAAAATGGGTTGATGGCACTTAATGTAGAGTGAGGGAAACAGGTTATCACTTGAATGGTCGCACAATTAAACTCTTAATACTCATTAAACTTCTGTTTGTGACTGGATATACTTTTTAGATGCTAGATAACAGTTTATTTTGGAAATGTCTCATGCATGTTTAGAAGACCACACACAGACACATACACACACACACACACACACACAATCACTGTACTTAACACATACCAAATATAAGAGGTAGAAAGAACATTTACATGAGCTTCAACAAGAGAGTATCAAATAAAGATGAACCTAAAGAGATACAGTTTCTGTCTTCTTTGAATTTTTAATTAAAAGAATAATAATTACAGACACATACTATGAGATTTCAATATAACATGTTTTGTGGGTTTCTCCTAATCACAATTTTCCATTTGCTGTGCTTTCATATTCAGAAAACACCTGAAAATGGTAGTTGCTTATACAATCAGACGCTTGACAATAATCCCAGGAAAATTATCCTTATTTTTGTTTTATAATGAATTCCAGGAACAATCAGGTCAATGGAGAATCTTAGGTGCTGCTGAGAACTACCAATTTTGTGACAATCATTGAAATGGTGCAGCATTACCACTGCTTTGAGGACATACGAACAAACCAGGATGTAAATAACCCTTTTCCTTTTTCTCATTTCAGTTTTTCCCTTGTATTAATCAAACCAAATGTTACTAAAGACAATATGGCATAGAAAACTATATCTGATTTTTTCCCAGGTGGTTATTATTTTACAATTATCTGACAAAATAGGGACCAATATTTAGTTTTTAGTTACCATATGTGAGACATTGTCCTTCTACATTATTACAATACATGAAAACCTACTTAGCAAACATAGAAAAACATAACACATTCAGCAATCAAAAAATTGGAACAATGACTGTCTGGCACTTGATAAAATGAGCAAGGGTTGTAAAATGGGCTTTTATGGGGAGATTGTTTCAAAATTATGAGAGATGACATGTAAAGCTCTCTTCACAAAGGCAATGAAAGTGGAAAAGCAGTGAACTCAAAAGGCTGCTGCAACTGCTTACATGATCTTGGACAAGTCTGCTCACCTCTTTCAAATGTCAGTGTTCCTGGCCACAAGTTAAAGTGTATCTAACTAGATGTTCTGTGAAGTCTCAGCAGGGTCTTAAATTCAGTGCTGTGCAGCTTACAATGTTATACCCAATGCAGAAAACAGCTGTCTGGCAGGGGCTAGAGAATAGGCACAGAGGAACAGGACAAAAGTTTTTAAGAAACATGAATGATTACCTCTACCCATACTTGTAAGCCAAGGTATAATCCCATCTCTTCCAGAGAAGAGGGCAGGAAAGAGGAAGGTGGATTATCAGGATAGTGTAAGATGCCTGACAGGAATTTAGGGAAGGGCAGAGATGAAAAACAAAGTAGAAAGAGAGGAGTGAAAAGCTGTTGGGCTACCAGCAAAGGTACCCAAAGCAAGATTGGTAGGCCAGCATGGTGGAGCATGTCTGCAGTCCCAGCTACTCAGAGGCTGAGGCAGGAAGATTGCCAAGTTTAAAGCTGGCCTGGGCAATTTAGTGAAACCCTCTGTCAAAATAAAAATTTTAAAGAGCTGGAGATGTAGCTCAGTGGCAGAGGACTTGCCTAGTATGTACAAAGCCCTGGGTTTGATTTATCATACTGAAAAAAAAATTTGGCACAGACCGTCCTGTCAGAGCCACATGCAGCTTCCCTGTGCACCGCTTCTCTGGGACACAGCTGCCTGTTTTGAGGTATGGAGCTGCCAGAAAAGCCTGATGTCATTGACCTGGGCCTGGGCACATGGAGCCCCAGCTCCTCAAAGAAGAACCACAAGGCTTGGGCACACTGCAAGGGTGTTGGCAAGCAGCTGCCTGAGTACAAGGCGGTGGTGGTGGGTGCAAGTGGTGTGGGCAAGAATGCATTGACCATCCAGATGACCCACCAGTGCTTTTGTGGAGGATCATGACCCCACCATCCAAGATTCCTACTGGAAGGAGGTGGCCCTGGACCGCGGGGGCTATATTCTAAATGTGCTAGACACTGCAGGGCAGGAAACTCACAGGGCCCTGTGTGACCAGTGCTTGGCAGTTGGTGATGGTGTGCTGGGTGTCTTTGCTCTCAATGATCCTTCATCTCTGACCCAGGTGCAGCAGATGTGGGCCACCCGGGACCCTCGCCACACCCAACCCCTGGTCCTGGTGGGCAACAAGTGTGACCTTGTGACCACCACTGGAGTTGCTCATGCTGCTGCTGCAGCCCTGGCCCAAAGCTGGGGGGCCCCATTTGTGGAGACCTCAGCCAACACATGGCAAGTGGGAGTGTTCAGAGGTGAAATGTTGGAACATGAAGGCTATAACCCAATCAGTCCATTCTAGTTTGAATGGACTAACTGGGGGGTAACTGTAGTCAGGTAGAATGTGGCTGGAGGAGGTAGGTCACCAGAAGTGTGCCCTAGAAGGGTGAATCTTTCCTTCATTCCCTTCCCTCACTCCTCTCTCTGCTTCCTGATCCCATCATGAGCTGAGCAGCTTTCCTTCTCCCAGTGACCCTTCTGCCATAATGTCCTGCCTTATCTTGGGTCCAGAGCAATGAAATCAGTCACTTATGGACTGAGACCTCTGAAACTGTGAGCTCCAAATAAACTTTTCTTTCTCTCAGTTCTTGTCAGGTATTTTGATCACAGCAAGACAAAAGCTGACTAAAAAGGGCAGGTATACCACTAACTGGGCTATTCTGTGTGTGTGTGTGTGTGTGTGGTGGGGTATTGGTGATTGAACCACTGAACTACATCTCTAGTCCTTTTTACCTTTTATTTTGATATAGGGCCTCAGTTGCTAAGGCTGGCCTTGAACATGTGATCCTCCTGTTCCAGCCTTCCAAGTTACTGGGATTACAGACATGCACCACCATGCCCAGGAACTGGGCTATTATTTTTATTATTATTATTATTATTATTATTTTAATTTTTCTTTTATTAGAGCTTTATAGTTATACATAGTAGTTGGATTCATCCTGACAAACTCATACTGCATGGAATTTGATTTCAGTTCATGATCCCCCTCTTTTCCTTCCCCTTCCCTTTCTTCCTCCCTCCTCCTCCACTCTTCTTCCTCTACTCTGCTAGACTTCCTTTCACTTATCTATTAATTTATATTTGATTATTTCTATCTACCTATGCATGAAGTTGAAGTTCCTGTCATATTTACATATGCACATAACATGATTTTGTAAGAATGCATTCCGCATTGCCTCCCCTTACCTATCCCTCCACTCTGCCTCTTGATCTCCTTTTTTCTACATTACTGATCTTCCCTTTATCTTTATATTATGCTGTTCTTCTCTCCCTCTTTCCTTTATTTTCTTTTGGGAAAATACCAAGAAGTGAGATACCTGGGTCATATAGTGGTTCCATCCCTAGTTTTTGAGGAATCTCCAGACTGCTTTCTAGAGTGGTTGTGCTAATCTGCAGTCCAACCAACAATATACAAGTGTTCTTTCCTTCCCATAACCTTGCCAGCATTTATTTGGTTTTTTTGATCATAGCTATTCTGATTAGAATGAGATGAAATCTTAGTATAGTTATGATTTGCATTTTCCTGGTTACTAGAGATGTTGAACATTTTTCCACATATTTGTTGGCCATTTGTGTTTCTTTTTCTTTTTCTTTTTTCTTTTTTTTGAAAAGTTTCTATTTAGTTTTTTTTTTTTGGCAACTGGGCTATTCTTTAGTTTGCAGATAGCACTAAAACAGAGGTTCAAATCACGTGGGGGCACAGAATTAAATCTAATTTAGTTAAATCTGGCAGGAGTAGTAAGGAAAGACTTTAAAATGGAAGTGATATTTAAATTGGGCCTTGAGAGGTAAGTAGGATCGTCAGGTGGAGGAAGACCAGGGAAAATGTTTGGATGTGAGTTGTCCCCCAAAATTCACACGTGAGACAATGCAGGAAAGTTCAGAGGAGAAATGATTGAGTTGTAAGAGTCTTAACCCAATCAGTGAATTAATCCCTGATTAAGAGAGATGATGGTGAATGGAAAGGAAGGAAAAGTGAATGACCGCCTGATGAAGAGTCAGTGAACACACCAGCAAAGATAAGGAAAGTAGGGTAAAAATAAGAGAGAGTTGTATTGTGGAACCCATAGGAATTTACAGAGCAGTCAGGAATTTTTGAAAAGCTTAAAGAGTTAAAAGAGATAATTTGGGGTTCATATAGCTTACTGATAGAGTGTGTGTTTTGCAGGCATAAAAACCTGGGTTCAATCCCTAGTATACGCCCTGCAAAGAGAGAGGTAATTGGAACTAGAATTTAAGTGACCTTGATTGAGGAAGTGGCACTAATATGTACAAGAGGATGAGATTGTCTTAAAGAGTAAAAACAAGTAGTTAGCTTTAGGTGAAGCTAGAGTCTAAGATATTTGGAAAATTTTTAATTCTGATATAATTTGAAGGTTAAAGAAAAATTACAAAAATTACACATAACCATATTCACCATTTCTTTTTCTTTCTTTCCTAGTGTATGTGTGTGTGTGTATACATGTGTGCTGGGGTTTGAACCCAGAGCCTCATACATGCGAAGCATGCCTAGAGTTCTGCCACTGAGTTATACCTCTAGTCCCTCCATTTTTAAACATTTACTTCTTTGTTTTATTATCCTCTCACTTTCAGTTTTTTTTTTTTTTTTTTTGAACCAGGGATTGAACTCAGGGACACTTGGCCACTGAGCCACATCCCCAGCCCTATTTTGTATTTTATTTAGAGACAGGGTCTCACTGAGTTGCTTAGGGCCTCGCTAAGTTGCTGAGGCTGGCTTTGAACTCGCGATCCTCCTGACTCAGCCTCCCAAGTCGCTTGGATTACAGGCGTGCGCCACCACGCCCGGCTCACTTTCAGTTTTTAAACAATTTGAGTTGCAGATATCATACCCTCTTCACCTCAAGATATTTCAGTGTTTATTTCATAAGAACAAAGCCATTCTTCCCCTAATGGTAGTTATCAGATGAATGAATTTCATATTATCTAATTTATATTCATATTCAACTTTTAGTCAGTGTCCCCCAAATATCCTTTATAGATGTTTTTTCCCTTCTAGGTCTTCGCTAGGTTCATAGGTTTCATTTAAATGTTGTGTTTCTCTGGTCTCCTTGAATCTGCCACATTTCCCGTAACTTTGTCTTTCATGACATTAATAATTTTGGGGGGGAAGGGAGAAGAGTACAGGCTCATTATTTTTTATTATGTCCCTCCACATGGATTTGATGATTCTTCCTCAAAATTCAATCAGAGTAACTAATTGATGTATCCTTCTCAGGGCATCATATTGGAGGTATTTGTTGTTTTGTTCCCTTACTGGGAATATGGATTTAAATCACTTGATAAGGTGGTGTCTGCCAGGTTTCTCTGTGCTTAGCTACTATAAAGTAGCTCCTTTACTTGTATAATTGATAAACAAGTTCTGGGCATATTTTAAGACCATGTAAATATCTTCCTTCTCATTAAACAATCTCTCAGTAGTTTTCATATCCATTGATTTTCAGCTGATTCAATTATTACTGGGATGGATACAAGATTGTTATTTTTTTCTTAAAAAAATCATTCCTTATGCTTATATTAGTTGATTTGTTACTGTCAGGAAGAGCTCTACTTACTTTGGTATTTATTTCCATGTGAAAAAAGAAAGTTTTAAAAAAGTATGTGAGGAGAATGGGAAGCTATACTCCATGTATGTATTATATGTCAAAATACATTCTACTGTCACATAACTAAAAATAACAAATAAAAAAATTTAAAAAGCATGTGAGGAGACCTCAGTTTTCTTTTGAATGAAATGAAAGGAGCCCATAGGGAAAGTAGAGAATACCGGGGACATTTGAAGCCACCAAGTCTAGAGAGGGTGGGTGCTTAACAGCACTGATCAGGTGTGGAAATAACAATGAACGAGAAAGAACAGGTGTGTTATTGCAGCAGGAAGGTTAGGACTCAGACCTGATGTCCCTCATTATTTTGTATGAAGAATGTGGTGATGTCAGCCACATATGTACCTGGTCTTATGGAGATGAAAATGTAGTAATTCCTGCTTTTGGTTGGATGGTGAAATGGACAATGACAACTAACTTTAATTTAATATTATTAATTTAATTTAATTTAATATTATTTTATTTAATATTATTTAATTTAATATTATTAATTTAATTTAACTTTAATTAATATTATGTTGAGTGCTAGGTATAGGACCACCATCCCTCATCTGGATGTTTTGAGGCCAAATATGCCATGGAATTCAGAATTGAAGGCAATTTGCTACATATACCATTTGACATAACTCCTCAGTGAGATCTAGGGCTGCATGTGGTAAACTCAATTTTGATATATAAAGTGAAGCTTGAATGCCTACACCAACTACAAATAGTCTCCTGTGAGTTCAAATTAGATCGGGTCACCAAAAAAATTTGCATTAAAATTACAAAAATGTTTTGACTTCAGAGCAGTTTATACTTCTGAACTGTGAATAAAAGATGTAGATAGATCTATAGAAACAGTCCTATGAGAGAAAATATTTCCAACTCCAGGAGTCAAAAAAAATCTTGCAAAGGAGATGACACTTGAGAAAAATCTTGAATAAAGTGTTGGTTTAATCAGAAAATGGGGATCAGAGGTAGGGTATAGGGGAAGGACATTCAAATTGAGTGAAAATTTGAGCAAAGGCATAGAGGCAATAAATTCCTTGGCTTATATGGGTAATTATTGGTAATTCCAGATTACTGAGCCATAGGACTTGTTGGAAGGAATGGCAGGAAGGAGGCTGAATTGGAAAGGTGA
The DNA here is from genome assembly GCA_020662805.1 of Glaucomys volans. Classification (NCBI taxonomy): domain Eukaryota; kingdom Metazoa; phylum Chordata; class Mammalia; order Rodentia; family Sciuridae; genus Glaucomys; species Glaucomys volans. Next base: position 497,187 of record JAJEJO010003997.1, on the reverse strand, counting down.
GATGAAATCTGAACACCAAGAATTTTGATAGCATTTTCAAGATTTGAAACTTTATACTGCCAATAGTTGGGAGTAGTGAGGTCACATAGCTGCTTTTGAAAAGTGGAGCTTGAACTGATAATATTCTTGCTTGGAGCCAGTGCTGAGGATTAAATAGAATGGGGGGAGACTGAGGCAGGGAAGCAGCTGGCTTATGCAGGAGACAGATGATGTGAGCTGGTATGAGCTCAGCCATGGGGAGGATGGAGATTTAAGAGTAAAACCTGTGCAATTTTGAGAGCCAGGTTAGAATCAATGGACTTGATGAGTAATTGAGGAGAGGGGGTAGAGAAAAAGGAGATTCAGATTAATTCTTGTCTGAAACTAAGGACAGAAAGCAAGACAGTACAGTCAGTAATGAAGATAGAAAATTCAGGGATCCAACCTGGGTTCACATTCTGTTCAGGGGTGCAACTTAAGAACAGACTGATACCACTGAGAAGTCCAAATTTGAGAGTCTTTATTAACTGGCTGGCTGACTGTCTCACACAATGCCCCAAAAATGGCTATTGGGAGAACAGTCCTGACCATAGGGTTGCAGGGGGTTTTATACCATAAATCAGTACATCAAAAGCGTCTGTTGCTATGAATCAAAATTACAAACTAATATCATGAAATCTGAAATCATTAGCCGAGGGGGAAGTGGGTCAAAATGACCTTACTTAGGTACAAACTAAAGAATGGTTACTAACATCTAAGCAATCACTGTTGACATCACCATTAACGTGGCACATTGTTTAGAAAAATAGGAATCAAAAAGAGAATAAGTTTTCATTATACAAGAATTGCCATTTCGCCATTTTGTATTGTCAAACATGTCATGCTAAGTAACTGATGATGGGTACAGAGGCAGGGTGTTCCCATAGGAGAAGCTAAGCAACTGTTGATGGGTACAGAGGTGGGGCATTCCCATGGAAGAAGCATTTCCTACATAACATGGAGTCTCAGAGCAAAATGGAGTCTGTTTAGCCATTGCTTGTATAGCCTGGCCTATAACCTTTCCACGGAGCCAAATCTGTCAGCCCGTCACAATTTCAGTCACCCCTTCTTATAGCTAATAGCTTAACCTTCTCCTCATCTAAAGATAGACATTACATGTATTATGTGCTATTATATTACATATAATAGCATATTACATATATGCCTGACACATAGAAACAGCAAAAATGTTTATGCATTTTGACAATGACAATGACTGACTGGGCCAAAATCCAAGGAGAAGTGAGGTGTTTTTATTAACTTGTAGTTATAAGGTCTGGGTAGTCGTAGTCCTTGAAGAGGATTATAGTCCTGTATTCCTTTCTGTCCTCAAGGTTCCTACAATTATAGGAAACTTTCTCATTTTTACCTCTTTGGATATTTACTATCTCTGCTTTTTTCTAAAAAATTAATGCAGAGTAAAACAGAAATATGCCAACATTCTTGAAGGTGTAATAGAAAGATGATCTGTTTCTTGACCTTAAGATAGAATGTATAGTTTTTCCCTTTATCTATGAAATGTACTTTTAAAAAGTGACCAATCATCAAAAATTTCTATCAACTGAAAAGAAAAAAAAAAGCTTACTAGTGTGCGTTACTCTAATAAAAACTTACTCCAGGGCTGAAGGTTGAAAGTGCAGTGAGAGAAAAAGTGCTGCTCATGGTTAGAATTTTGTCAAGGTGAATTCAAAAAACTAATCACAGGTATTCAAAATGGTATTGACCAATATGACAAATGCTGAAAGGTGATTTGAAATTTCAATCTGGTTGGAGAGCTTGCCTGGCAAGCTTTCATAAGAAGCCATTGGCTCGCCTCTTTAAGATTCTTCGAAAGAATTATTTAGTCTACTGGATGAGAAATACATCATTGAACTTCTACCTATCCAGCAAAGTAATGTCCAGCTCTCCAGAGCTTAGGTCAGATGGCTTGATGCTCAGTGCTCACTGAAGCAGAGTGTGATCAAGGCCCTGTGAGCTTCCCTCAGAAAACATTTGCTGCAGGGATGTGGGAGAGTTGATTCAGAGGTTGATCGCAATGTGTCTGAAGTAAAACTGTTGAAAACCTTCAAAACTATAATCAAATACTTAATTGGGACAAAGTTGCAATTTGCTGAGACTCCAGGTGAAAAATTGAAGCACAGATTTGTATCCAGGAAGACCAATATTTGTCAAGTTATGCAAACTTAATATTTGGGATTGAAAACTAATATTAACTATAAAACTCTTTCTCTTATGTGCCACATTTACTATATTATTTTTAAAATTTTCACTTGTCTTTAGCAATTCGTTATTTGGAAAATATTTTCTCTTAGATAAAGATAATGAAAGCTTTCTGATATAAAGAACCATTATCATATTTTCCAGAGTTAAAAGATGTTTGAGAAAACTGGTTTTTCAAATTTTAGAATGTATTTTCATGCACCTATTCTACAAATGAAGCAATGATGACATTTATATGTTCACTCTTAACAAGTCATGTGCCTGCAGTTTTCCAAGAATGAAATGAAGAAATCACTAATAAGAACTCCAAATCTAAGGGAAATTAGTTATCCTGAAACAAATTCAGTTTGGGGATTACTAATGCAATATAATAATAGCAACCATATACATTCAATGTTTTATTTTCATGTGGATTCTTTTCTCAAGGAGAAAATATATTCTTCAGTGACTTTAGTATCAGAGAGACAAATAAACAACTTTTCTCAGTTAGTCCAAATAAGGCAAAACCCAAATGCATTAGAAACTCTTTGACATAGAAATTATTACCAGGAGCCCAAGACATCAGGAGAAAAGCTATGTTCAATAAACACTCTGAACATTTAATTTTATATATTCTGCATAGATATGTCCACATTGAATTAGAATAACCATTACAAAGTTAAGTAGTTTGTTTTATTGTAATTTTTCATGTTTTTATTGATGCATTAAAATTATATGTAATGGTGGGATTTGTTGTTACATATTTGTACATGCACTCATTATAGTAATGTAGTTTGGCCAATATCATTCTCCAGTATTTCCCCTTCCCCTCCAAGTAGTTTGTTATAAATAGCTATATCTACTTAGGGAAAGTTAAGTCTCCTATCAATAATGCAGTTCAAACAAACAGCACTCTCCTTTCTTTCTCTTTCATCAGAACAATCCATGTAATTTTTCTTTTGTTAATTTTTCTTCTGATCTTGAATTTATTTGTTCATTACATCTTGCCTATATAGATAAAAACTTAAAAAGGCAGTTAGAGGTGGTATAGTTGAAATTAACATGGAAACATATATATGCCATTCAGGAAAATAGATCATCTGGTCCTTGTCAGAGCTTGATGACTATTCATTTTACATCTAATATGAAAATATTGCAGGCAACAGGATTAGCACAATTAGATTTAAAAATAAATATAATCTTCATAATAAATACTACTAATAAAAAACAAATCTTGAGTAACTGAAAACTTGTGTTTCTGGCAAGGATGGCAATTCCCCTCAAATTAGATAAATTTATGTACCAGAGTTTAAGGTATGCTTTTGAGGATTTTGAGAAAAATAATTCTGAATTTCATCTGAAAAAGATTTTCAAAAAGACTTGCAGGTATTGTCAAGTTAATGATAAAAGATTCCCTATAAAATAAAATGTAAAAGCATGCCTCTAGTGACAGTATTTAAAATACAGTGGCACATGCCTGCAATCCCAGTGACTCAGGAAGCTGAGGCAAGAGGATTGCAATTTTGAGCTCAGCCTGAGCAACTTAGTGAGACCCTGTCTCAAAAAAAAAAAAAAAAAAAACAACACACACACAACAAAAAAAAACCCATAAAGGACTGAGGATGGAGCTCAGTAACAAAGCACCCCTGGGTTCAATCCCCAGTTCCCAAAAAACAAAAGCAAAAGCAAAATAAAAAATCTACAGTGGGTAAGGCAAAAGAATAACCAGATAAATGAGACAGACTATTGAGCCTCCAAACAGTCTGTCATTATACATGAAAGCAACATTGAAAAAGAGAAGCATCATGAATCAATAGGTAAAAGATGAACAGAAAGTAAAAGGTGAACAGTTCATTAAATACTTTGAGAAAGTTGGCCAGCTATTTGAGGAAAAAGAAGAGAATCTCTTCTACATTTCTGGTGAATTCAGGATTAAATGTAAAAAAAAAATTAATATTTAGAAAAAATTGATAAATATTTAACTGATTTCTAGAAGAGGAAAAACAGCATAAAATGCTTAGATCAGCATTTTTTAGTTTATAAACTTTTTTATTTCTGTGCTTAAAAGCATTAAAAGTACTAAAAAGGAAACACAAGAAATGAAAATTTCTGGCTCCAAATATGATGGCTTTCAATTATAAAGAATGTGTACACTAGGATCCCTACAGACATATAAAGAAAAAGAATAGGTAATTTAGCAAAATAAAAATAAATGACAAATTTTGTGTAAAAATTTAGACTTCTATAATGAAATTTCAGTTAAAATAGCAATTAGATACTTTTTTTGATAAAATTAGTAAAGACTGAAATTTTGCAATGTTATAGAGGCTGTTGTCGAAAATGAAAATCTCATGGCTGGTGGGAGTGTGAATTGGTACAATCTGAAAAAGGATTTGGTGGTATGTAGTAAGAGCAGGAAAACATTATATCTTTTAACCCAGCAGTTCCTCTTCTAGGTGTGTATACTAAGAAGTAATCAGAAATGGAGTCAGAGAAAGCAGTTGTTTACAGCAGTATTACCATTATTGTTTCATATCAGCAAATGTTATTATATAATTCATTAGAGATACATTATTTTGTGTTTTACCAAGTATGAAATATTTAAAAATTGACACTGTAAGTTTTCAGTTTTTGCAACATTTCACCTAGTGCCAATTAACATTAAAATGTAAATTTCCATGTATCTCACTTCATATTTTTAAAATTCAGTTTAAAAAGTTAAGTGTATAAGGTATGTCTAAGTCCAGGCTAAAAATAATTCTAATCAAAGAAAGTTTTTAATAAAGGTACCGATTCTATTAAACTGCAGATTTTTAAAAATATTTGGTGAAATTTAAGGGTATAAGGGATTTTATTGTGTTCATTTCTAAACAGTGTTCTATTTCCTGTTTTTTCCTTCCTGGGATTTTCTCTTTAAGTAGAGATGGAGGACATTATGAGAGGGGAAAAAACACCTAGCCGCTTCCTCTTACTGCTCTCTTACTTCATATTAGAAGCCAGTGGACACAGGAGCCCAGAACAAGTGGCCCAGAGGGGTTAGACATCCAGGGCACAAAGCAGAGCAGGGTAGAGCAGGGTGGAAAATTGGCCTGGGGGAGGGACTGAAAAAATAACTGGTGTGAAAATGAAGGACAATGACCCTCAATTCACTATGGACAAACACAATTACTGTTTCTTTCCACTTAACTGCATGTGCTCAAACTGTTTCTGATTATTCATGGCAGAAAGACAATCTTTTTATCAGGGATCTCTAAACTCCAGGTCTCCCTCTCACTTTCTTCTCTTAAACTAGAAAGGAGAATAAAACTCCAAAAAGGAACCCAGGTGGTGATAGTCATTGGAAAGGAAAGCCATATGTCTATCACTGAAGAGACTTCATTAATCATTGAGAATGCCAATCCACAGTGTTTTAAGGGAGCAAGGTCTGAGGAGCCAAGCTCCCCAAACTATCACCTAAACAGCTCCTTAAGTGACCTTAATAATGATTATATGTTGCTTGAATAATTCTGATAAGAGCAAATAACACTCAACTAGTACTGACCAATACATGTTCCCACCCCTAGAAATAACAAACTTTTATTTACTTATAAAGTCACAGTAGTACTGGAAAACAGAAGAAGATCAGAGGCAATTAGGCAATTAATAAAACCCACTTTATTTCATATACATGGCCACAACATCTCTCTTCTTGTGTACTTTTGCTACAATATATCTTGACATTCTTCCTATCCAGTAAAGAGATATATATCTCCTTCTGTTGAACCCAGAAGGACTTTTGTGACTGAACCAATAGAGATAATTTAAGGGATATCATAGAGATCATAAAAATAACACACACTTCTCCTTTGTAATTTCAAAGAGTTTGCTCATGGAACCATCTCGTGAGCAAGCCCAGGCAGCCTTTGGAGAGCCGACCCACAGCTCTAGTTCACTTCTAGCTAATAACCAATACCAAGCCACCAATCATGTAAAATGAGTCACTTAAGAGCAGATCCCCCAGCACTCAATTGTACCTTCCCAGCTGATTCCACATGGAGCAGAGATAACCTGTTGGGTCCAACCCTGCACACATTGCAGTTCCTGAGCAGCAGAGCAAAAGGAAAGAAATGATGAAAATAATTAAAAAGAAAAAACAAAAACTCCAATGAGTTTCATTTTGAAACTAAATTTCATTTCAGTGAAATTCAATCCTGGTTCTTCAAAATATTAATAAAACCAAATCATGATCAAGAAACAAAGAAAATATGCTACAGAAGAGAAAGGGGTTATTAATTATAGATGCAGAGAACATGCATGAGTTCCAAGACAATGCTGTGGGCAATTTTATATCCATAATTTTTTTTTTTTTTTTTTTTTTTTGTGGTTCTGGGGGTTTAATACCGAGTGTCCGGTCTCGGACACGCGCTATGAAGGCCCTGGGTTCAATCCCCAGCACCATAAATTTTTTTAAAAGGTGAAATAAATATTCTCTGTAACATAGGTGGAAAGTTGAATGTCTTCCTATTGCCATGTACCTCAGTTTTTATAGAGAAACAAATAGACAAATACAGAGTGTGACCCAGTATGTGCAACAAATCAAGAGCTGGAAAGAGAAAGGGGTGAAATGTTTCCTAAACAGAAGTCATGGTTATATGGTAAACACAAAGGAAGGCATGGCTTTTCCAATCCCAATTTGAACAAACCAAATGTAAAAAGAGAATTTGAAAACAATAGGGGAAATATGGTTCCATACTGAGTATTAAATAACAGAGCCCATCTTGGAGTAAGGCAGGCGAGGTGCTTTGGGGGCAAATCTTTAGGAGGTGCTCACTCTCAGCGGCTGACTCTGCACCAGCATGGCCTAGAGAGTAATGCTTGCTTCCATTTTATACTTTCAATGCCTCGGTTGAGTCTCAGTCAAGATAAACAGTGATTTTCTTGCAGGTGTGATGATGGCAGTATAACTATATAACATATCCATATGTTCCATATTATAACATGGAGGAGTGGAACCACATGCCCAGGATTCGCTTTAAGACACTTCAACAACAACAACAACAACAAAATGGTTATAAAAAGGGATAGGTATATACACACCACATTTCCTTTATCCATTCATTCATTGAGGGACACCTAGGTTGGTTCGATAGCTTGGCTACTGTGAGTTGAACTGCTATAAACATTGATGTGGCTGCATCAATGTAGTATGCTGTTTTTAAGTCCTTTGTGTATATACTGAGGAGTGAGATAACTGGATCAAATGGTGGTTCCATTCCAAGTGTTCTAAGGAATTTCAATACTGCTTTCCATAGTGGTTACTCCTATTTGCAGTCCCACCAACAATGTATGAGATACCTTTCTCCCCACATCCTTGCCAACATTTATTGTTACTTGAATTTTTGATAATTGCCATTTGACTGGAATGAGATGGAATCTCAGTGTAGTTTTAATCTGCATTTCTCTAATTGCTAGAGATTACAATTGTTCAATGAAATATTACTCAGTCATAAAGAAGAATGAAAGAATGGCATTTGCTGGTAAATGGATGAAACTGGAGAAAATCATGCCAAGTGAAATAAGCCAATGCAATAACCCAAAGGCTGAATGTTCTCTCTGATACATGAATGCTAACCCCAAACAAGGGAGGGTGGGAAGGGGAAGAATAGAAATCCATCAGATTGGACAAAGGGAGACAAAGGGAAGGGAGTGGGGAGGGAAATAGGAAGGACAGTAGAATTAATTCAACATAACTTTCCTAGCCTTGTGTTTGAATATATCACCAGGGTAACTGGTCCCATGACCACAAGAATGGGATCCTAAATAGAATAAGTTGTGCTCTATGTATGTATAATTTGCCAAAATACATTCTACTGTCATGTATAACTAAAAGAACAAGAACAAAAAAAGGGGGCAGGTGGAGCAAATGTGGCAACATCTAGGTAACTGGAAACATTTAGGGGGCTGTTGTATATTTTTATTTTGAATTCTTGACAATTTTTATAACAAACTTTGCTTCTAAATGGCAGCAGCAAGGCAGGATAAATAATGACTTTATTCAAATGGATGTATTTGCCCACCTGCCAAATCTTCTCGTTCACTGGCATCCTTTATTTTTGGCCTGCCACCATCCCTCCCCCAGACCTCAATGTAGACAATGTGTCCCTTTCCACCACCAATGTCCACTGCTAGGAAGTTTAGGGCATATCTGCTACTGGTTTCCCCTGGTAACCTGGACAGTAATGGGAACTCCCATGGATAAGGACTTTACCTAAAACTTTAAGATTAAAAGAAAGGAGTCATTTTGAGCCCCCTGAAAGAAACTGAGAATTGAAAAAGATTGTAGGGACAGATTGTGATCCTTGTTCAAATCCCAAATCTACCCTTAGAAAATTACTTTTTTCTGAGCCTCAACTTTTTCAACTGTAGAAATGGGAATAACAATATTTATCCTAAAAGGATTGATGAGGAATAAATGAGATGGCCTTTGTGCCAATTCCTATTACCTTCTCTGGAGCATGGCCTGTGCTGCCTCTCCACCCTCCCCACCTTCCTTGAAGGAGAAAAGTCCTTGGCATCCTTATGCTGCACTTATGTACAATCTGGATGGGAATTCTGTTTTCCTGGGACATAAACAGTGCACTTCCTGGGAAATTTAAGTTACTGTTTGAGTTTTGTTTTGTTTGTTTTGTTTTGTTTTGGTACCAGGGATTAAACCCAGAGGCACTTAACCACTGGGCCATATCCCCAGAACTTTTTTTTATTTTTTATTTTGTGACAGGATCTCACTAAGTTGCTTAGGGCCTCGCTAACTTGCTGAGGCTGAACTTGTGATCCTCCTGCCCCACCCTCCCAAGTCACTGGAATTACAGGCATGTACTATTGCACCAGGCAACTCTTGTTTTTCTTACACATTTATAGTTTCAGTGACTTTGGATTCTGTTCTTCATGATTCTGTAAGTCAAAATGTCCACTGTGGAGCTTTTCTCTGGGAAGATTCTGGCAGTGTTTTTAACCACAAAGAGTCCACACCTATTAAATCTCACCTTTCCTCACTGCCTGTCTTGGAGGATTGCCCCCCTCAACCTGAGGTTGCCACTCTCCCAGACCACTTTCTCACATTGCCTAAGAAGTGCTGACTTTAGGTCCAGACCAGATGAGTCTACAGAGGAAAAGTCACTTCACCAGTGTCGGACTTTCCATCTACAGACCTTCCAGCAGAAGTCTTGCTGAGGCCTCCAACTTTTGTCTGAGCTTCTGATGGCTTGTAGGAGACCCAGGAGATTCTGAGATGCAGCCCAGCCTGAGAGGTAGAATCTGTTTTCTCCAGCCACTAATTTTAGGGCACCAACAAAGTTTCTACTCAACAACATTTTATACATACATGTTTTGTATGAGCATAGAAAATGGACATCAGCATAGAAAATATACATATTAACTTTTTGTGGTTCTGAATAAATTAGCAACAGGAGTTTTAAACAGATGTTTGCAATGACTTCAAGGAGGAGGAGGACTTGGATGAAGGTAAAGCTTGGCAGTTGAACAGAACATAGATGAAAGAAGAAAAGGAAAGATGGAAGGCATTTTTAAGCTTGACTTCCATTCAGTCCCTATTTTCTTTCTATTATAAAGAAAATAGATTTTCTTTACAATTTGTAACCAGAAATCTCCAGAAATGTTATCCAATGGGTTCATTTTAGAGTTAGGTGAAAAAAGGGAAGATAATATTGGAAAACTCAGACTACAGTTCATATCATTTCTTAGTGTTTCTGGAGTATCCACAGCCATAGGTAGACTAGACCCTGATCCTCTTTACAGGTTTCCTGTGCTCATACCATGCAGAAAGTAGATCAAGGATGATATAACATGAGTGAAACTAACCAAGATTTATTTTTCAGGCCAGTGTATGCTTGAAGCAATAGGGGAGCAATGGGTTGAAGTAAAGGTAAAGGGACAATTATTGGAGAAGTTTGTGTCAGGAGAGGAGACCAAACTTGACATTGGATAGAGTGACTAAGGTGCATCTGTCTGTGTACCTTGTGGCCTGAAACACCCACTTCCCCAGAGCTTTCTCTGAGGGATCCTATTATGCCTGCTCAGGGGATAAGAGCTCCCATAAGCAGCTCAGGTGCTTTCAGAAAATCCCAAGGCACAGCCAATGACATCAGAATTTCTGTGGTGGGAGCCGACCAAACATTTATATTTTTTTAAACCCTCTTGTTAGTTCAGTGTGCAGCCAAGGTTGAGAATCTCTATTCTCAATATTCATACCATGGCCCTTCTACTGCATATTTAGACCACCTTTGAAAAATTATCCAACCTTTTAGGTCCAACCACAGAGATTCTGATATCATCAGTGTGGGGTTGGCTAATCCAGGCACTGCTAGTTTTAAAAGTCTCCCCAAAGTGATTCTATTGAAGCACCAAGGTTGGGGACCACTGTTTTAATTCCAAAGAAGCAGTTAACAACTGGCCAGAAACTCCCACCATGCCACACCCAAGAGGTAGCAGAAATAGGTCAACACTCCTACAAACAGACTACCCTTCTCCTTGTCTCTTTTGCCTCTGGGGGACTCTGGGAGGGGAGAATGGCCTTGGGGAAGAGAAAGGTTCTTGTAATCAGGTTCTCTCTCCTTTTTGGGGAGTGGAAGTGCTCCATACTACAGGCTGACCATAGGACTCTGGTGAAGATAGGACCCACAGGAAGGGGAAGTGACAAGTGATTTGTAGCAGCTTGTTCTTCCATATAGGGGAACTTTGGGAGGTGTTGCTGGTGCTGGACAACCCCCTGCACCCCAATCTACCCAAGTACCCTGGAGGAGAGCTGATATATGACTTGACTTGTTGAGGGCCTTAGGGCCAGGCACTGTCAGAAGAGCAATGACCACAGGAGAGAGAGAATGCCAGTTGCTTCTAGCTGAGGAGAGAGCCACCATCCTCTCTTCTCTCCTCATCCCAATACCCTTCTCCACCCTGCGCACCTCACACCCCCAAATTCCATAAGTCAAGATTCCTACTGAGGGCCCCCCTGTGAACAAGAGGAAATGAGATATTCAGTGCAATTCTATGGACTTGATTTAATAACCAACAGCAACTGAGGAAGTTCTGTGATGGACCTAAGATGTTAGGGACTAGATCAGGATTTGATGCAGCCCAGTTGGAGCAGAGACTGCAGAAAAAGACAATTGCTAAGGCTTACTCAGTAGAGACCCAGGAATACATGGTTACCATTGTGTCACCCCACCAGGTTCTTAAGGGCCTTGAGGACAGGGAATGAGCCTAAAGTTTTCAAAGCACCCAGAAACCAGCCCCAGACTGGGCACAGGGCAAGGGCTGTGCTTGTGAGGAGATACACACACACAGCTGCCTGACAAGCTTTACGTTCTCCTTAGTCAACTGGTGACATAGATTTTTTAGTTGTTGTTGTTTTAAACTAGGAATTTCTTATCTCTGGGGATAAAGGAGGAGGTTATGATAAAATAAGTGTACACTCAGTTATTTTATAGCATATTATTTATTGTACAGTATTTTACAGTACAGAATAATATGGCAGTGGCAGTAACACCAAAAAAGTGAACTTTTAAAAGTCATTTTGGACATTTACATTTGACTCTGAGTGGAACATCTCTAAGTCCACAGACAGATATTCCCTGCCCGTGTCCTGGGTGCCCCTCCGCAGCCAATGATGACACCTGGGACCCAAGGACCTTAGTGTTTTTGTACTGACCCTCAAAACTGGAGCAGTTCTGGAGGTCTTTATTAATTTCTTAAGTCAATCAAACTTTCTCCACTTAATGAGGGAGGATTCCAATGTGGAAAAGTCTTGAATAAATATGTGCTTCAGTAACACACCCTGAAACCATCGTGTTGAAGAATTAATTTACATGAAACATTGCAGGACGACCTATTATTAGCTCATGCTCCATACTACCACTCTTCTGAGAATCTGGAGGTTGCTTGGGAATAGGATGAAGGACGTCTATACCTTGGCCCCCTAAATCAAGAGGTGAAACAAACATGTTCTTTTCAGTGTTGAAATGAGTACTGACACCAACATATATCCTTTAAAATGAGTAATCTGAAAATATGGCTGAGGGAGAAAGATTACCAAGAATGTTAAGCATGAAATGAAGTAATTTGATATGTAGGAAACTGCTTCTAAAATATACTAGCTGGTGTTGACTGAGGAAAATACTCTTCGGATACACCAGGCTTCCATTATGGTATAACTCTTTATACAAAAATATTAATCTTTATGGTGTATGTCCCTGTAGTTTTTTCATATTCATATTTTACAAGGATGTAGATCATCACGTATATACAGTTTTGCATTTTTTCATTGAATATGTAGCATAAATGTCTTCATGTTATTATATAGTCTTCATATCCATAATTTTAATGGCTGAAGAATATTTTGTTAGGTAACTTTTAATAATTTATTTAAATATAATCTATATGAGAGCATGAGTTTTCTTCCATTTTTGCTATTGTAAAAATGCATTTTTATAAGGCCCTTTTTTATTATTCTGAATGATTTAAGAGTAGATTCCCCAGGGTGAAGATTCCCAGGTACAATATTTGTTAAATTTGCCAAATTTTCTTTCCAAAATGGTTATACGAATGTACAATTCTGTCATACACAACCTTCTTTTCACATTCTTATTAAAATCTCCTTTTATTTACTGAAAAAAGTGTGGAAGCCATGAATTGGATGGTATGGTTGATAATTTCTCCAAAGATGCTCCAAAATAAAAATGGAATTTTACACACTTTTAGAGAGAAAAGATAGAGAAGTATGGTGAGTACAATCACTGTGTGTGTGTGTGTGTGTGTGTGTGTGTGTGTATGTGTGTGTGTGTGTTGGGCTATGTGGAGAATTGAGGCTTAATGTACCTAATAAACAACTAATCTATTACCTAAAACATAGGCTGAGCTGACCAGATGGTGAGTAGGATAAAATCACTTTCCTACCATTATTTGCAAGATTTCTAACTCTTTGTCATCCACTCTGTTCTTCATAGGCAGTAAGTCAATGGGGATGCTAGTGTGCAAATGACAGGAGGCAAAATCCCATTTCCACCTTAATTTCTCATCACTTGTTTGGTACCTATTCATTTAGACTTTTGTTTTTAATACATGCATCTTCCCTTGGCAATACTATAATGCCTTTTTTTTTTATCCCTTTCTTCATTGTAACCATGATGAACACAAACATAATGGACATAGCATTTCTTCATTTGAGTCTCTCTTTTATTCTATTAATTCTGAACTGATGCTCTTCCTGAAGGAGGACTGTATTACAAAAGAATGGAATTTTCTAGACAATATTTAGTACATAATAGTTTTAAGAGGCTTCATGTTTGCAAGAGACAAATTAAGCAGCCTCCCCTAATATATAGACAACATCTGTTACACAAAGTCGCCATTAATGATAACACCGGGATCTCCTTTGTGGCTGATTTTCATCCAGCTGTACCTACCCATAAAAGGTGCCAGCAGAGAGGGCTGCACATTTATCTGTCAGTTCAGAATGACTTTGGAAAACGGCACGTAAACCCAAAGCAAATCTTTGTTAACCTCTGAAATCCGAGCCTCTATCCAGCTAAGGACAGCTTATAACTTCCTCACAGTCAATTTGCCATCTCCGTGCAGTGTTTCATAAGATACTCCAAATCTTAGATTGGTGATACAGAAGAAAGCCACACACTGAGAAACTGAGCATTATGTTTCTCATCTATAAAGGGACCAACATCCCCTCTGATCCATCAATGACAAGTTTTTGTTCGAAAACTTTATTTGAGGGCTGGGGCTGTAGCTCAGTTGTAGAATGCTTGCCTAGCACATGTGAGGCACTGGGTTCAATCCTTAGCACCACATGAAAATAAAAAAATAAAGATATTGTGTCTATCCAGAACTAAAAAATATTTCTAAAAAATCTTTATTTGAGACATTTATCTGAAAGGTACCAACAAATTTATTACTAAATAGCAAAAATCCTACAAAATCCCTGGTAGGACCAGTTCATTATGGCCAATAGTTTGATTTTAACTGTCATTATTCACTTTGACATTAAACATTAAAATCCTGTTTTTAAACTTTATTTATTTTTTTATGTGGTGCTGAGAATTGAACCCAGTGCCTCACACATCTCTCTTTTACAGTTTGGTAAAAGTACACATCTCTCTTTTACAGTTTGGAATGTGTGTGTGTGTGTGTATAAAATTTGTTTGTTTGTTTGTTTGTTTTGGTGCCAGGGATTGAACCCAGGCATGATTAACCACTGAGCCACATTCCCCAGCCCTTTTTATTTTGAGACAGGTTCTTGCTAAATTGCTGAGCCTGGCTTTGAACTTGTGATCCTCTAGCCTCAGCCTCCTGAGTTGCTGGGATTACAGGCGCACACCTGGCCTCATGTATTTTTTCCTTGGATGTATATCTTATAGTGTAACATCTCAATTTACACACTTAATAACCTATTCCATTGCCTGCTATGTTTCAGGCTTGTTGCGAGGTGCTGGGGATGTGAAAAGGAATGAAATAAGCAAAGGCCCTGCCGTCAGTCAGTTTATCCACCACAAGGAGAGAAAAAATAAATGACTGAAATTATAAGTGAAGCAAGAATGATTGAAGGGTGGTATTTTAAAGGTGGCTTTCAGGGAAGTACTTGATTTGTACAGAACCCTAAATGAATCAAAGGAGATACTGATGTGAATATGCAAGAAAAGAGCAACCCAGGCAGAGGGAACAGCAACTTTACAGGCTCCAAACTTGACAAATGCAAGAAAGAACACAGAATGCTGCTTATTGGATGTAAGAGGTGAGAAGAAAGTTAGTTTGTGCAAGTGACTGGGGATGAGATCTTGGATGGCCTTGAAGACCATGGTAAGAAGTAGGGATTTTGCTTTGTGTGAAGGAATGCTGCTGATGTTCTTAAGCAATGGACTATTATAGTCTGGTTTATCTTATGATTTATAGTTATAGTTATGGTTTATATTCACCTCAATTCAATACTGAATTAACTCAATAGCATAATTTTTTACGACTGAAATATTTCTTTGAACATTAAGAAATCATAATATAACTCAGTTTTTCTACCTGTAACAATGAGAAGATTTCCCTGGAATACAATATCTTTTTTTGTACTAGAGATTGAACCCAGGGGCCCTTAATCACTGAGCCACGTCCCCAGCCCTTTTTGTATTTTATTTAGAGACAGGGTCTCACTGAGTTGCTTAGGGCCTCTTTAAGTTGCTGAGGCTGTCTTTGAACTTGTGACTCTCCTACTTCAGCCTCCTGAGCTGCTAGGATTATAGGCATGCTTCACTGTTCCTGGCTCCCTAGAATACAATCTTCACCTGGGTTTAGGGATTTCCAGGGCGCTTATAGAGATGGTTGTCAGGAAGTCCACAGAATGCCTCTAAAATGTATATTTATACAAATGTTTAAGAAGAATCCAGACTTTAGGAAGACTGAGGACCACCAATATTGATGTCTCTAAATTCAGTTCCAGTTGTAATATTCCAAGATCTTCTAAGTCCTAAATGTAGGTGACAGTCTTCTATTAGTAATTTTTTAAATGAAGGGCTTAGTTATTAGCGCATTCCTTTCTTTATAATTAATCCAGGGTATATTTTCAAGTCTCTTTGTCCCATCTGGTAGATTGTCCTGTCTTTATCCCTTTCTGTATCTGTGTCCTTTGCTGTGTAACTTTACAGTGTGGGGAGTACTTCTGCACACCTTTTTTTGGGCAACAGGATATCAGCAGATGAGAAACAAGCAGAAACTTGGATAGCATGTGTAAAACCTTGCTCTTTCACTTCTACCATCACCATGAGAAGAACATGCCTAGGCTAATCATCAGTCCCAGGAAGAGGATTGAGAGGTGTGTGGAGCAGGGCTGAGTCGCCCTTGCCATGCCCAGGATGGACTGGTGGAGGCCCAGACATGTGAGTGAGTCCTCTGAAATCAGCCCAGGGTACTGCCCAGTTTACTCAAAGATAACATGAGCTAAAGAAGTACTTACTGTTGTACGCTGCTGAGATTTTTCTGAGGATATTTATGCAGCAGTAGTTCACTGATATGCCTAATTGCTGTGATTCTTGCTCCCCCTTTTAAAATGATATCAAACTTGAGATCCTGAAAGTTATGTTGATTTGTAGGGATTCAGAGCTGAATCCCTAATTTCAAATTTTATAACCATGTTAATCAATCCTGATTGTTTACACTTCCTTACTGGTACCCACTCTAGTTTTCTCCTTCAAAGACTGGCACAGCTGCTCCCAGAGCCTTAGTCCTAGAGGGCTCCACTAGTGGCAGAAGGGTGAAATTTGCAGGCCTAATCACATAATGCTGTGACTCGGCCTGGCAGTGGTATATGCCACAGCATCCTAACTGGATACAGGAATGCTAATGAAGGACACAAATCCTTATTCAGAGCAGGGGTGTAAGCTGTGGAACCTTGCTAAATGGCTGTAATGAATGTAAACTACAGTAGACCAGCTGAACCTTGGGGTGCACTTAATTGCCCAGGGCAGCTTAATCTTCAGCCCTCCCAGTTGCAAGAGGATTACTTGTCTTTGGTGAACTCAGTGGAAAATTGAAAGTAAATTTGCTTAAACAATAGTAGGGTTTAGAGTAGGCATAACAGAAGAATCATAAATAACTACTTCTAAGATACAAACTACAAACAAATCTAACTCTTTGCTAACTAAAGATTGTTTTCTTGAGGAAAGAGGGAAGAGAAGAGTCTCCTGATTCAGGCTTTTATTAAACTATAATATGAATCATGAGGAGAACAAGTGGTTTTTATTTAAAATAATAGGCATGTTCAATTCCCCAGTGACACAAAATAATAATGATGATAATAATAATTATAGGCATTGTCAAAACAGCATTATCATCATCTCAAATTTACATTTACCTTGGATGAACCTTTAAAAGATAGGAGATATAATAATCTTGCTAATTTTGAGGTTCACTGTCCCTAAATCTCCCCAATCCTTCTTTTTCCCAAATCATTAGAAATAAGGTACCTTTGGTTCTTAATCAGCTCACTTTTTTTTCTTTAAAAATATTTTTTGAAGAGGTGACATAAGTAGATGGTGAAATTGCTTTCACATGATAGAAAAATAATGAAAATTAAGTCTTTCCCATATGCCTTTTTTCTTAATCCCTCCATTCACCTGAAGCAAATTAGCAATCTTGTCTTTTGTGATATAAATATTCCAAAATTCATTGAAAAATTAGATAATTCTCTGCATTAGTTGGTCTTTAAGATTCATGAATGCTGGCATAAAGACCCAGAGATTATTTTCTCATACTTGTTAACAAGATAATTGCCCCAATTGTTTACCTAGCTTCAATTATACAGACTCAGATTAAGTGCAAAAAATAATGAGGATCCTTTTCAAATATAGACAAATACAAAAAATTTTCAAAATATGTACAACTCTCTATTAATAGACAAAAACATGTACTGTGGAGGAAACGATTGCAAATTTTTCCAGTATACTGACTTCTGCAGAAGACTGCTGTCTTCCAAAATGATTTCTTTTTTTCCTTCTTTATAATAGACACTTGATTTTGTTTAGGACAAAAATATGATCCACTAGAAATGTACATTTTGCAACTTCCTATTCAGATGTGAATGTGAGACTAGTTTTTGGCTAATGAATTGAAAGTAGAAATATGGTATGATATTTCATTCAGAGCAGAGGCACATCTTTCTCTGTGCCTTGCTTCTCCAGCTGGTCTTTAATGTGGATGTGATGGCTTGGCCTAAAACCATCTTCTTGCATCATGAGGCCAAGTGTTGTTCTAGGGCTGGACAAAGAACTTCAGAGAGCCAGGTTTCTGGATACTTTGCAGTTTCCCTGCCAGTCCTGGACTCTTCACCTCCAGATTTATTTTTTAAGAGAGAGTAAACAAATTTCTGTCTTATGTAAATATATTAGTTAGGGTTTTCCAAAAAGACAGAACCAATAGCATGCACATGTGCACACTTGCACCCCCCCACGTATTCCCTCCCCCCACAAGACACACACACACACACATACACACACACAGAGTCTCTGATAAGACACACACATATAGTGTGTGTGTGTGTGTGTGTGTGTGTGTGTGTGTGTGTATAGAGAGAGAGAAAGAGAGACAGACAAACAGACATTGTAGGAATTGGCTCACATGGTTATGAAGGCTAAGAAGTCCCACAATCTGCTGCTTTTAAACTGGAGACCTAGGAAAGCTGATGATGTGGTAGCTTTAATGGATACTGGTAAACAGTTTTCCAAAGTGGGCTTACCAATTCAATACTCCTGCCAGCTGGACATGAGAGTCTAGGTGGTCTACACCCTCTCATCCTGGGCTCTTGTTTTGAAATACAGTCCAGTTCTTGGCCTTTCCATCTCTTCCCCTGACCCCTGGTTTATGCACAAAAATATATACACATGTAAAACACATAAAGATCACATAGACATGAGTATGGTATAGAATGCAGAGAAACTTTGTACATTTTAATTTCAAGTGGTTACCCAAAATATATAACAAGTAGCTATATTGGTAGTTACTAGCGAAGACACTTCCAGTAGTTTAACAACACTGCATTGTTCTTTTCTTCCCAGATTCAACTAATATTCACCATTTTAGTCTAGAGTACTCCCTATCTGTGAGAACAGGTTGGAGAGCCATAGTTAATATGTGAAGTTCATTTATCCTCTGATCGTCTCTTGCTCTAAACATACAAAAACTGGAAACCACAGAATGTCATAGCCAATGGCTTGGGGAATGGCCAGTGGTAGAGTATGTGTCCAACACACTCAACCCTGCTCCCTTACCCCCCAACAAATATAAGACAACACAGCCAGATCCAAATGTTTTAGCAAGATACATATAAGAAGTGAAAGATGGAAAGTCCGGGCAGCTGGGTCCAGCTGAATTAATATTGTCAAAATGGTCACACTACCAAAAGTGCTATACAAATTCAATGCAATTCCAATTAAAATCCCAATGACGGACCTCATAGAAATAGAGCAAGCAATCATGAAATTCATTTGGAGGAATAAGAGACCCAGAATTGCTAAAGCAATCCTTAGCAAGAAGAGCGAAGCAGGGGGTTTCACAATACCAGACCTTCAACTATACTACAGAGCAATAGTAACAAAAACAGCATGGTATTGGTACCAAAATAGACAGGTAGATCAATGGTACAGAATAGAAACCTACATAAATACAGTTATCTCATACTTGACAAAGGAGCCAGAAACATACAATGGAGAAAAAATAGCTTCTTCAACAAATGGTGTTGGGAAAACTGGAAATCCATATGCAGCAAATTGAAACTAAACCCCTATCTCTCACCCTGCACAAAACTCGACTCAAAATATATCAAGGACCTAGAAATGAGATCAGAGATCCTGCACCTAATAGAAGAAAAAGTAGGTCCAAATCTTTATCATATCGGCCTAGGACCAGAGTTCCTTAACATGACTCCCAAAGCACAAGAAATTCAGGCAGGAATCAATAATTGGGATAGATTCAAACTAAAAACTTTTTCTCAGCAAAGGAAACAATCAGCAATGTGAAGAGAGAGCCTTCAGAGGGGGAGAAAATCTTTGCCACACACACTTCAGATAGAGCACGAATCTCCAGAATCTACCAAGTACTCAAAAATCTTTACACCAAGAACACTAATAACCCAATCAATAAATGGTCTAAGGAAATGAACAGACACCTCACAGAAGAGGATCTACAAGCAATTAACAGGTACATGAAAAAATGTTTAACATCTCTAGTAATAAGAGAAATGCAAATCAAAACTACCCTAAGATATCTCACCCCAATTAGAATGTCTATTATCAAGAATACAAGCAATGCCAGGCGCGGTGGCTCATGCCTATAATCCCAGCGGCTTGGAAGGCTGAGGAAGGAGGATCGCAAGTTCAAAACCAGCCTCAGCAACTTAGTGAAGCCCTAAGCAACTCAGTGAGACCCTGTCTACAAATAAAATACAAAATAGGACTGGGGATGTGGCTCAGTGGTGGAGTGCCCCTGGGTTCAATCCCCAGTACCAAAAA
>JAJEJO010003997.1:398519-476823 GCA_020662805.1 Glaucomys volans | reverse complement strand
CATACATTGCTGGTGGGGTTGCAAATTGGTGCAGCCACTGTGGAAAGCAGTATGGAGATTCCTTGGAAAACTCAGAATAGAACCACCATTTGACCCAGCTATCCCACTCCTTGGCCTATACTCAAAGGACTTCAAATCAGCATACTACAGTGATGCAGCCACATCAATGCTTACAGCAGCCCAATTCACTATAACTAGATTGTGGAATCAACCTAGATACCCTTCAATAGATGAATGAATAAAGAAACTGTGGTATATATACACAATGGAATATTATTCAGCCATAAAGAATAATAAAATTATGACATTTGCAGGTAAATGGATGGAGTTGGAGAGTATCATGTTAAGTGAAATAAGCCAATCCCAAAAAACCAAAGGCCAAATGATTTCTCTTGTAAGTGGTTGATGAAATGTAGCGGGGGTTGGGGGAGGTACGGAATAATAGAGAAGGGATAGATTGTATAGAGGAAAATGAGGGGTGGGAAGGGGGTGGGGAAGGAAAGATAATAGAATGAGACAAACATCTTTACCTGATATATATATGTATGAATATGCAAATTGTATGATTCTACTTTGTGTACAACCAGAAAAACGATGGTTGTACTCCATTTGTGTACAATGAACTAAAAAAAAAAAGAGAGAGAGAGAAAAAGTGAAAGAGAAAAAAATCAGAGCTAAAAGTTAACCATTGTTGATTATAAGCAGAAGATCAGAATACTCATCTTACTACTATTCTCTCAACTTTCTATGACTATAAAAATTTTCATAATAGAAGATGAAATAAAGAGTCAAATCCTTAAAAAAAAGCAATAATGAATCAGCATACATAAAACAAGAGTTGGTGAATATAATACAGAATTAATTGGAAATCTTGAAAAAAAATGTAGTCCTAATAAAGGGAAGAAAAATTGGCTAACTGGAAGCTAAAAACAAGAAATTCATGTAGATGTGAAACAGATAGAAAGACTTCAAAATGATTCCATATGTGAGAAATACACATATGTGAAAAATTATTTAAGAGTAGATGATCACTGTGTCTGGTGGCACATGCTTGTAATCCCAGGAGCTCCAGAGGCTAAGGCAGGAGAATCATGAGTTCAAAGCTAGCCTCATCAACATAGTGAAGCCCTTAGCAACTTAGTGAGACCGTCTCTAAAGAAAAAAATAAAAGGACTGGAGATGTGGCTCAGTGGTTCGGTGCCCCTGGGTTCATTCCCTGATACCAAAAAAAAAAAAAAGATAAAGGTACAATGGATTGAATGACTCCAACAGTCACCTAATAAGAAACACAGGAGAATAGGGTCATGGCAGAGAAACAGCATTTGGTGGGACAATAGGTTAAAATGTTCTAGTATTGAGAAAAGCCACATGCCTCAAGTCAAAAGGGAGCTTCTGGGTCCAAAAGTAAAAATAAAAATAAATCAACGTCTAGATCTATCATAGTGAGAATGGGGAAAGGAACCTCACTATGAGGAAGTAAGTCTCTTCCTTGAGGAAGGAAAGAAAAACAAGGATGATGCTAGCATTTTATTTTATTTTATTATTTTATTTTTATTATTATTATTTTTTGCAGTGCTGGGGATTGGACCCAGGGCCTTGTGCTTGTGAGGCAGGCACTCTACCAACTGAGCTATATCCCTAGGCCCATGATGCTACCATTTTAAAAATGTTCTGGGGTTCTGGATACCAGGGTGATAGATATGTCTTAGATCTTCATTAGGGAAGGGTTATGTAGATATAAACAGTTGTCAAAACTTAAATCAATTGTATATTTAAGATCTTTGTATTTCACTATGTACTATATCTTGCTTTAAAAAATACATTGAGGTCAGGGTTGAAGGAAGACAGAAGAGTCCTCATAGGTACTGTAATGTCAAAAACAGGAAACAATATCTTCAAGGTGCTGAGGGGAAAGCAACTATTTACCTACCTTTCAAGAATGAAGACAGAATTAAAACATGTTGAATCATAAAAATTTTATTTTCAGATACTCTCATAAAATAGTATTTTAAAAGGTATACTTAACTAAGTAAAAAAATAAATTGTACCACCAGAAATTATGGGCTCTTAGAAACAAGAGAATTTATAGTCATTTGATTAAATATATTAGTAAAATTAATCATTCTGTGATTATAAAACTAAAAGAAGAAATCCTTTTTTGAAGTGTAAGGGAAGTGTTGAATACTATAAAATATGCTAAGGTAATTGTGATTTATAGGAAGTGAGACATATTGAAAAACTTATTGAGACAAACTGTACAAATAATTGTTCATGGTTATATTTGAAGGGCTAACATTAAAAGAATAAGGTTTCCAAATGAGCAGAGTGTCAATAGAGGTATAATATGTTATCAACATAACACAAGACAGAAAAGAACAAAGGAAGCAAAGAAAAAGGATGTAGCCATAAAATGTAAAGTGGGAGATATTAGTCAAAGTATTTTAGTAATCATAGTATATAAATTAAAAGAAAAAGGAAAAAGACTTATCATGCAAACATTGATCAAAAGAAAGCTGGTATAGCAATAATGTAAAAAAATTAATTTTAAGCAAAAAAAATGGGAGTGATGATAAAAGTACAATCAACATAAAAATATAAAAATCAGAAATCATATTTCCTAATAACATGGCTTTGAAATAGAGAAAGCAAAAACTGACAGAATTACAAAGAGAAGTTGACAACCAGACATTCTGTTGGGGGATTCCTGTTTTCATGTGAGGCCTAAAACAACCCTTGCATCTGCACAGTTATGAAGAGTTCTGTTTAGGCTTTCTCTGAATGTTCTTATCCAGAGGCACAGGACTGAATCCTGGCCAGTTCAGCCATCACAATGGGTTGCTCCTTGAGGAAGGAAAGTATTTCATTCTTACTTTGAACCTGCAGTTGCATTGTGGTCATTATTGCGTATCCGTGTTGGCCCTGTACCAGTGGGCCTCCAGTTTGTGTCTGCACAGAATTGAGAAATGTGGATGAGTCACCTGACTCTCTTGTCACCTTGAAATGACCTTTCCCACTGCTTCCCTTTTTTCCTTCCTATCAAGGAGCTAAACTGCTATGCTTTGAATTTGTCTTCTCCAAAATTCAGGTGTTTCCAATGTGATAGTATTGGGAGGTGGGGCCTTTCAGAGGTCATTAGATCTTAAAGTTTCTTTCCTTGTTAATGGGATGAAGTCTGTTATAAATGTAGTTTTGTACTGCATTCAGTAGCTTGCGCTCTTATCCTCCTGCTCTCTGCCATGTAAGTGTTCAGCAAGAAGGAGCTCACCAGACTTGGTCTTGGGCTTTCCAGCTTCCAGAGCTGTGAGAAAATAAATTTCTGTTGTTTCCAAATTATGGTACTCAGTGTCAGTCTCAGTTATTCTGTTGTATCAGCACAGAATATACCATTCATTTCATCACTATGTCCATCTAAGCCACCAGCATCCCAGATCTCTGTGGATTCAAGTCTGCACTATAGATGTTTTCATAGTTAATCCTCTTTTCTCTCATGTTTTTCAAATGTTTGCTGACATATATTTGGTCCAAGAAATTTTTGATTTGTCAATGATTTTATGGATGTCCTGAAGAATAGTTGTAACCAGGATACCACCATTTCCATAAATCCAGGGCGAAGGGTCCTGATAATTAGTAACACTTCAAATTTCTCAAGGGGGTGGGTATAGGGAAGACGTGTAACTCTTGCAAACATGTTTGTAGCTTTCTCTTCTAACATGCTTTAGTGATGGGGTGACAATGTCACTTCTCTTCTCTCTCACTACTCCATTTTGTGACTATGGCAAATACACAAGTAGAAATTGCACAAGGGCTACACAAGTAGCCGTAGTTACTAGTGTGAAAAGTAACCTTATTGGAAAATTTGGAACTTTATTTTTTTTTTAACAGAAAATATCACCTACCCCATAAATCAAAGGAAATAATTTACCAAAGGGGATATTTAGGGAACATTTTCCCCTTTTTACCCATTTTGCCCAGCTTCCATATTCTCCACTCCACGTGTAATCAGTGTTTCATGTGGATGTTTATGTAAATGCAAACAAACATAACTATATACTCCTCATATGGTGTCACAGGACTATTCAGCTTGCATTTTAATACTTCATCATATATCTTGGAGATTTTTCCACATTGGTTCAATGGGAATCTCCTTGTTCTTTTTTTTTTTTTTTTTTTTTGAAGAGTTCAAAATAATTTATGCAGTTTTTAAAAAAAGTAGAATATAACTCTCCATCCCCTTAGTGAGGACTTCACAAATGATTCCTTTCCAAGAAATGCTGTATGGAGCCTTGCTGATATCATGTACCTTTGGTATTATATGAGGAGGATGGCATTTTTCCTCTGTGATCTTCCTGTCCACCAGTCCATGAATTCTGTAGACCCATGAGACAAACATCACACAAACTCACATGGAAAGGCAGCCTACAAAAGACTTAACTAATATTTCTGAAAACTGTCAGGTCATCACACACAGGATAGTCTGGGAAATTGTTACAGTCTACAGAAAACTAAAGAGACATGGCACACTTCATAAGATCCTAGAACTAAAAAGAAAGGCTATTAGGAGAACATAGAGAAATATGACTAAAGTATTATATTTAGTTAATAATAACATATGAATATTGGTTTATTAGTTATGAGAAGCATACCATAACAATGCTGGATGTTGCCTGTAGGAGACCTTGGGGGTGCAGTGTACATAATTTTCTACCATTTTTACAACTTTGTAGTAAATCTGAAAGTATTCAAAAACATTCTTTCCAATTTCAATATTTTTAATTATTGACTACTTGCACATTTTTTTCTCTGTAGTTATTTTCAAAAGTAGTTTAATATTCCCTTTTAAGAACCTTGTCATCATTCATCTATTTGGTGCCTTGATAGAACTTGGGCTGCTCTTACTAACACTGCTGCTCAGAATAACTTCACATGTCACATTTAGAAGAGGATTATCAAGCCAGGCATGGTGGCACACACCTATAGTCCCAGCTACTTTGTAGGTTAAGGGAGGAGTATCACTTGAGTCCAGGAGTTCAAGACCAGCCTGGGCAAAATAACAGGACCCCACCTTGTAAGAGGAGGATGAGAAAGGAGAGTGACAATATCTGCCAGATGAATGTCTAAAATTAAAGGACGTATTGGGTCAGAGGACATAGACTTTGGTGACTTAATAGGTTTAATCTATGTAAAATACTAGGTTCTCTGTCTTTAGTGGACTAGGGAACTTACTGCACACAGAATAGCTTTCAAAACACAAATTTTAAAAAAATGTTGCATTAAGATGTGTAATGGTAAGAACCTGATGACTGTTTTGAAGGACAGGTATTTCAGCCAATGCACCCTCTCCTTCTCTGAGTGGATACAAGATAAAGTAAATCTTACAGAGACTCATGGGAGATCTCAGACTCATTTTGTCTCATCTTTTCCCCTTAGTGATGCCTGTGTCAGCTGAAGTATTGCTCTAGTTTACCCCGGTCTGAAAATTGGAGGCAACTTAAACATCCAGTGGTCAGGTTGATGTGGCCATTAGTAAAGACCGGTGTCAAAATGTGGGGTAATATTTTCAAGCACTTATGTGATGGAAATAGTAGATTATAAAATTTTACTTCCTTCTTAGGGACAAGGCAGAAAGAAATATACAAAGGCAGAAAGAAGTTTTTTTAGGGTAAAGAGTTAAGGGTGACTTTACAATTTTTGTTACTTTTTAATTTAATACTGTTTATTTTTAAATAATCTAAGACTCAAAAGAAGTTGCAAAAATAATGCAGAGAGTAGCCTTTACCTACTTCCCTATAATAACATCTCACATCATCTCAGCACACTGTCAAAACCCGGAAATTGTCCTTGGGAGCATACTATTTAAGATTGTAATTAAGTAATACTGTTACTATATAATTTTATACTAAATATGATTGAAGTTGGTCTGTGTTTACTGTGTGGTCATTTATTTGGCGTCAATACAAACCACCTTATAGTCACTATAGAATATAAGGGACTACCCCTAGACTTCTGTTTTGGGGCCTACATGTAAAAAGCTTGACAGTTCCCACTCTATCCCAAGAACAAACAAGAGGCTGGACCAATGAAAAGTCAACTCTTCTTAGATTTGTAAGAGAAGCTGAATCATAAGGCACACTGCTGCCCTCCAGATTGGAGGGATTGACAGGTAAATATCAAGAGTTACAACTTTCCAGAGCAGAAACTCATGAGAGTCACCTGCCAGGATGGGGAACACCTGAGCTATGACTCACAAATGCTGGATCCTCAGTGTGAACACGTCTGAGTCAAAAACTCCAGAAGCACCCAGTCAGGGGGGTGTGGGAGGTACACTTTTGTGAGTCTACCTCCTGGAACTCTATCAGATTCTAAGTGAATATCAAAGAAAAGTCCCCCTGTGCTTCCAGAAGAGGAAGGAAAAAAGACCTTTTGGAATTTGCCGGGACAATGCTGTTCTTTATATATATATATATTTTAGATGTTGATAGACCTTTGTTTTATTCATTTATTTATATGTGGTGCTGAGAATTGAACCCAGTGCCTCACACATGTTAGGCAAGTGCTCTACCACTGAGCCACAACCCCAGCCCAGAACACTGTTCTTAATAAGGTCTGCCCTCAGGAGAAACTTAGCTGCAGTCTGACCTGCTGGGGTTTTATCAGGGCCTAAATGATATTGGGGAAGGAAAATACCCCACTCCCCCCATCTCTAGCCATTCTATCCTTCCTAAGTGTGCGGAGGGAAAATGAGGAAAAGAAACCTGAGGAAGCACAGGTGAAGTTCACAGTCCAGGGGTACACACTCAGACTGAGACCTACCCATGGGATTGTGGACTGCTTACTTCCTCTCCTTATCACCACATTACTGAAGGCTTGCTTACAGCAGTTCCTTTCATCTAGTACATGTCCAGCTGTTAAGAAAAAATTTCAAGGCTAAAAGGCAAAATACCATCTGAAGAGACAGGAAACACCAAAACCAGACTCAGATATAGTAGGGATTTTGAAATCATCAGACCAGGAGTTTAAAACAACTAGGATTAATATGATGAGGGCTCTAATGAATAAAGCAGATAGAATGCAAGAACAAATCCTGTGGGGTGGCAAACACCTGTAATCCCAGCTGCTTGGGATGACAAAGCTGGCGGATCATGAGTTCAAGTACAACCTAGGCAGCATAGAGAAACCTGTCTAACCGCCCCCTGGCACACACACAGAAATTCTAAGAAAGAACCAAAAAGAAATGCTGTAGATTTTAATAAGAAACAAAAGTCTTCCACTATAAAAGAAATCAAGAATGCCTTTGAGAGGTCAAGCATGGTGGTACAAGCCTGTAATCCCCACATCTTGGGAGGTTGAGGCAAGAGGATCGTAAGTTCAAGGTTAACTTGGGGAAATAAGCAGGACCCTGTGTCAAAAAATAAAAAGGGTTGGGCATGTAGCTCAGTGGTAGAGCACTCCTGGGTTCAATCCCTTAGCACTGAAAAAAATTTAATAAAAATAAAAAAGAATGCTTTTGATTGATCAATTAGTAAACTAAACATTGCTGAGAAAGGAATGCTTGAGTCTGAGAATATCTAAATAGAAATCTCCAAAACTAAAAAGCAAAGAGGAAAAAAATGATTGGAATAAACCAGAACTGAATATTCAAGAATGGTGGGACTAAAAAAGGTAAAACAGGCCTGGGGATATAGCTCAGTTGGTAGAGTCTTTGCCTTGCAAGCACAAGGCCCTGGGTTCAATCCCCAGCACTGCAAAAAAAAAAAAAAAAAAAAAAAAGGTAAAACATACACATAATGGAGATACCAACAGGTTTAAAAGGGAGACAGGAAAGAGAAAAGAAATGTTTTAAACAATAAAGACTGAGAATTTCCCCCAAATTAATGTCAGACACCAAATCACAGGTTCAGGAAGCTCATAGAACACCAAGCCCAATAAATCCTGGAAAAACTGTAGGTATTTCATTTTCAAATTGCAGGAAATGAAAAGTAAAAAACCCTGGCAGAAGCCAGAGGTATAAAACCCCTTATCTATAGAGGAACAAAGATAAGATTACATTGGACTTCTCTATGTAAGCAGAGAATAGAGTGACATATCTCAAGTGTTGAAGGAAAAAACCCACCAAACTGGAATTCTATACCCTGTGAAATTATTCTTTAAAAGTAGAAGATAGACAAATATTGAGGGGATTTGTTGCCAGTTAGACCTGCCTTGCAAGAAATGTTAATAAAAGTGTTCTTTAGAGAGAAGGAAAATGGTATGAGTCAGAAACTCAGGTCAACTGAAAGAAAGAGCAGTAGAGAGGAGGAAGTAAAGGTAAAGACTTTTATTTTTCTTATTGTTCTAAGCAGATAACAGTTTGTTCATAAGAGTAGCAATAGTGTATCCAATTATGTATGACTGTAAATGTGTGTATGCACTTACCTACGTAAGCTTGTGTATATGTGAAATGAATGACAGCAGTGATAAAAGGGACGGGAGGAAGAATTAGTATCATTTGTTTTTATAAGGTACTCACATTACCTGTGAAGTAAAATGTTATTTGAAAGTGGACTTGAATTTGTTGTAAATGTATGTTACAAACTCTAGACCAAGCCGGGCGTGGTGGTGCACGCCTGTAATCCAAGCGACTTGGGAGGCTGAGGCAGGAGGATTGCGAGTTCAAAGCCAGCCTCAGCAACTTAGCGAGGCCCTAAGCAACTCAGTGAGACCCTGTCTCTAAATAAAATACAAAATAGGACTGGGGATGTGGCTCAGTGGCCGAGTGTCCCTGAGTTCAATCCCTGGTTTAAAAAAAAAAAAATTGTGAATTCACCAATGGATGCATCCACTGATGAGGCTAGCACCCCAATCAGCTTCCAAAGACTGAGCCTCTGAACATAACTGTGTTGGGAATCAAGCCTTCAGCATGTGAACTTTTGGGGGTACATTTCAGATCCAAACCATAACAAGTGTCAAAATACATGAAACAAAAACTGATAGAACTTCAAGTATAAACAGAAGAATTCACTGATAGAGATTTCAACACTTATCTATCAGAAATGGACAATTCAGCAAACAAAAAATCAGTAAGGACATAGTTGAATTCAAAACACAATCAAATCACTTGGACACAATGGGCATCTACAGAGCACTTGAACATTCTTCAAGATAGATCATATTTTGGGCCATAAAACAAACCCTCTACTAGACTTCTCCCAGGCTCCTGAAGTAATTAGAAATAAAAAGTGCACATAAAGTAGAATGGTAATTCAGAAATAAATTTCAATCTATCATGTAGAGATAGGATTTTAGTTCTTTGATAAAAAGGTGAACCATATCTGGGGATAATAGTTAATTTTTTGTTGGCATGTCTAGAAATACGTATGCTTCTTTATATTAAGAGCTTTCATTTTTCAAATATTTTAAATTTTATTGTATGTATCAGTCACAAATTCTTTTGGGAATAGGTATAAGAAAGATTTTTAAAATTTCAGCATTTGTACTTCTGGGTATAAATCCAACTGAAATGTACACATCTGTTTGACAAATAAACTAACTAATTAAAAAATTAAAAAATACAAAATCTAAAACATTCATTAAAAACTATTTCTAGTAGACCTGTGATACAATAAGAAATATGAATTGGGTGTTTGTCCCTGGTTTGACATAGCACTTTTAGAAACTTTGAAATTTCCTAAGTGATAAGGGTGCTAGGAACATCTTTTATTATGCATACAACCACACCTGAGTTTATGTTAACAAAGTGACTTCTAGTGGGTCCCTAGATAGCATCAGGATGGGACATAGTGGCAGAGGAACCAATTATGTGATCAGAGGATTGAAACTTTAGGTCCCATCTCCAGACTGCTGGGGAGGGGACTGGGGCTGGAGATTGAGTTCAATCACCAAAGGCCAATGGTATTGCCATTGAGTATTGCCATACTCAATCATATGATGAATCCTTCATATAAACCCCTAAACAAGGGATTTAGGGAGCTTTCAGATTGGTGAAACACTGAAGTGCTCGGAGGGTAGTTGTCTGGAAAGGGCATGAAACCCTCATGCACTCTTTTCTCCGATACCTTGACCTATGTATCTTCCATTTGACTGTCCTTTGTTGTATGCTTTGTAATAAACTGGTTGCAATAAGTAAAATTATTTCCTCAGCCCTGCAAGTTGTCTAGCAAATTATTGAACCTAAAGGGAGTGAAAATTGTGAGCACCCCCAACTTTGTAGCCAAGTAAAACAGGAGTGTGGATACCCTGAGCACATAATTCTTGTGACTGGCATCTAAAGTAATGACACCCTTTCAGGACTGAACCTGTAAACCTGTGTGGTCTGACACTAACACCCTGGGCAGTTACTATCAGAATGAATTGTAGGACACCCAGTTGGTGCTGAAGAGTTGGTTGGTGGTACAGAAAGGGCATACAACATTTAGTGTCATAAGTGTTGGGAGTAAAAACAAGTTGGAAATTCCAAACTGGAGTCTATCCAAATGTCCATCTATGTAGTCCAATGGATAAGTAAATTGTGCTATGTTCATATTATGGGGACAACAATAAGAGTGATACAGGTGAATCTTACAGTTGTAATTTTGCATAAAAGAAGGTAGACACAAGAAAATGCACATTGTATAGCTCTATTTATATAAAGTACAAAACCCAACAAGACTAAGCTATGCTGACAAAAGTCAGGATAATGGTTAACTTTGGGTAGGTAGTGACTGAACTGGGGGATAAGAGAGAAGGGCTTCTGGAGATGCTGGGAATATTTTCTTTGTTTATCTATGTGCTGGTTTCATGAGTGTGCTCACGTTGCAAAAATCCATCAGGCCATATACTTATTATGTATGTCCTTTTGGTATCAATATTTAACTTTTTTAAAAAGTTAAGAAACAAATAAGCAAATATTTGCTTTCTGTCTTTATCCTTCAAGAATCACCCTCACCTTTTAAACTGACAATTTTGTCCAAGTTACATCTTCTGGATCTGGTGTAAGTCTTAGTCTTTCATTGGTTCCTTTTCACTTCATATTCCTAAGAATTCCCAGGAATACAATCAATTTCTACAAATGCATCTTGGTGATCATTTACTGTTTGCCTAGAGTTTCAATATCCACCCCAGCCTGGCCCACTATCTCATCAATATTTCTCCATTGCAGCAATTCTTCCAGGTATGCTTTGTTCCAGAAGTAGACCCAAAGCAATGCATTTCTTCCCCCAAACAACACAACCAACACAAAATGTTTGCTAACCTTTTTGAAGGAGAGAAAAGAAATTCATGATGAGGATATTAGATACTACTATTCCTCACTACACTGGGCTATGATCCTTCCACATGGGATTCCCTCTTGGGGCTCTGATGATCCACAAAATTTATCCCCTGAAATGGGATATATTTGAAGAGATAGTGACTGAGAATTTTCTAGAACTGATGAAAGATATTTATCCACAAGTACAGAAAATTAAACTCATAACTACAAAATAAATAAGAGCAAAAACACTTAATCACATTATAGTAGAATGCAGAATCCCAAAGACTAAGAGGAAATCAAAAGTTAGATCACCTATAAAGTAATGTAAGGTAGAGTTGCTGCATATAGTCATGCAAATTTGACATCAACTATAGAAGCCATAAAAAACAAAGTAAAGGCTACTCTAGAATTTTATAATCAGCACAAATATCCTTTAAGAATGGAAACGAAATAGACTTATCCACTCAAAAACAAAGCCAGACAACTTGCCACCAAGGAGCTTCTAATGCTTATTCTTTAAGAATGAAAATGTTCTCAGCCAATGGTACACAATAGGAGACCCAGAGACAAACCCACATAAATACAGTTATCTCATACTAGACAAAGCTGTAATAAACATACATGGGAGAAAGGATAGCCTATTCAACAAATGGTGTTGGGAAAACTGGAAATCCATGTGTAGCAAAATGAAATTGAATCCCTGTCTCTCTGTACAAAACTCACTGCACAAAACTCAAAGTGGACCAAGCAGCTAGGCATTAGACCTGTACATACTAGAAGAAAATATTGGTCCAACTGTTCATCATGTCTGCTTAGGAACCAAATTCCTCAACAAGGCTTCTAAAGCAAAGAAGTAAAATCATGAAGCAAGAAATGGGCTGGTGTCAAACTAAAAAGCTTCTTCACATCAAAGAAAACAATCAAGAACATGAAGAGAGAGCCTACAAGAGCCTACAGAATGGGAGAAAGTCTTTCAACACCCACCTCAGATAGAGCATTAATCTCCAGGATATGTAAAGAACGAAAGAAGCTGAACACCAAGAAAACAAATAACCCAATCAATGAATGGGCAAAGGAACTGAACAGACCCTTCACAGAAGAAGAAATACAATCAATCAACAAATATATGAAAAAATGTTCAACATCTATAGCAATTAGAGAAATGCAAGTAAAAACAACACTGAGATTTCTTATTCCAGTCAGAATGGCAATTATCGAGAATCCAAGTAACAATAAATGTTAGCAAGGATGTGAGAAAAAAGGTGCACTCACACATTGCTGGTGGTACTGCAAATTGGTGCAACCACTATGAAAAGTAGTATGGTGATGCCTTAGAACACTTGGAATGGAACCACCATTTGACCCAGTTATCCCACTCCTCGGTTTATACTCAAAGGACTTAAAATCAGCATACTAAAGTGATGTGGCCACATCAATGTTTATAGTGGCTTAATTCACAATAGCTAAACTATGGAACCAACCTAGATGCCCTTCAATAGATAAATGGATAAAGAAAATGTGATACATATATGCAATGAAGTATTACTCAGCCATAAAGGAAAATAAAATTATGGTATTTGCCAGTAGATGGTTGGAACTGGATAATATCATGCTAAGTGAAATAAGCCAATCTCCAAAAAACAAAGGCTGAACATTCTCTCTGATATGTGGATGCTAACACACAATAAGCAGGGGTGGAAAAATAGAAATTCATGGAATTTTATAAAGGAGAATGAAGGGAAGGGAGGGAGGAAGGAAATAGGAAAAACAGTAGAATGAATTAGACATAACTTTCCTATGTTCATATATGATTACACAACCAGTGGGACTCCACATCATGTACAACCACAAGAAGCAGAAGTTGTACTCCATGTATGTTTAATATGTCCGAATACATTCTACTGTCATGTATAACTAAAAAGAACAAATAAAAAAACTTTAGAAAAGAAAATGGTCTCAGAAGAAAGCTCAGAGGTAGAAGAAGAAATATTAGTGAGTATGATATATCTGAAGTTTGTTTGGCAAGTATTAATAAAAATTCCTAATTTTGGGGGGGGGTCTTTCTTAGTTCAGTTTCCCCCCTAAGCAGACCCTTGGACAAATACTTGGGTACAAGTCATTTATTTAGGAGGTGATGATAGGAAGTATTTCTAGGTGAGTGAAGATGCGAGACAGGGAAGAGAGGTAGCCTTGCATTTGGGCTGTTATAACAAAGTACCTTAGATTGGGTTGTTTAATAAACAGCATTTGTTTCTCACAGTTCTGGAGGCTGGAAGTCTGAGGTGAGAGGACTAGCAGGGCTGGATTCCGGTGAGGGTCCTCTTCTGCTTGTGGCATTCTCATAAGGCAGAGAGAAGAAAGAGGGGAGAAAGTTGCTGTTGTGCTCTTTTTATTTAATGAAACACTACTACTATTCATTGTAATCACCACACAGAGGCCCCACTTCCTGACACCATCACATTGGAAGTTAGGATGTCAACGTATGAATTTTGGAGAAACACAAACATTCAGTTCACAAAGGAAAACCAACGGAAGGTGCACGTATGAACCGCTGCTGATGGCTGGGGCTTGATCTTACTAGGACTCTCTGGAAGTTATGTGTAGCACATCTCAGAACTTTCTCACGAGAGGTGATGAGTTGGGGGCATTCTCTTTCTCATCGGCAGAGGACTGCTCCTCAGTGTGGACTCTTCTGGTCTGTTGCAGGTAGAGAATGTTGCTGCAACCAGTGCAAACCCTGCAGTGCCTGCGACAGGAAGCCATCAACATGTGGAAGACCTGCTCACGCAAGCTGCAGTCACTGGCAGACTGGGGAGATACAGTAAGGCACTCAACAGCGTCAGTGGCAGGCAGGGCTGGAATCAAATTGTACAGCCCTGAAATATTAAACAACAGTAGGATTGCAGTCAAGACATGAGTGATCAGAGTTAAATGTTATAATGTGGGAAAATGTTAAGATATTAGCATTAGACTTCATAAAACTAGATGTACAGTATAAAATTTCAAGGTTTCCACTAAAAGAATGGAAATAAGTTGTACTTCTTAATCAGTTAAACAGGAGGAATTGTACAAAAAGAAAAATAAACTAATAATAAGCACAATTTTTATTCTGTTTTATATTTAATTTGGGTTGATCTGTGAGAAAGAAACTTGGGGGAAGAGACTATGTACATCTTATAAGCTCTGCAGTGATTCTTAGACACCCTACCATTTAAGAACTGCTTGAATATGCTCAGAGCAGCAGTGAACATGACTATCTAGAAAATTTCTATGGGTAATAAATATATGACAGAAGCAGTCTTTGGTTTCAACAAGCACTCCATCATAGCAGCTTTAAAATATGAACACAAGGGCTGGGGTTTTGGCTCAGTGGTAGAGTGCTTGCCTAGCATGTGTGAGGCATTGGGTTCGATTCTCAGCACCACATATAAATAATGAATTAAATAAGAGTCCACCAACAACTAAAAAAATTTTTTAAAAAAATATGAACACAAATTCTTCTTTTTTCCATACAAGATGTGTCTTAGTCTGTTTGTGCTGCTATAACTAAATTATAAGAATGGGTAATTTGCAATGAACAGGAATGTTTTTCACAGTTCTGGAAGCTGTGAAGAAGATGAAGGTGTTGGTGGGTTTGGTGTTTGGTGAGGGGAATACTCTACTCACTCTGACACCACCATACTGGTGAGATTTGAGCCTGTTTCTCAGGCTCACCACATACCAACCCATCACCACACATGAGAGTGAAAAAGCCCTCTTGGAAGTGGATCCCCCCTTCAGCACTAGTGGCTTCAGACTCCAACTTAGGCCACCAAGACCACAGACATTGAGAAGCAAAGATGAGCTGTCCCTTTTATGCCCTGACTAGAGTCCTTACCCACAGATCAAATGGTATTTTATGCTGGTTTTGATTATGCTATTAAGTTCTGGAGTGATTTTTTTTACACAGCTGTGTATAACCAGAACAATTGAATTAGAAATTGGTCACCTATGCTAAGAATGTCATTGTGCTGCCCTACCACCACCCTTTTAACCCCACACTCAGAAATTACTGGTGCCCTTATGTGCATGCAAGACAGTATGATGAAATGTGAGTTAATTCAGTAAATGAAGGAAATCAAAAAGCAGTAACAGCCAGTGGAATGAGCTCCAACCTGGGGCTGGGTCCTTGCACAGAGCTGGTATCTCTTTGAGATGGAAATATTCTTCCCTTATCTATTTATACATCATGTACACAATACTTATTTGATGAGAACAGACTTCACCTGTGAGAAATTTGGGGTGTAAAAAGGGAAGTAGATCTTCAGAGGTTACACTGGAGATAGTTATTAAGATCTTTGGGAGTTACCTATTAAAGAACACTTTGAGATCATGAACACTGTTTTGAAATACCAGCATATCAATTCAAAAGTTCCATCAATGGAGAATAAAAGTTTGAAGAGAAACAGAAAATCTGCAAAGTCTAAGTACTCCCCGCCACAATGTTTGTTAATCATAAAGAAGAAAAAGTGGAGAAACCAGGCAAACACCACCTTATATGGGAGATCAAGGTTAGCATCACCGGTGATACCACCCAACAACATCAGGTAGCCCTGATATCATACACAGAGAACCCAACATCATTTCTGTGGTATTCTTGCCAAACATGCACAATCCACTCTTGGTCACAAGAAAACACTGAATAAACCGAAACTGAAATACATTTATAAGGTGGATTAGTACTCTTTAAAAATTTTGTGGCCAGAGAAGACTTGGAAATGTGTCCCAGATAGAAAAAGAAAGACTAAGAGGATAAAACTAAATGGAAAGTGGGATCCCAGAGCAATTCCTGGACCAGGAAAAGGACAGGAGTGGAGATACTGGCAAAATATGAATTCTATATAGAAGTGTTGTAGCCAATGTTAATTTCCTGGTTTTGATGATCACATTATGGTTATATAATATAGTAATATTAATATTATATATATGTTAATATTAGCTTTTCATTGCTGTAACAAAATACCTGAGCAAATCAACTTACATGAGATATGATTTGTTTTGGCTCAGTGTTTCAGAGGTGCATGGTTGCTTGGCTGATTTTTTTCAGGCCTGAGATGAGGCAGAGCATCCTGGTGGAAGAGTATGGCTGAACAAAGCTTTTCAGTTCATGGCAGCCAGGGAAGGGAGAGGGGAGGGGACAAAGAAAGAGAGAGGAATCCAGGGAAAAGATACACCTTCGTGGACATGGCCTTAGTGACTACTTCCTCCAATAGGCCTCTCCTCTTAAAGTTTCGTCACCATCTAACAGCACACTCACCTGGGGATGGAGCCTCCAACACATGACCTGGGGGCATTTTAGATCCAAACCACATCAGGGGCTCTGGGTAAAGGGGTAGATGGAAACTCTCTGAACTACTTTTGTAACTTTTGTTAGGTCTAAAATAATTGCAAAATGCAAAGAAGTTAAATAACAAAAGAATTTAAAGTACCCTTTGCAATAGAAAGTGTGCAAATATAGAGTGGTGCTTTGGCAGGTTTCACTGGCCTGGCAGATATAAAGGCATAAAATTGCTTTAAAAAAAATTGAACAGGGTATGCCTGTACTTTCAGAAGATTGGGAGACTGAGGCAAGAGGAATGTGAGTTCAAAAGCAGCCTCAGCAACTTAGCAAGGACCTAAGCAACTTAATGAGACAGTCTCAAAATAAAATATAAAAAGTATTGGGAATGTGGATCAATGGTTAAGTGCTCCAGGTTCAATCCCCAGTACCAAAAAAATGAAATAAATAATAATAATAACAATAAATAAATAATTGAAGTAAAAAACTATTTGAATATGTGAAGCAGATTCTTCCCAGTTAAGACATCATTGAAATGCCCGAAAAAAGGAAAATACCCTGATGACAAAATGTATCATTGATTCAGTGAATCAATGAAAATACCAGTGAATATATACTGGTATATTACAAAATGTAATTGTAATTGTGTAGAAAAACAAAACTCTATATTTGCTAACTGACATCTGGCCACAGAACACTCCAGATTCTGACTTTTCATTGTGGGAAACCAAGTGGTTTGGTTCAAGCTGTTTTAAATCCCAAGAGAAAAAGAAACAAGAGCTCACATGACCTGCTGAACTGCTGAAGATTTTGTTTTGTTTTGTTTGGGGTTTAGTGGATATTTTTAATTATGATGATTATGGTATTGGTCTTATGAATATGCACATACATAAGAAATTTACAAATTTTGAACTTTGAATATGTGCTGAGTATTGTATGTTCCTTATACATCAATAAAGCTGGTATACATAAACAAAAAGAATTATTTTCAAAAAGTCTTTATTTTTCTTTCGTCTCTGATGGATGGTTCTGCTGGGTAGAGAATTCTAAGTTCACATTTATTTTCACTTAGTTCCTTGGCAACTTTGTTTCTACTGATGGGTCAGGTGAAACCATTATAATTGGTCCTTCTGAAGAGGTTTTAAGATTCATTCAGGCCGGGCGTGGTGGCGCACACCTGTAATCCAAGCAACTCGGGAGGCTGAGGTAGGAGGATCACGAGTTCAAAGCCAGCCTCAGCAGCTTGGTGAGGCCCTAAGCAACTCAGTGAGACCCTGTCTCTAAATAAAATACAAAATAGGGCTGGGTTTGTGGTTCAGTGGCCGAGTGCCCCTGAGTTCAATCCCAGGTTCAAAAAAAAAAAATTCACTCAGATTTGACATTGATGGGACTAGAAAATATGTGCATTTTTATTAATTGAGAAATTCCTTTGCTTTTACAAAGTTGGACCAGGGCCTTTTAACAAGAGCACTTCCCCCTCCTCTAATAATTCCATCTGGTAAGCTGAACATAGACTATTCCTTGGATCCACATTGAACCAGAGCTCTTAATGGCTGAACATTTAAGATTCATTAGGTGACAAATGCCAAGAAGAAAGATGGATCACCTGGAAGGATCCTGGACTCATTGCTGTGTACTTCAGAGTTCTTTCATCATGTTGATCATTAATAATCTATGAAAAGTGACATTTTAATTATCACCTTCAATTTCCACTGTGCTTTGTGGGTTTCACAGCATTTTCCTGTTTTATTTCAGCAGCATCAGGGAATTGATTAAGTGCCTACCAGGAGCGAGACCTTCAGATCCTGCCCTGCCAGGCTAGCTGGGGAGTGGGTTGAATGCAAAGGACTAAACTCCATCAGCAACCAAATGAAAACCTAGAAATTGGTGGGAAAGAAGTGTTGAATTTTAGAGCAGATAAAAAGCTCTTTAAGCTAAGGCTGAGGCCGGCATGGGGTGGAATGGGTGGGAGGTGGGTAGGAATCCAGCTGGGGGAGCTGTTCAAAGTTTTAAAAGCAAGACTTCAAAATTGAATTTATGAAGTTTTATTTGAAATAATATGCAGAACCAGTCAGGAAAGGGAAACAACTGAAGCCAGGAAGACCTACTGTAATCTGTTGCTAATAAAATGAACTGAACTTCATTGAGAGCATACCTATCTAGAGCATGTGCTAAAGATTTTTCATGATAATAAAATTCAAACCACCTGATATCTCCAGGCTTTAGGTTACTACTATCCCCATTTTGTAGGTCAAGGCAAGGAGATTTAGAGATTTGCAGTAATCATTACAGGGTAAATTTGACCTAAACTTGGGTTAGTTGATTGGAGAGCTGGGACTTTTATTAAGTACTCCAAATTCAAATAATTTTAATAGTATTAATAGCAATAATGTAGAGGGAGACACAGATATTAGTTTAGGTACTTTTTCTGTATTTGGTTCTGGGAGTGGGGTTGTCAGGAGGAACTTCTTATCTACAAGAATGCAGATTCTGACAGTAAGTTCCAGGACCTGAGAGTGGGGTGGGAAGAAGGGAGTCAGTGCTCTGATGTGGAAGTCCTTTGGAAGAAAGGAGCAGCTGGTGAACCTGAAGAAAAGGCTGTTACTAATGATCAGGGAAGACCAAGGGTGCAGCTGGTTGAGAGGGAGGAGGGACATTGATTTGCTTTAAATAATCTGGGGAACCACTTCCTGGCCTTGGGGATTATTATGGTTGGATCTGGATGCTCTCAACACTCTCATGTGTTGAAAGCATGCTCCTTAATGCAGCAAGGTTCAGAGGTGGAACTTTTAGGCAGTGATTAGGGCTCTGAGCTCATTAGTGGATTAATCCAGCAAACGGATTAATCCACTGATAGCTAAATGGATTACCCAGTGGTAACTGTAGGCAAATGGTACATGGTTGGAGGAAGTAGGTTACTGGGGATATGATCTTGGGGACGATATCTTGTCTTGGACCCTTCCTTGCTTTCTGTTCCATGAGCTAAGCAGTTTTCCTTTGCCACACCTGAAGGGTTATGGAAAATAATATTCCTATAAAATAACTCCCCAAGAAAAATGAAGGGATGGTGTGGCTTGAGAAGTGGGAAAGGAAACTGGTCAACCATTAAACCTCTCCCAGTGCATTCCTGATAACAATGGGCCCTGGGGAAAAGGGCGGATATGGAATGCTAGGCCCTAAACCTTGACCTTCCCCAGGTCAACCTAATCCTGAATGACATTGGGCAAGATTTGAATACACATCCTTCAGTATCTAATTTTAAACTGCACCCACTCAATGATTACATCACCCTACTCATACCCTATAAAACCAGAATTCCCCTGTAACTGTTGGCCATTTTCCATCAGGAAAGTGGACCCGAATGACACCCGACTCTGGGAAGGAATAAAGGCTTCTCTGAATCCATCGAGGTCTGCCTCCCGTTTTTCCTTTTTGCGCTTACAACACCCTTCTTCCATGATGTTCTGCTTCACTCAGGTCCAGAGCAATGGAATTGTCCAAGCATGAACTGAACCTGTTAAATGTGAGCCCCAACAAAACATTTTAAGTTGTGCTTGTCAGGTGTTTTGGTCATAGCACAAAAAACTAACACAGGAGTGGAGAAAAAAGTGATGCTTATTAGAAGAAGAAAAACAGATGAATGTCTTTAATTTTATCTAAATGGTATTAGCTGTGATTATTTCAAGGGTGTAATCAATCAATAGGGTGGCCTTTACTGAGGTTTGATTATTAAGAATAAAGAATCCAATTTTTAAAAGAGCATTAGGTTTCAGGTAGCAACGTTCTTAATTTTCTGAAGTCTGATATAAAAAGGAAATTTTCTTTCACATATTAAAATCATCCAGAATGGTTTGAGAATTTTATGCCCCAAATTACTGCCTTTTATTTATTTATTTATTTATTTTTGCTCAACTACATATTTGGAAAAAAAAAAAACCCTTTAGATATTCTTGTTAGTTGTCATTGGTGAAGTCATTACACATGTGGAATGGTATATACCTTTAGTGTAGAAACCACAAAGGGCATAGTTAAAATTGCCTAGTCCTACTCCTCAGAGAAACCATATTTGATCATGCTTGCTTATAATTCTGCTGGTTATTCACATTCCATATAAATTATTTACCTCAGGAAAGATATATATATATATTTTTTTGAACCAGGGATTGAACTCAGGGACACTCGGCCACTGAGCCACATCCCCAGCCCTATTTTGTATTTTTAGAGACAAGGTCTCACTGAGTTGCTAAGGGCCTTGCTAAGTTGCTGAGGCTGGCTTTGTACTCGTGATCCTCCTGACTCAGCCTCCCAAGTCACTTGGATTACAGGAGGGTGCCACCATGCCTGGCAAGATATATACTTTTAATGTTTATTTAAAGCTTGATTTGTGTATAAGATGGCATGGTATAGTGTTACTTCTGGTAGGAACAAATGGCCCATCATACCTTTTAGAAACTATTGTTATTTTCAGCAGAGACTCTAAAATATCAACATTCAATGTAAAAATATGTTTTTAGTACATGACACAACTATGGACATCTTCATTCCATTACTACATACACTAAATTATTCATGTCAATTCTATTGGAATAATTTTCATGCCCTATAAAATCTAGAATCTT
Source organism: Glaucomys volans (assembly GCA_020662805.1). Taxonomy (NCBI): domain Eukaryota; kingdom Metazoa; phylum Chordata; class Mammalia; order Rodentia; family Sciuridae; genus Glaucomys; species Glaucomys volans. The sequence continues at coordinate 455,660 of JAJEJO010003997.1, read as the reverse complement.
TTAAATTCATGTGGTGTTAGAACATTTAAGGAAATAAATTTGCTTTAAGACCAGCTTTATCAAAATCCACAAAGATTATATTGTGGCAGAAATGTATGAATAATAAATGTTGGAACAAAATGGGGGGGGGAGTCTGAAAATAGATAAACTCCAACTGGGTGTAATGTTACCAGTTTATTTTTCTGGGATCATTATTAAAGCATTCGTTAGCACTATCTTCTCTCACTTTTCAATCACATAGTTGATCTCAAATTAGAGCCTGGTCCTCCAACTTTCTAGTCATTGAAAGTAAGAATTCAGACAAGTGTGGGGATTGGCTTGTTTATTTTGCACCCTCTGTATTTAAACTCTCTGGGCAAGATGGATTTTTATCCTGTTTCCTCATTTGATTAATTAACCCAGCTGTGATAATTGTTGCAGCATCCCCCTGCTCATGCAGCCTCTCCAGCCTGAGGGACCAAGTCTCCATTAGAGCCTTTCATTGCACCAGAGGGGCTGGGGAGGGCGCCTGATGATGGTGTTTCTAATTGCTTTGTCTAATTGCATAGGATTAGGGTGGTAAACTTTAAAAGCATGCTTGCATCAAGAGCTGTATTTCAATTTGCCTTGTTAAATTATTTTCTCCTGTTGCTGATATCATGCCTAATTTTATAAAATGTCATCGTGCCCACAGCAGGGAGTGAAATGGGAATGAGGAAGGGTTAACTTAAGAGCAAATGCTGAAGCCCATCTCTTACCCTCTAGCTTTGCCTATATGTCCATTAAGGTCACGATTCCGTTTGGGGACAATACTGTCCCACTGTTTCACCATGCCACAGTCCATGGTGACTTCACATATTCTACCTATGCCAAGAGCACACCTGCGAGCGGAAGAGGGCAAGTCCTGGAGCTTCCCCAGATTCTTCCTGAGTTGACCAAGTGGGGCAGCTGGTGGGGGAGGGGCAAGAAAGTCTCAGAAATGGGACCTGTCGGTGTAGAATAGGGGGTTCTTAATCAGCAGACTCTCATATTTCAGCCTAATCTCCTTTGCATCCTAAATTCATTCTTTTGAGAATATTTTTATAGGATTTTTTGCCTGACAAAGGGGTCCCTGGCGTACAAAAGGTTAAGAATCTCTGGAAGGTGGCTCCTGTCCTCCCACCTGCTGAGTTGTAATCAGTATTTCTGATCACTCCCCTTCCCCGCCCAACCCCAGCTAGACAAACAGTCAGAAATCAACCAAGACTCATGGTATGTTTTTTGAACTTCTTTATTATTTATGGAATTTTGTCCAATCTGAGGCATTTGTGATTGAAGGCACCAATAGTGTATGAAGGAATAAATAAACATGGCCATTCCCATCCCATTCCTCAACACTTGCCACTGTGGCTGTTCCTTTCAGAGTGAGCTGAAGGTTTCAGAAGAGTTGATAATGGTATTTAATTGCTGTGATGCTAATTAGCTTATTTATTTACTCGTTTATTTATTTATTTATTGGAAGAACTGGGGATTGAACCCAGGGGTGCTCTACCACTTAGTTGTATCTCTAGTCCTTTTTATTTTTAAAAAAATGTTGAGACAGGGTCTTGATAAACTCTTGAGATTCATCTCAAACTTGTGAGCCTCCCAAGTTGCGTTAATTAACATTTCATTTTATTCGTTAGGGAGGTAAGAAGGGGTGACACATATTTATTCTTTTATAGCTCCAAATGTTGGGTATTATTTAGACTTTTGACATTTGGTATGGGAGCCACTGACTACATGTGGTTATTTAAATTTAAATGAATAATAAAATCTAAAAATCAGTTCCTGAATCACATTAGCCACATTTCTAGTGCCTGAGAGCAATGTGTGGCTACAGGCTATCACACTGGAGAGTGCAGGTAGAAAACAGTTCCATCAGCGTGTGTTGGTTACCTTGCTTACCATTCTCTTCAGAATTCAGTCTAAGCATGTCCCTCTGGCTTCCTCCTTTTCTCCCTATGGCCTTTCTCTCCCACCCTCATTCATGTCTGGTTGTGTGACTCCTCATCTCCTGCACCTAGCCCATGTCCCTGCTGTGGAAAGGTGTGTGTGATGGCATTTCCACTGCATTCAATTTCACCATTTTCAAAAGAGTTCAACTCCTTGTGATGCCCTTTTAATCTTTTAATTAGGAAGGACAGGTATAGCTTCTGTTTTTTTTTTTTTTTTTGTTGTTGTTCTAAGTTTTTAACTAGTGGGGTAACAGTCCCAGGAAATACAGAAAGTGTAAGTAACTAACTTGTCCAAGGCTGCTCATGGACACTGGTCATCTTCTGATTTCTTTCTTTTAAAAAAAAAAAAAAATTTTTTTTTTAGTTGTGGATGGACCTTTATTTTATTTATTCATTTATATGCAGTGCTGAGGAAGGAACCCAGTGCCTTACACATGCTAGGCAAGTGCTCTGCCACTGAGCCATATTTCCAATCCTATCTTCTGATTTCTTGTATGGGCTTCTTATGATTTGTTCTTTATAACTATTTAGGATGGTCCCCTCCTCTGCTCCTAAGTTTAAAAATAAGTCCAGCATTTGCTATGTCTCACTAACAGGGTGTCATTATGAGAAGTACATTGAGGTAAGAGCTAGGAGACCTGGTTGCTAGTGTCCCTCCTCTGCCACAGGCAACTTGGCTGCGTGACCTGAACAGGCTGTTTCCCTTTCAAGTCTCAGTTTCATCACCTGGAAAATTGGGATGAGGGAGTCATGACAAAATGATGCTAAGATTTTTCTGGATTACTTTTTACCCATATGGCTTTTGATTTATTTCCCAAATGATCACTTTAAAGGTTCCCCACCCATGTTTTAGAGTGGCAATCAATCATTCCAGCAGGATTCTTACTGATAATTTAAACAGAAGGTTACTTCTAATTTGGCATCTCAGCCTTGCTACAAAGTCTGGTCTCACCCCAGCAGCAGCATCTGCATCCACAAGAAACTTGTAAGAAATGCAGAACTTCAGGGCTGCTGAATCAGAATCTGCATTTAATAAGATCCCAGGTGACTCAACTGTACCCCAACATTTGGGAAATTGTGATCTAAGGCCCTGGGGAAACAAGAGCAAAAGCAACTCACCTGTGTGCAAATGGCCTGAAGGTAATGAAGGAGATACAGGTATGTTGTCCATTACTCCAAACCCTCCCAGCCTCTCTGGGACATAGTCTCTTCCGGAAGGAATTTCCTCCCTCCATGGGCAGAATCCTCTTCTCTCCTTTATCTGTCTCAGAAATGTGAGAGAATTTGTGGGGAGCACATTTGACTCTGGAGTCCACTTATTTAGGGACTCATCATCTGCTCTTACACACTTTTCCAACTCACCAATACTCAGACAGAAATTCTTTGACCCAGAACAGCCTTTTCATGCACACCCTGTGGTCCTGCAATACTTTTTAAAGGAGGGATTAGAATATTCGTTCTGTGGAGCAACATTGCCCTGAGTCCCTGAATGCTCAAGGGAGAGCCAGCTCAACACCCCCAGAGACCATAGGACGCAAGGAGAAACATACTGTGTTTTACCATGAGGGAAGGAAGAACAAGACTTCAGATTAGAACCTGGGAAATAACTGAACACAGAAGTGTCACATGTTTTCTGGGTGAATTATAGCTCTTGGTAACTAGGCTGTTTATGGGCTGATGCATGCTGGCTACCTGCTCCCGAAGTTCACTGAGTCTATGAGGGGAAATGAAATATGTAGGAAAGCTCCTGACCAAAGTAGAGGGATATGAGCTTTCACCTGGAACTGGATTTTCCCAATCTGCCTTATCTCATGAACAGACAGAACAAAATCACCCAGAACGGTGCCATTCAGGGCCATTTTGCTCACCAGCACACTTAATCATTGTGGTGAGACTGAAGACAGTCAGATTCCAGTGGTCATCATGGAGAACTGAATAATGGATTTCCCCCTGATAACTGTCCGTGAAAAACTGAGGCTTGGAACAGCTGTGTGGGCAACTGAGATGATCCTCATTATTCCTGGGGAAGTTCTCATGATCTTCAAAGGAAAATCTTACCTTGTGGAATTTCTCACCTGTGATGTCTTAGATCAAAATTGTATGTCAGCTCATGAACCTGGATGAGTTCCCAGATCTGTAGGGTTCATGTGCTGTGTTGGTGCTTTGGAACAAAGAGCTGTCTGCCTGCAGCCAGACTGCTTCTTCAAGATACCCATCAGAGGCGAGATGGACCCAGGGCACAAGAGAATATGGTGTGCAGGAGGCAGGCTTTCCCTGCTTGTCTTGGCCCATTTGCCCCTAGAGTTTGTGCTCTTTTCAATAAATACCATAGACTAAGAGAGGGAAAAAAAACATAGGCAGAGAAAAGTCAAGGTAGATCTTTACGTGCCTTCACATATTAGTCAGCTAGGGCTTCCAGAATAAAGTAACATAGACTGGGAGGTTTTAATAACAGAAATTTATTTCTCATGGCTCTGGAAGCTGGAAGTCCAAGATAGTGGTGTTGGGAGGGTTGGTTTCTCCAGAGTCTTCTCTCCTGGACTTGCAGATGGCTGTCTTCTCCCTGTTTCCATGCAAGGTCTTTCCTCTACACATTTGTGTCCTAATGTCTCTTCATATAAGGACAGTGGTGTTGGATAAGGTCCAGCCTAATGGCCTCATTTTAACTAATCACCTCTGAAAAGACCCTATCTCCAAGTGTAGTCCAATTCTAAAATACTAAGGATTAAAGCTTTGGAACACAGAAAGCAGCTCATGATACTCCATCTCCATAGTCTCATCTGAGGAATGAGGGTAGTTCTTTCTGTTTATGGTTGTCGCCCTGTGCCATGTGTTCCTGTGTCCTACACGTATAAGTCAAAAGTAACTATGTAGGCTGGACTTTAGAGCAGCTACCTGGTACCAGGTGTTTTGGACCTAGGACCTGAACAATGGAGGCTCTGTAAACTAGAGGGTGCTTTCCCGACCCAATCCACTCTTCCTTCTTGGGAGGAAGGAATGTGAGTTGCTCTCAGAGAAGCTGAGAGCTGCTTCATGGTGGGAAAAGACAAGTCACTGACCTTGAGGCTGGGTGGGTCCTGAGTGAACAGGAGCCATGTTCCCAGATTTGTATGAGGGCAACTGGATGTCCCAGGCATGAGCATGAGGAGCCAGAGAGACTAACCAGCTACTGATTACTCTCCATGTTCCTTTTTGTACCTTCCTGGACTCATGGTTTCCTTGCTATTCCAAACTAATCAGTACAAAAAGATGAATCAATGGTGGATATTTCCAAGGAACACTTAGAGATGGGCCAGTCAAGTCATGGGTGACCTCTGAGAGACTAATGCCAGATTCAGAATGAAGGCAGAAATGAGACCTCAGGTATCTGGGTCTCCATTTGAACTCTCCTAGCTACAGACCCTGAGACAAGAATTCACATGTAAGTAAGTCATTAAAGAGAAGATCCCAGGAAGGACCAAGGAAGTGGGGAAGTGAAAAGGGAAGGGGGAAAAGCCAGTACACATAGGGTCTGAGTGGATGGACTGAGGGCTCAGTACCACTGGGGACTTCTGAGAGATGGAGTAGAATGTGTCCTATAGTTGTTCCACATGGAGTAAGGAATCTGGGTTATTTATCCAGCACCCTCCAGCTGGAATTGGCTGAAGATCATGAACTTCCAGGTACTTGCCCCACCTGTGCCAGGATTTAGCACCCTCTGCTCCTCCTTCAGGAAGAGATCTGCAGGTGCTGGAAGCAGGAAGCCATTGGCACAGGTGGAAGAGGATGTGGGCAGAGGGCTGCAGCTGGTGATGAGCACTTGCTCCTACACAGAAGGCCACAGCAGGAGGAATTTAGGTCATCTCTTTTCATGCATAGAAGAGGTGATGCATTCACTGGTTGAGAAGGATTGGCAATTTCTGAAAGGTGCCTTAGGTTGGCAATTTCTGAAAGGTGCAGGTGTCTGATCTTTCTCCACCACAGACACAAAAATCTACATTATAAATCTAACCTCCATTTATATTTATTCTATAATGTTCAGTTTCCCCTGTAGACATGAATAAGACAATTCTTTTATTTCATAGTGAGCAGAGTTAGAGAAAAGCAGAGAGGTCTGGAAGCAAATGCCAAAGTAAAGTTCTTTTTAATATTCTTGTAAATATCTCAGATTAGAGAGCATACCCCTATACCCAAAATAACTTATTTCCCTTTTCCCCCCATAAGATAAAAGACAATCACTTAATTAAAGAGAATCTATCAATCATTGCAAAACGTTTTTTCTTGTACTCTTTATCATCCTGGGGTGCTGAGGGGGAGTTGCTTATGTCATCAAAAGCAACAAAGGACAGAGGACCAGGGTGTGGGCTCAGGTGGACCTCTCAGCCCCTCCCCCTCTGATTTCTTTCTCTTTTTTTATTTTTTGATATGCTGAGACTTGAACTCAGGGCTTCCACATGCTGGGAAAGTGCTCCACCACGGAACTAACATTTCTCTATCCCACCCCGGCTCCCATCATCATAGGACACTTGCCAGCCCAGGATGCCACATAGGGGCTGGAATACAGGTTCTTAGGTGATGTTCAGATGCTGGCACAGTTCTGACCTTTGGGTTGGGACCTGAGTGTGGGCTAACACTGAACTGGAAGACACCACCCAGCTGCCTTCTCCAGAGTAGAAGGGAGTATTGGTGGTCCTCTTCCATTCCTGCTTACCTTCATCTGAAACAGGATACGTCACCCTGGTAGATGCATCCTCCAACCCTCCCCTCCCCTGGACTTTTTCCTTTGTAAGGACCCTGCCTTGTTCACCTGAGCAGGGAAATTAACTTCTCTGAAACTTACTCTTATTTGTAGGTCAGACGGGGGTGTGATAAGGTGACGAGGGATGTGGGAGAAGTGTCCAGCAAGTACCTTAGAAAATAATAAATGATGGTGGTTGTCATAGTCTTCAGGTGTCTGGGCTGGCATTAGAAACCCGTCTCTTTCTTTGTTCCACTTTATGAGGAAATGCAGAAATACCACAAGTGAAAACAAGTAATGAGGAGAGATATGAGATTTTATCTACATTTATCAATTGATATGAGGCTATTAGTTTATTAGAATAAAACGTGTTATCCTGACAGGAGAGGACTTGCTGGGGTGGTGGAAATGTTTTTTGTCCTGACTTGTGGCAGTAATGCAGGGTGTCTCCCAGCAGCAATCTGAGGAGGGATGGAAGAAAGCGGTTGGCCTGGGTTAGATAATTTTAACCTCTTCATCACACTCCAGGCGCCAAGTACAAAGGCAGAGAACTTTAATTCTTAGGGGATTGCAGCTGTGGAGTAAAGGGAACTCATGGAGACATCTCTTAAACCTGCAGGCGTGGGAACCGCATTCGGTGGCAGGGGGTGGGAATGTGGGGTAGGGGGTGGGGGTGGGGGGAGGAAATGCCCGACCAGGGAGTCTTTTCTTATCCAATCGCGCCACCCCGCGGATAGAGTTGGCACTGCATAATCACTAACCTGGCACCCGTCGACGGGTTTTGAAGCAGGCGGGGGCTTAAGAAAGGAGAGATCAGCGTTTGAAATGACAAACGCCTTTGATGCGAGGCAATCAACGAACAATCAGTGAAACAAGCTGTGATTGCAGGCCCTGTTTTGGGGGGAAAGGGGCGCAGACGTTGAGGAATGTAACCCTCTCGGGCACTAGTCCGAAGCCACACACCCAGCAGAAAGGCACTCAGGCGTGCGTGAAGGAGGTAGAAGGCATCCACACTCTTTGAATTCCTGGATCCCTTGCAGCCAATAGAGGCTTCAACACAGAATCGGGGTTTCCTGGGGTGAGTTTAGCTGGGGTGAGGGGCCTAATCGCCTCCTCCTAGACCCCCAAAGTCCGGCGTCGGGGCGGCGTCTCCCCCTGGTGGCTAGGCGGCGACACTGCCCCGCTCTCCCTGGCCCTGGGAAGGGGTGAGGTGCAGGAGGGCTTCTGTAAAGGTTTTTCTTGGAGGTCGTACATTCCCCGAAGTGAACAGGACTAGGGGGAACCGCGAGGGTGTCGCCTCTCTAGTACCCACCCCCGCAAAAGATCTGGACTAACATCAGAATCCCTCTTTAGCATCGCTCCCTTCTCTCCTCCTTGAATCCCCGCTGGCTAACAGCTTGGACAGGCACGTAGAGCTGCCCACCTCGCATTCACCCACAAGGGCCGATGCCGCGTCTGATGCGCGCGGGGACTGCTCAGGATCGCCGCCGAGAGCGCTCCCTGGTACTCTAGGGAACACCCCACCCCACACCCAGTGGCCCGCAGGGACAGGTTGCTGAGGTTTAGGCCGAAATGTGATGGAAGTTGGGGTGGGGACGGCAGGTGGCACGTGGATCGAAAGATGGGGACGGGATTGCAGTAGTGGAAAAGGAAGGTCCGCACGTTCACCAGCAAGCTGAGGGAGGTATTGGGTGGGTGCTCCCTTGGGGGTCTCTCAGATCTAAATCTGGTTTGGAGCCACCAACTCCCCCTCCGCCCTCCCACCGGGCTCCGACCCAAGGCTGAGCATTGGCTGACCAACAGGCAGGAACCTGGGGAACTGCCTTCTGGACGCTCTCCCGGGACTAGGCCGCGCGCGCGGTGGAGAGCGGAGCTCTGGCGCCTCCTGGTGGCGCCGCCGCGCGCGGAACTCGCTAGTTTCTCTCGCCGGAGGCAAAGGCGTGGAGGAGACTCGGGTTCCGCGAGCTGGAGGCCCGCATTTCCCCACTTGCTCGGATGGCGGCGCTGAGGTCTATTCGCTTTATTAATAACGGTGCCCCAGGAGGGGACAAAAATAGAGCCTTTAAAAACCAGATTGGGTGGGAGAGGGGAGTAAGTGTGTGAGTGTGTGTGTGTGTGTGTGTGTGTGTGTTGGGGCGTTGGCGAAAGCAATAAAACTCAGATCGCTTCCTTGGCGAGATAGCGGCGGCTATAATGCGCCAAGGGGATCAGGGGTTTATTTGCAGATCCTGGATAAAAGATGATATATCGACACGGTTTAGAGTGTCACTGCGCCTGGCCTCTCAGGAAGCCACAAGTACATATTTCCTGAAATACCACCCAACACAATATCTAATCCACACGCCACTTAAGTACTGGGAGGGGAACCTCAGCACCTCACCAGTTTGCGCCTGGCTTCCAACTTCTGGGTGGAAGAGCAGGGGCTGGTGCGCCTCCACGCTCTGTCCCTGGCCTTTGTCTTCCGCCCAAGTAATCACTTAGCGATGGGTCTTAATAAATACGTCTGAGAACTGTCCTTATGCTCGGTAAATATTGGATTAGCTTTTCAATGACCAGGCTCTTGAAAAGGCTCGAGAAATCCACACCAGGTCTCCACTAAGCCCAACAGTCAATAGGTAAAGAAAATAAGTTATTTCCTTGGCTGGGGTGAGGAGCGTTGAGAAGGGGGTTCCCCACTAATATCAAGTTATCCGATTCTACGATGGCACTAAAAGGGGGTAAAAGGGATATCCAAATTTTGGATTGGCTGGAATTTCCACTAACTCAATAGTGCTCATTAAGGTCCAAGGGGTGCACATTTGGGTTCCATTTTATTTACACAGCGCTCAGTGTTGAACTCTTTTGTTTAGCACATATTGTTTATCTGGGGAGCCAGAAGTTGGCTCTTAAACGGGGGGAGATAGCATGGCCCAAATTATTTCCCACTACCCTGCGTTAGCTCGGATGGCTTAGGGGGAGGCAATAATGGCCAAATTTCTTGAGAACACTGCTGTGTCTCCTCATTACTGAATTTTGCAAACAAAAAGAGGCAGGTGACACAGAATTGGAGGAAGGCTCTCCCACCTCCAATGTGGGGTTGTTGGAAGGCGGCTGTTGGAAGAAGTTTCTGAACTGGTTTCCCGGTAACACTAAGATGCAAGGAGGATCACTACGCGAAATTCAAATGGAGATGTGCCCTTAGCTGGTTTGGTAATCCAGCTGCTCCGCCAAGATCGAGTATCCTTGGGACCGGTGTGGCCAAAACTGAGCCGGGTTGGACACGTGGCCGGGCCCTCAGCCTCTCAGAACCTTTTTTTGCAAGAACTGAAACCACAACTCGGTCTGCGGGGGCAAGGAGCTGGGTTGGATGTCGGAAAAAAATTCAATTGTTATCTGCCCTGCAACCATAAAACCCGCACGGGACCGGAACATCAGCCAGACCTTGATGGTTGCCTCCAGAGCCCCGGAACCGTCAGATGGCTTCGACGACGGGCGCCCAAGCAGGAGAAGCCTGGTTGTCAGGGCGCCCAAGCAGGAGAAGCCTGGTTGTCAGCTCCGACACACAGGAGCATCGCAAAAGCGCGCAACGAGTCCAAACCCTGAAGGCACATGGCTCACAGACCACAACCAGAGCTTTAGATCCTAAATTTGGTAGTGGGGCGAGAGGGTGCGAAGAGAGGGAGAGAGGATGAGGGAGGGGGATAGAGGGAGGGAGGTGGGGGGAAGAGAGAGAGAGAGATAGGGAGAGAGAGAGAGAGAGAGAGAGAGAGAGAGATTGATTTTCTTCTCAGTGTGTCACGGGGCCTAGGAGGGGCAAGCGCCCTCTGAAGCCATCAAAGACAGGGTGGCTTTTTTCCCCTCCTCCAACCTCCTCCCCAATAGATATAGCACGAATTTTTAATGCGTCTTCCTTTCACAGACAACAATACAGGGTTTGAAAGCTGGACACAATTTGGGTTTTGTGCGGGTCCCTCCTCGCGCTCCCTCGGCCCAGCTGGCCATATGGAATCCAGCATGGAGTCCGAGGATGACAAAGGGACCCAGTGACAGGCCCAACAAAACCCCAAGGAGACTTCTGCCTGACTCCGGGATTCACTGCCCGCGATAAGCGCGCTGAATGGTGCGGGGTGGGGCGGGGGGAGGGCGAGCCCCTTCTCCCTCTTCCCCTCTCTCTGTCCCCTGAGATCTTTTCTCTGTCCCTTTTTAATATGCACGCCTCTAACATCTCCGGCTCCCAGCTTTCCCATTGTGCGGTTTTGTGCTGCCCGCTGTAGATTGGGCGAAGATAGACTGCCGAAGCGGACCCCGCGCCGGGTGCGCTCCCAGGGCGCTGGGGTTAGGGCCACACAGCGCTCCGCGGGAGCTTTTATTGACTCCCATGGGGACCTGAGGACAGAGAGGCGGGCGCCGGGCCCACCTCCAGGCTTTTGGCAGAATCAGCAGTACACCCAGATTGCAGGTCTGGGGGCCTGGCCACCAACCCCAATGTGTCCTTAACCCATACTCGGTGAAAATCTGCAAACTTTGGGCGTTATGTGCCTCTCCTTTCTTCCCTACAGGGTCTGAAAGGTTCTTGTGATTATTGCTGCCCTCCCTAGGCCTAGGACCTGGAATAACCAAAACCAACTAAGTCTTTCAGGCTGTGTCTCAGGCCTCTTGACAACCCCTCTTTAGGAGACTCTGAACCCCCAATTCCCTCCCCCAGGACCCCGGGTTAGGGAAGTTGCAAGAGGTTGTTCAGTGATTGCTACCAGGGCAGGTTGGACGTTGCACAACAAACGATTTTGGGGAAATTTTTTGGCCTTTAGGAACAGCAAGACAAACCCCAAATATTTCCAAGCTTGTGAGGAGAACAAAGGGAGACTTTTCACCATTTAGGGAATCTGCCCCTTTCCCGCGGATGAACCTGGATAAGTGAAAGATCCTTTCCGGGGATATTAGAAAGACTCTGCGCCCTCAATTATCCAGGGGCCGGTGCGCAACACGAGAATAAAGTGTAATCACGTCCCTGGGCGTGTTGCGCTGAGTGCTATTGACGCGCAGATTTGGTCACACGGATAATCATGTTTGCTTTAGATATTGAATTAAATCTGATCATCAACTGGAGGAAGCGAGAAAGTCAGCTGGGACTGCTCCCTTTGCCTGGCCTTCTCACCTTCCCCCTCCACAGTCTTGATGGTGGGAGCTCCGGAGAAAAGGAGAGATACTATTTCCAAATGGGCTGACTTTCCATCTCCAGGCATCTTAGAGCACCCGCTGGGCTCTGAGCCACACTGCCACGGGTATTTTCGGAAATCCGCGAGATAGAGGAGAAAGGTGCACCGCCCCCGCCCCCCTCGCGTCCGCCTAGCCCCCTGAGACGCTCCCCCGCGTGGCCAAGTGTGCGCCAGCATCCGCCAAGGAGATCGGCTTCTAGTAACAAGGGTAGGATGGAATCAGTTCTCTGCTAGGGAAGAACGGATTGCAAACTCCCGGGGACCAGCTGGGGGCTGTTTGCCTACTTTTCTCTGTCCCTACTCTAGCCCTGGAAGCCAGAGTGCCCCACCCCACCTCCAGTCTTTACTTTCTAACAAATCACCCAGCTCCATGACTAAGGACTAGCCTGGGGTGACAGTGCCGCTGCCCATTGCTGGGAGCGGACCAGGCAGGGATCCAGTCCGGGGAAAGAGGCTGGGAATCCAGAAAAGACGGGGGCCGAAAGAAGGAAAAAGGCTGTTTGCTGCTATTGACTCGCTCTCCCAGACTCCCTGGGGCCGTTAAGATTTGAGGTGGATGTAGCAACTCCTCCCTCTCCCGTTCCTGGAACCCAGTGTGTCCGCACTCATAGTCAAAGCCTTGCGCGCTCGGAACCGACCCCCCCCAAAACAAAAACAAAAACAAAAACAAACAAAAAACCCCACAAAACTCCTTCTGCGTCCAGGTCTTAAAGCCGTCTCCTACGCCTCCACTTGTCCACAGATTTTGAAAAGGGGGTGGGGAGTAGAAAGAAAGCCGACCAGTCTCAACCTCAGAGCCCCCCTCCCTTCTTAGCGCGAAGTAAATCAAACGCAACAAAGTGAAAGTCATCGAGTGTAGTGGCTTCAACAGCTTCTCAGGCTGAAGGAGCCACTCGTAGATTTGGGCGAGCGAGGGGGGCTTGCTCTCCTTGCCTTTGCGTTTCTCAAAGTCACTTTTCCTCCCGAGGCCGGGACGCAGGAGTTCACACAGGCAAGAAGCCGGGAAAGAGGCCCGAGAGAGGCAGGGCCACCCCGGACTTTGGGCCAACCGTTTGCAGGCTGGAGGCTGAGCGCTCCCACTTCGGCCCCGAGTCACAAGGCGCCCGGTACGGCAGGTCAGTCCGGATGAGACCTGTCCGGGGAGCTCCACCAGCGCCCCGGCACCCCTGGCCTCCTAGCCTGGAGAAGCAGAAAGCGGTGCGAGCGAGCGCTGTGTGCAGCCAGACCTGCTTACTTGCCCAAGGCCTCTGGCCCGGTGCAGGGCGACAAAGTCAGACAAACGGGAAGTCTGGGCTTGTTTGTTTGTTTTTTAACACAGGATTTTTATTAAAATTACTTAAAAAATCGAAAGCTTTCAGCGCCCGGCGCTCTTGGGGAACCGCGCAGAACCGCTGAGCTCCAACTTCCGGGGCTCAGGACCCAGAAAATGGGGCAGAAGGCTTGTCGCCTACACATTTTTTTCTTTTTCATATTTGAAAAATGTTTGCACTGAACAAAATGATTTTAAAAAGCAAAAAAGAAAACGGGTAATCCAAACATAACCAAACCAAAACAAACCACCAAGAAAGGAGTTGGGCCTGCAGGGGGAACAAGCCCATCCTGAAAGTCATTTTGGCAACAATCACCACCGATATTTACAACGAAAAGTGAAATCTGCCACCAGTTGTCAGAACGTTTACATGGCCATAAATATGTAGCATTTTCTTATAAAAAAAGGAAAAATTCTCTATATTTTTAAAGTGTTCTCCACTTGCTTTAGAAGACTGCTGACAATATCGCTACTCACACAAACATATTTTACAAAATTCACGAAAGCGGGGTGGGGGTTCGCTCTTTTTCTCATTTTCAAGTGACGACTTTAACGCTGGGATGGTTTGGTCCCCCCCAGGGAGAGGCAAAGAAGCGAAGCTGCGCAAACATTCTGTAAACACGGCTTATAGTTCAACCCTCTCCAAGGTTCAAAGGAGAGAGAGATGGGGGCAGAGTCGGTGGATGGAATCTGCCACTTCAAGGAGTCGCAGGCAACCTCCCGGCGCCTCCCCAACGGAGCCGAGAGTCAACTCGACTCTATAATAATAATTATAATAATAATAATAACCACCATACGGACCGAGTCCTTCTCGCTGCCGCCGCCGCCGCAGTCGCCGGGGTGGGGCCTGGGCCTGGGGCCGCGAGTCTCGGAGGGGCGGTGCTCACCAAGTCCACTGCTGGGCCTGGACCAGGGGGTGTGCTGTCGGGTACTGGGGGGTGCTGGCCGAGCTGTACTGGGCGTTGTACTGCATGTGCTGCAGTGACTGCGCGCTGTAGGCCGAAAAGGGGATGCCTGCCTGGAAGGTGGCAGCTGCCAGGTCCTGGGCTTTGAGCGCGTGGCACGGTTTGCCGTCTCTGACCAAGACGGGCACAGCCACCCGGCGCGGCGAGGGCAGGGGTGTCACCTCCATACCTTTCTCCGCTCGGGCGCGCTTCATCTTGTAGCGGTGGTTCTGGAACCAGATCTTTACCTGCGTGGGCGTGAGGCGGATGAGACTGGCCAGGTGCTCACGCTCGGGCGCTGACAGGTACCGCTGCTGCCGGAAGCGCCGCTCCAACTCGTAGGTTTGCGCCTTGGAGAAAAGCACCCGCCGCTTCCGCTTCTTGCCTGCGTCCCCCCCGCCGCCCGGGGTCTCCTTGTCATTGTCCGGTGACTCGTCAGCCGAGGGCTCCGGGGACTTGGAGCTTGAGTCTTGGGGGGGCGCTCCCGCCGCCAGTCCGTGCACTGGAGGGGAAAGAAGCCGTCAGGCGCCTGGAGGCCGCGCACCGCCTGGGCCAGACCTAGAGCACCTTGTTCCTCCGTGGGCCTTTGGCCCTCTGCTCTCTGCAGCCCAGCGCAACTGCCTCTGCGGTGATCCCCACCCTGCGCCACGCCTGAGAAAGCCGTCGGGGTCTTCCAGGGTAAAGGAGAAAATCTGTAGGAGTGGGGGTTTGGGACTTGCGGTTCTAGAGATTCGCACTGTGTGGGTACGAAATGCGGGGGGTGCGTGGGAGATCATTGCAGGTTAAGGGCTCCGGCCCCCTTGAGCTGTTTCCTCTCTATAGAGACGTGGGCAGATTTTTAACAGAAACCCCCCACAATCCCAGCATTGATCGTCTCAGCCATTTAAGGCAGGTTTTGGGGGCTCTCTCTCTCTCTCTTTTTTTTTTTTTTTTTGCTTTCTTTCTCGACACCCCCTGCACTGCACAAAGCGTCCTCTATGATCACACAGGGGGCAGGGTGAGCTACTTATACCCAGGCCACCCCAAGCCTCCCCCACCCTCTACCCGCAGCCGGACCAGGCTCACTGGCTAGTTCCAGTGTGTCAGGCCAGTCCCTCCCTGCGGTTGGAGTCTGGGGTCTAGGGCCCAAGCTATCAGTCTCTGTTGACATCTGCAACCAGCCCTTGGGAGGCATTTCCTTTCTCCTCTACCTCCTTAATTTCTCATGTTGAAAAAAAAAAATATCTGAGAGCAAGTCTTTTACAGAGACTAAGGGGGCTTGACCAGGAGGAAAGAGGGCATCCCAAATAAATGTTAAAAAAAAAATCTATCAAGGAACCCAGGGTGAAGGATCTAAGTTTTGGCTTCTTTCCCCTCTTAACTCCCAGCGTCCAGCCCTGGCTACAGCCTCAGGAATGAAGGCTGTCACGGCCGAAGCAGCCAAGTTTCACTACTTACGGGAGTACTGGAGGCCCTCCGTGCTGGCCAGCCAGCGTGTGTACGGGTTGTCGCTGCTGTCGTAGAAAGGGCTCTTCAGGGGCAGGCTCTGCACCGCGTCCAGGGCGCCCTGCCCCAGGGGCCCAGCTCTCTTGGCGGGCTCAGGCCCCTCGCTCTCCTCCTCCGGTCCTTCAGCCACCGAGCCCTCCTCATCGTTGGTATCCGGCAGGTCCAAGATGTCCTTGACCGAAAACCCCGTCTTTGTGTTGGTCAGCGACATGGTTCAGGACCCCGCAATTTATGCCGCAAAGTTGTAGCTTCACTTGGTCAATTCGTGGTGCTCCCCAGCCCTGGCGGGCGGGGGAGGGGGTTGGGGGAGGGATTGGGGGAGGGGAGGGGGGATGGGCTTTAATTATTGAGGTAATTATTATTTTTTTTTAAAAAAAGATAAAGCATCAATGGGGAAAGGGAGGGGGAAAATAAAGCCCAACTCAGAGCCTCTATCTTCTCTGGAAGCACGCGGAAATGAACGCAGGAGCTGGGCTGCCTGCGCGCCGAGCGCCGGCCCGGCCTTAGTTTGTAACTCCAGGAGAGGTGCCAAGGCGGCGTCAGCTTGGGCTCCAGCGGCCGCTCGGCGCGCGGTGGCGGCTGGTGGCGAGGAAAAAATGGGCCATTGCCCGAGCGATCAGTCCATATAAGGCTGGGCTCCTCTCACGAACCTGGGGAGGGGGGAGGGGGAGAAAGAGGGAGGGAGGGAAAAAGAGAGAGGGAGGGAGGGGGAGTAAGAGAGGGAGCGAGAGAAGGGTGGAAAAAGGGGAAGAGACATTAAAAACGCAAAAGGTTGGCCACGTGTGGGCGGGTCTTGGGAGTCAAGTGGATGAAGACAGTATTTGCAGATGTGAAATTGTGGGTTTTGGGGAGCTCCGCGCTCCCAGCCAACGGCCCTCTAGAGCAAGATGAGAGGTGTAACGTGTCAATTAATTGCAAAGACCGGGAGAGCCTTTTTTTTTTCCCCTTCAGTATTTACATACAAAGGACCACCGCGTCGCTCGCGAGTCCACACACTTGAAAGGGCCGTTTTAACAAATTGCATCTTAAAAAAACGGGAGGGGGGAGGACCAAAACAGAAACCAGGAAGAGGAGGGGAAAAAATCCTCTTTAACATTCCCCAGTTCCTACCTCCCCGCCCCCCGCAACACCCCCAGACGGAAAATTGGCGATTTGTGGCGCCTCTGGAAAAGGGGGAGGGGGCGAAGGCAGAGTCGCGGAAATCTCTCCTTCCCCTTGCTGGTGGTTCCCTAAACAAGATCCGGTTCAAATGGCAAGAACCCAACTTCTGTAAGCCTCCTAGGTCAATATTTTGGTTGAGGCTTAAGGATGAGTACTAGAAATGACAAGGCAAGTAATTGATTCTAGTTAAACGCGAAAGAGCTCAAAACCCAGCAGAGGGCTAGGCTCCGGGCCGGCCAAAGCCACCACTAAGGACCCCCCCCCCCCCATTCAGCCGCCCTTTATTTGCTAAAGACTCATTTATTTCCTTCACCCCCACCCCCATTTCTTTGCGGCAGCGGCAGCGGAGGACACGCAGTTCACTATCTGCTTTGCGGGCGGTCGAGGGAAGGGCGGGGTGGGAGTAAGGAGCTTTGACTCTGGTCGGGTTCGGACCCAGGCCCTGCCGCCTTTGGCCTCCGCAGGCAGCTTATTCTGAGTAGAGGGAAGGCCACGCGACCCTGTTCCTTTCCTACTCCCTGTTACCCTGGTTTCTTCGAATCCCTCCCTTTCCAGGCTTCAAGGAAAGGTGGAGCTGCAGGAGGGGAGCGGGCGGGATTGTGGCGGGCGGGGGACGCTTGTGCTTCAACCTGGGTGAGGACTCAGAAGCCGCGGGGAGGGGTCCCAGGGTGGGCAGATGATGCTGCGTTTTCTTCGGAGTTTTCTATTCCCACAAAAGTCCTTTAATGTCTTCTTCTGGATGCCCGGGGGGCGGGTGTATTCCAAGGACGCGCTCTGGGTTCCCACTTTGCAGTAGGTGTTAACTTTCCAACCTGAGAACTGAACTTTCCCAGGACAAACCTACTCCTCCGCGCCAGGGTGGAAAAGGTCATTCTTCTCTAACTGACCCGGGTTCCAGTTTAAATTTGGGGAGGGGGGTGAGGAGGAGGTTTGCTGCAATATGCTTGTTCTCCCCATAGGAACGTCTGGAAGGAACTGTGCCCAGGGGCGAGGAGGGGTGACAGTTACCCTCAGGAGTCCAGGTCTCTCCTCCCCCACTGCCGGCAGCCTGGGCAGCCTGAGCTAACTCGGGCAGAGCAGAGTGCACGGACGCCAGGTCCTTCTTCCGCGCAGCTGCTTCGGCCGCCGCGGCACCCCCCGCCACCCCCGGGTTGCCAGCGCCGGGTGAGGGCGCCTCTCTCGGAGCCGTTCCTCGGCTTTCTGCAGCCCTCGCTGCCTCGCCCCCAGTATGTGACGTGGGTGACAATGGCCCAGGTTGGAGCGAGCCCCTCGTCGGCGCGTCCTGGGTGGTCGGACCCGGGCAAACACAAATACAAACCGATTGCTAAGCTGCGGACAATGAGCGAAATGTAGACAAATGTCCCGCTCCCGTTGGAAGCCTTTGTCCCGGCTCGGTTTTTGCATTTATTTCAGTGGCGAAATAATACATGATTGACGCTCTCTTTCAATGTGTCCTAACTGTTTGGAATAAATCTAAGGTTGTTCCTAGTTGTCATGGTATTCAACCCTTTTCAATGGACTATCTCTTCATTCATTTCTGAATCCGTCCACAATATTAAGGAAACCCCTTCATGTCGACGCTCCCCGATTCCTCTCTTTCTCCTCCTACTTTTTCTTTTCTCCTTTCGCCCCCTTTTTCCTCTCGCAAGAATTAAAAACTGGTCTGAATCGTGTTCCTCAAACCCTTTACTTTTCGTGTTCCCCCTCCCTTTACAGTCCCTGTCTTTCTTAGCCTCCCTGCCTGTTGCCTCTCCCTTCCCCCTTTCACGTGGCAGCTCAAAGCTCTGTCCCGTTGGAGGAGGGAAATCGGTTTTCCTGGAGTCGGGGAAGCACCACCGAGTTTGGACACAGGGGAGGGGGTGGGCCTGCCTGGGGCCATTGTTACTTGGCTGCTAAATAAATAACTGGCAAGAAAAAGTTCCTCAACCCAAGCATTGCAGAAAAGACCCTCCTTTTGTCCCTCCTCTTATCCCTCTGTCCTAAGGGAGAGGAGCTTTCTTGGGCACTAGGGTTGCCTGCAGGATTAGGGTCAGGGGCCAGAATGAAGCCTAGTAGGGCCAGGCCAATTCTTGGGTTGAGTGAGAAAGGGGTCCTTTGACCCCTTTAAAAAATCTCTCTCTCTCTCTCTCTCTCTCTCTCTCTCTCTCACACACACACACACACACACACACACACACCTCCAGAGCCCAGAACCATCTTGGTGGTGGTGGTGGTGGGATGGCCCCTGTCTTCCAGAGCCTGCTCATTTCCTGGGCTTGGAACCACTTAGTTCCCTGTAGTTTCCAACTTCTTCCTCCCTTCTCCCAGTATAGCAGGTCTTTCCTTTCGATAGTCTGTGCAGCTGTTGACTAGGTCTCCTCCCCTCGCCCCTGGGAGCTTGCAAGGTGCGTGGAGCACCTGAGAGACAACATTTTCCTACGGGAATCCCGCCTCCTGGGAATTAATCAAGGGGAGGGAGCGCTGACAGAAGAACCCTGAGACGGAAGTCCCCAGGTCAGTTCACAAAGGCCTGGTTTGCAAACAGGGCTTGCCCTTTGGCCTCAACTAACCAAAACCCTAGGCATCTTAGGTCCCAAGGTCCCTATTCCCGAGCACCTGAAGGCCTACACTTCTCCCTGCGGGCACAGGCAGTCAGTTGGTATCCCCATCCCCTCCACCCTCAACCCAGGTGGTACACCTGTTTTTTTTTTTTCCTTCTTCCAATCTTGGAGTAACCGGGAGGCGAGCGAGAGAACAGGAGAGGGCTCTGGCCTTGCCTGCAGCCGCAGCTCCCTGCCCAACCGGAATCCATACAGCTCGGAGTCTCTCCAGGGACATTGCGAGTCCATTTTCCCCATCCCTTCGCCGCCGGTGTGGTTCCCGCGTCCGCTTCCAAAGCTTTAACATTTGCAATTGAAAAGGCCCAGGGAGACCACTGGGAGGCCCATAATTGAAGGGGAGAAACTGGGCTTGTTAGAGGAAGATCATAAAATTCAAGTCCCCCAGGAGCAGCCTGTGGACGTCAGCGCAGGCCCAGCTGGCGGCCGGGGCAAGTTCCAAGCCCAGAGTTTACTCCAAGGTCTCCTGGTTTTGGTGGGCCGGGATGGCGGCCAGAGGAGCAAAGGGGCCAGGCGCTAAACGCATCTCTTCAGCCCAAATTAAACAGGTGATTGCACCCTGAAGACTCCTCAAGAGGCGTCTCGCAGGCCCCCTACCCCTGCCAACCCCACCACATCCGGGGCTTTTGGAGCCTGGGCTCTCCTTTTTCGCGGGATCCCACACACCCAGAAGTTTGGGACGCCCTAGTCCTGTGCCCCTTCCCCGCCAAGAGAAAATTATTTAACACCTCTCCTGAATACATCAGCGTCCGCTAGTACCAGTTTCAATTCTACGTGGTTGTGCTCTTGTCCCCCATTTCGCAATTCTTTAGTAAACTCTTTCCAGGTTCTATCTGGATGCCAGGAGAAGACAATTTCCTGGGTTCAATCAGGTTTGGATTAGGGCTTAGCTATAATCTTCCGGGAAGCTCATGAGCTCTGCATTGGGCCTTCTGTGCTGCAAACTTGGGGAAACTGAGGTGGGTGCCAGATGTTCTGAACCCAGCATGCCCTGAGCTAGAGAGATCCTCTTAGCATCTACTTAGTGTCCAGAACGACATGCTCTTTTGATGGGGTCACCCCAACTGCTGAAGCCCTCCCCACAGAGGTTCAGTACAAATCTCTAACTCTGGTCACTCTTGCTAAGTTTATGATGGGTGCAATATGAGTCATAGGCTGGTGAGTGAAGGAAGATAAACTCTCCCTGGAGGCTAGAGGAGAATCTTCTTTGGATGCTCCTTGGAGCCCTTGGTCCACTTCTGTTGCTTTGGGTTTGGGGCAGACTAAAGCTCCAGCTCTGAAGGCTGGAGCTGGCAAAGAAGAGCTGAACAATTGCAGGGGGCCCAGGAGAGGAGGTGAATGTACACAGGCTAAGTGGCCCCACTTCATGACAAGTGGCCCTCTAACTCAGCCCAGTGTTTACCTGTTTACTTTCCCAGGTAGCTCAAACAGACAGCCTTCTCAGGGATCGGAGCATGGGGCCGTACAGATGTGTCCTGCCTTGTGGGCTTTTCACTTCCCCACACCCATGGCTTTATGCCCCCTCTTGGGTGGGGTGGAGGTGGGGAGTTGAACCCTAAACAGGAGCAAACAATGCAAGAGAGACACTTTAGGAAACAGGGAAAAGGCCTCTGAACATGAATTGGAGCTGCTCTTAGTGTGCCTATGGTTGAAGTGGGCATCCTCTGGATGGTGTCTGACCCTCTCCCGCCAATCTCTGTTCTGGGTTTTAAAGGCCTCTTGGGACACTGAGCTCACATTTTCTTTCAGGCTAATGAAAACTTGCTGGGTAGGTGCATCCTCTAGGGGATTTAAGAGCAGAAAAAGTCCTTGGGGACCCAGTTTGAAGGAGGGGTTGACCTTGAGGGGTTCAATGCTTTAGCAGCCTTAGGTGGCACCCCTCATGACCCCCACCCACAAAGCACTTTCAGTCACTAAAAACACTAGGTCTTTTTCTTTTATTAGGAAGAACTAATTTGTTTGACTTCATTTCAGTTCTTTTTCTTTTAGAATGAAAGGGGCTAAAAAACCCCTCCTTCCCTGGTATAGTATGTGGCTGAGCTCTTAGGCCCTCTGCACATCCCATCTCAGATAACAACCTTCAAGTGGATTAGTTTATTGTCTGGTTAGTGCCAAGGTGGAAAACAAAGCATGTTGCGCCTTCCTGCTTCAGTGAGGATTGACTTGAGGACACAAAGGTTTTGTTGGAGGGGGAAGGTTTATTTTACTTCAGGTTGGATACTGGGAATGTGGCATGCACTTGATATCAACAGGGAAGGAAAATGTTGCCCATTCTGGTCCATGAGCATCATGATAAAGATGATCACCTTAAAGATGCCAATCTCCAAAATGGCTTGCGATGGCTTTGGTCTCATATGAGGCAGCAGGAGCATGTCAGTTCTGGCATAATGAGTGAAAGAAATCAAAGCATGTGACCTAAGAGTAACATCCCACATAGAGATCTTTCCTGACTCAGAAAACTGAAAGTCAGTTTTGTCTCTTGCCAGCTCAGCTTCAATTTTGGTCTTCCCTTCTGTCTGTGGTAGAAGGATACTGAGGTCACTGGAAATTCCTGCTTCCTGTGGGGTAACTGGGTAGGGAAGGCCTAAAGCTGTGTGTATGGCAACTTTGGGGAGGCCAGAACATGACTGGACAGATCTTTGGCAGCAAAGTATCCCATTTCTTCATTAGCCATAGGTCAGATGGACCAAAAAGTTAGTCTGAAGGGAAAGAAAACCTCAGTTTACTCTGGGTTCAAGCCAAAGATAAGTCCCTGCCCCACTTTTGGTCCACATTGTGGTATTAACTTTTAAATACCAGGAGAGGAAGAGTGAATGCCTCTTAGACAGATAATACCAAGTCACTAAAAAGGTGTTGGTTAAGTAAGCTTTCCAAGTCCAGAGACTGAGTTCTGATTGTGTGTCTCAGGAAAAGCTCATCCCTCCACTTCTTCCACAGTGGCAGGAATCCTGTGAAGTCATGGATAGAAGAAATGATCTTGGGATCCTAGAGCCTGGAGTCCTGGAGCAATTCTCTTGTGGGTTCAGGAGGAAGGCATCTAAGTAGGTGCCTATTCTGTATTTTTCAAAGTGAAATACACAACACTTTCCCAATTATGTGCCTCCACCCCACCCCCAAAGGAAAATATCTCCTGAGGACGGAAATTGTAATAGAAATTAGGATTTCTCTTTCTGTAATCAGCCTCATTGTGTGGGCACAAGACCCCGTGGGCATATGTTAGGACTTTGATAAATGCACTTTAATGAGATCTTTGAAAATTCATCCAATAAAATAAGAGGCAAGAAAAGCCGTTTAACTTTCATGGATGTTAAATTGAACAAGAAATGTGGCTCTAGGGGTTCTACAAAATGGAACCAGCCTCCCTCCAATATTCTCTTTAAAAACGTAGCTTTAAACCCCCCTCGGGCCAAAGGAGCCTGTTCCAGGCAATCCATTATCACTAGTTTATTGGGGGAACCAAACGCTATGTCCCCCCGGGCGAACCTCTTTGCTTTATTCGTTCGCGCTGCTCTAATGATTAAATATGTTACAATGAGATTACGCATCCTCAGTGTTGCCTTCAGGAACGTTCTTTCAGCCAAGCCCGACCTTCCCCTGATAAAGGCGATCTCAATGCAGGAGATTTGGGTTTCTCTGGGAAACACAGTGCTGAAAGCACTTTCTTATCTGAATTTACTTCTTAACACGTGACAAAATCATTACCACAAGACTTTGGAAAACCAGCGGCCTCTTCTAACCGGTTAGCATTCCGCACTTAAAGCTGGGCCAAATGGGCTGACATGCTATGTATTCAAGCGAGGCTCTGCCTGGGTTAAGGGCTGGGGCTGGCAAGGACAAGGAACGCGCGAGGTCCCTAGGACAAGAAGAAGGGGTGCCTGGAAAATCTGTCTCTTATTTTTTCAGTCTGGGTACCAAAGGTCTATAACCGTTCTCTAAATACACCCTAAGTGCCACCAAAGTGGAGAAGGAGAGGCGCGTGGAAGGGCCTTCTTGCAATGTTTGTGCGTGCGTGTGTGTGTGCTCGAGCGCGCGCCCGCGGGTGTGTGTGTGTGTGTGTTAGGGGAGGGGGTCTGGAACCAAGGGGGCGCCCCTCCGAGACCAGACTTCAGCAGACCCCACAGAGGTTCATTTTTGATCCTCTGGCGATCTCTACTGTCGCAAACGAGAACTGTCCAGGCCCGGGCGCGGCCCCGGGCGACACTCACTCCACAAACTCCAGGCTTAGGTCTTTTTTTCCAGCAACCACCGCCTACAGCTCCAACCCGCAGCCTTCACTGGTCCTTCCAGCCTGAGACTCCCACCACTTGTCTTCCAGTCTTCCAGCTCCTCAACGCCTCCCACCCCGCTCCTGTCCCAGTTCCGCCTGAGGAAAACCCTCTTTCTCCACTAGGAGCCATCTCCAAATTATCCTGGGACTTTTGCCTCTGCTTTAACCCCCAATCCCAAACCCTCCATGGCGCACAGGGCGACTTACCAGGTAGAAGTGGAAGGCTGGCCCTTCCTTACAGCGGCCCTGGCAGCCAAGGAGCATCCGGCACCGGGTAGTGGGGAGGAGGCTGCCGAGACGCGCGAAGAGCCCTCTCTGCCTCCCACTCCCCGGCTATGCAGCTACAGCCCCGCCGCATTTCAAGGAGCGTCTTTATCTAGTCCTCCACCTACCCGGACCCCCCTCCTACTGCGCCCTTCCCCCCACTGCGTGCCCTCTCGGGCGGGGCTTGAGGGTCCGCAGGGCTCTGGGTGGGCGGGGGTGACTATGGGCGCTGCGCGCTTCCCTCCTCCTCTTCCTCTGTGTCCTCCGCACCTGCCCAACCCCCCGTGGCAGTCCGGCTTTCCCCAGCGGGGCCGCAAGGTGCTCGGCCCGAGTTTGGCCTCGCTGACAAGTAAAACTTTTCCCTGCTGCAGGTGTGACTGGGGTGGGGGCAAATTTCTTTCTAGGAGAGGCCCCTCCCCCAGTGACCAGCGGAGTAAGGGGAGGACTTGAGACGCCTCGCATTTGCCCACCTGCTGCTTCCTGACTCCGTGGCTTGGGGACCGATTCGAGGCAGGAGCCGCCAGAGACACGGTCAGGCCAGGGTGTCGTACAGGGGACCCCGAAGCCTGACAAAGCTGGCGGGGACGACGGTGCCCCGAGATTCCTTTCTGATGGTCCGCCGCGTGGACGGTGCGCGGAGCGCATTCCTCTCCCCAGCGGCTGCCCATACCCGTGCCCGGGCTGGGGCAGGGGCAGTCGATGCCTGACAGCGAGAGGTGGCGCCCGGGTTCCCCCATCTTCTCTACACCGCTCCACTGAGGTTCCAAGCGCCCGGGGGAACACACAACGGAATCGCGCGCGAGCCGGGGGCTCACCTGGAGCGCGGCTGCGCCGCGGGAGCCCCGCCTCGGCCAGCGCGCAGGTTCTCCGTCGCTCTTTATCTCCAGCCGCCGGCGGCTGCCGACCGGCGGACACTCGGGCTGTGGCTGCGCTGGCGGAGAGCCCTCCCCTCCTGGCTCGGGGCTCTGGGCTCCGGGCTCCGGGCTCCGGGCCGGGCGGCCCCACCCTCCGCCTCGGGCCCCGCGGTCGCAGCGCAGCCCCAGCGGAGGGGGCAGCTCCCTGCGCCGCGAGCGCTCTGTTTGTTTTCCTTGCCCGACTGACGTGAGTCAAAATATTGGCCATATGTTCAGCGGCAATAAATCGGGTATGAGCGCAAACACACTTGGGCCTCGATGGCTCTTTCAGCTGCCACATGGCCGGCTTGGGAGGGAGGGGGTCCTACCCGCCTTGGTCCCTTCCCCCCAAACGCGGTGTAAGTTCGTCCCTTAGCACCCCTCTGAGCTGAAAATGTGGGTCTCTAGATTTCTTCTCTCCCTCGTTCCTCCTCGGTCCCCATCAGTGCCTCAGACCCTGTAACTACTGACAAGCCCAGGCTGCTGGTTAACAAGGTCGCCATCTATAAATTGCTTGGTCGCCAAGACGCCATAAAACCAAAGGGCCAGATGTGGCACGTTATTTATGTGTGAAACCGCGTTTACACTAGATACGCGGATCCAAGGCAGATAGCACGACTTCGCGGGAGGTCGCAGACCTCTGGCCCTCGCCTCCAGGCTCCTCCCTCCAGTGAAGTCCCAGGTCCAGATTGAGGGATGTCAGTCTTGCTGGGAAAGGGATTCTGCTCTCTGCAGCCTAGGAAGGAAGTGGGTTCAGTGCCTTGTGCCAAGGTGCCACCTGTCCAAGGTTAGAGGCAACCTCTGTCCCCACACCCCCACGCCAGCTTTCTTGTTTTCTTGCTCTTTTCCCCCACCCCCTACCCCACGGTCTGGAAGACTTATTTTCTAGGCGTTCCATGGGGCTCAGGTCTGAGAACAGGAAAGATTGTAAACGCTAGACTTGCTGGACCCTGCCAGGTGGGTATAATTCGAGGGCCGGGAATTCTTGACCTCCAAAGGAGGAGTTTTTTGGGGGGTTGGGGTAAGAAGTGGAGTAGTTCACCTGGCTGAGGGAGCCCCTGAGAGTTTTCCTGCCTCAAACCTGACCGATGGACTCAATGTCACATGTCATCGGCCTTGTTTAAGTTAAATGGCATCCAAGGTGCTCAGAGAGAGGCAATGCTGGCATTGGATATAACATCCAGCCATCCCTATGTGCTTCAGGAAAAGCAAATAAATATTATGTCATAATGGAAAACCATTGTTTTGTTTTTCCCCTTCAGAAGTCGGTCTGGAGGACTGCATGTTCCCAAACTGGTCACCTCACACTTTCCTCACGTGAATTCATTAAGTCATTGTCTCTCCTTGCCATTATTTCACTCCTTCTTGAAGTGAACCCAATTCTCTCTGTAGTTAATAAGCACTGAGCCAGGCCCCCTACCTTCCTTTTCATCTTCAAAACACCTGGGGTTCCCTGAATGGCATCTTCCTTCTGGCCAAGGAAAATAAGAGATGAAAAAATGTTACCCTACTGCAGGGAAAAACATAAGCATTTGACTTTACTATTACAAGTTTCCCCAGGTCTTTGTTCACTGGATAACTGTCCTTAGGTGGCTGTTAAGGGTGGGAAAATGATGCTACTGAAAGAGGGTGGGAGAGAGGGGAGAATGAGTGTGGGCTGGGGATGGGGAGGAGAAGCCTATTCAACAAGTGCAAAAAAAGAGCTATAAAACCAACCTCTTAACTTTTAAATGCTAAGCACAAACAGTACCTCTCTGAGTTTTCACTCCTAGATCTCAGCGTGAGCTCCAAGGTGAGCTCCCAGACATCTTGTTAAAGTAGGAAAATCTGGGGCTGCCTTCAGGCCTGCAGGATTTGGTGATCTTGGAAAATTACTACTGCATTTCTCTTTCTTGCCCCTGCCTCCTTCCTCTGCAGTGTTCTCCCCTGCCCCCATCTCTGTCTCTCCTGTGCTGGGGATTGAACCCAGGACCTTGTGCTAGCTGGCAAGTGCTCTACCACTGAGCTATACCTACCCTAGCCATTTTTGTGGGCTTTAAAGTCATTATTTATGGCTACAAATCAAACCAAAACAAAACAAATACAGAGTCTATTTGGGTTTACTTCATCTCCTAGTGTAAACTCTGGGATCACTGATGAATTGCTTCTTTGGGTGAAAATATTGCTGTGTGCCCAAAGTTAGAAAAGGAGATTTCAAGGCAGACCTTCACCATTTGTTGTCCTTGTAGGAATGGGTATCTTTGTCTAACAAGTGCCCTGTGAAAATAAGCTTGTATTTCTTCCCTGCCTGGATCACTAATACCTGGTAGGCAATGGACTGAGATGCATATAAGGAGTTTATGAAGTCAGTATTTGGAGGGACTCGGGATGTAGTTCAGTGGCAGAATGCTTGTATGGCAAGTGTGAGCCTGGGGTTCAATCCCATAGTTTTTTATACTATTATTATTTCAGAAATATTCCTATTCTACCCATGGACACAAACTTTATGATTTTTCACACTAAAAAAAGCTTCCACCAAGTTCCTCATAAGTATCAGCTACAAGGGCTTGTGTTATTCCTCTGTGAGAATGAGCAGTTTTCAGAACTTACAAGTAAACCGTCAACTGAAATGAGTACTCTAGGATGTCTTGAACTGAACTAGAATATAATTGAATTGTCTTGAAAACAGGTATTCAATGTTTCTGTTATAGAATAGCGTTTGCTTCTTATAGGTATTTGGGCTGCAGGATGGTTCATCCAATTGGGGAAGCAAGGTGTTCTTCTTATCCCTACCTGGGCATCATATGTAGGGTCCAGAGAGGCTCCCATTGGGGTGAGAGCTGAGATGAATTTTGAGAAAAGTTGGCACTTTCCATACCTGATGATGATGATGATGATGATGAGGAGGAGGAGGAGGAGGAGGAGAAGGAGGAGGAGCAGCATGAGGCTGTCAAGGAGCTCTGTAAATACACACGAAGGGGTGCTGAAGATGACGTTCCTGCATCCTTACATTGCAGGGTAGGTTGTACTCATCTGACATAGACTCCTGATCCACTTTATCTGAAAGCACGCCTGCTTCTTTCCTTCAGTGTACCCCTTAGCACAGCTAGAAAACAGAAGGCAAAAGTCATTGTCTTGTGAAGCTCCTGGGCTCCAGAGGCCAAGAATGATACCAGCTCCTTCTTATCTTCTGCAGAGAATCAGAGTGAGAAAACACAGCAGGACATACATTGTTTTGTTGAAGAGTGGACAGCCGCTGAGAACTTGGCAATATGTGTCAAATTTTCAAGAAGTAAAAGTCAAACACATCTAGAGACAGAAACTAGATTAATGGTGGCCTAGAATAGGGGGGAAGGGAGGCTGAGGAGTGAAAGCTAAGGGATATAGAGTTTCTTTTTGGGGTAGTGAAAATGTCCTAAAATTAGCCAGGCATGATCATGCTCACCTATTATCCCAGCAACTAGGGAGTCTGAGGCAGGAGGATCATAATTTCAAGGCCAACCTCAGCAATTTAGCAAGAACCTATGAAACTTGGTGAGACCCTGTGTCAAAATAAATAAATAAATAAATAAATAAATAAATAAATAAATAAATAAGGCTGAGGATTTAGCTCAATAGTAGAGTACGCTGGGTTCAAACCCAGTACCAAAAAAAAAAAAAAAAAAAAAAAAAAAAGCAAAAAACAAAAAAACACCCTAAAATTTATTTTGGTGATGGTTGCATAACTCTGTAAACATACTAAAACCCACTGTGTTGTACATATTAAATGGGTGAATTGTATGTCATCTGAATTATACATCAATAAAAATGTTTAAAAGGCTAGCTGAGCACTGTGGCACATACCTGTAATCCCAGTGACTTGGGAGGCTAAGGCAGGAGGATGGCAAGTTAAGGTCAGTCTCAGCAATTTAGTGAGACCCTGTCTCAAGAAAATAAAAAGAGCTGGGCATGGTAGTACAGGCCTGCAATCCCAGTGACTGTGGAGGCTGAGTCAGGAGGACCTCGAGTTCAAAGCCAGCCTCAGCAACTTAGCAAGGCCCTAAGCAACTCAGTGAGACCCTGACTCTAAATGAAATCAGAAAAGTGCTGGGGATGTTGCTCAGTGGTTAAGCACCCCTGGGTTAAATCCCCAGTACCAAAAACACACAAAACAAACAAACAAGACCAATGCCTCCCTTCTTTTTCTGGCTACAAAGGAGTGGACTAGACTGTAAGAGGGGATGGAGAAGAGGAGGAAAGACAAGTTGTCCTGAAAGTAGTTTTCCATCTTTCCAGTCTTTATTCTGAGAATTTTTAAGCACGAAGAAAAGTTGAAAAAACAGTAGAACTCTTGAATATCTTCCACTTGAGCTTCAACATTCGTTACATCTTATCACATACACTTTATTACTCTAAATGAATTTTATTTTTGTTGAATATTTTTGCATTTAAAATTTCAGGTGTTTTGGTACTTCTCCATGGAATATTTCAGTGTCTGTTCCCCAAGAATAGATATTCTTTACTATGATCACAACACCATCACTGCACTTTAGAAAATTTACTGTAATTCCTTATTATTGGATATTGATTCCTTATTCACATTTCTGACATTTTACCAAAAGTAACATTTATTTTTATAGCCAGTTTACTGTTTACAGATCCAGGACCTATTCAAAGTTCATTCACTGTATTTGATTTTTAAAAAGATTTTTATGTCCATATTTCTCTTAATTTATAACACTCTTCTTTACCTTTCTCCTTCCCCCTTCCTTTCTTCCTCCACCTTTCCTTTTATCCCTCCATCATTCCCTTTCCCTCACCTTCCTTCCTTCCATCCTGGCATTGACTTTGGAGAACCCAGGGCATTTGGAGCATATTCCACGTTTTGAATTTTTCAGGCTGCTTTTTCATGGTGTTATTTGCCTTTCTTCTCAGGCCCCTGCACAGCCATAAGCTGGATGTCAGATCTGGAATCATGATTAGATGCATGCTGCACATTGGTGTACTTTTTAATTTTCATTAGAAGGTCCATCATGCCCCTCTATCAATGAGGCTAAGTTTGATCACTTGGTTGAGATGGTGACCACCAAATCATCCTATGAAAATTAGTGCATATTCTTCTTCTTTTTTTTTTCTTTTTTGCAGTGCTGGGGTTTGAACCCAAAGCCTTGTGCTTGCAAGGCAAGCACTCTACCTGCTGAGTTACATATCCAGCCCGCTACGTGAATTAGTGATTGAGTGCTAAGTAAAATGAGGGTTGAGCAACCTCTGGGCATTATTTCAGTTTTCTTTATGGCTGTGTAGATATCCCCCATTGCCTGAATTCTGTTTTTCCTTCTACTTATCCTTGGTTTCCCTCCTCTATTCCTGCTTCTTTTAATTTTGTTTCCTCATATAGTGTTTTTTTTTTTTTTCTTTTTGGTTCATTCTATTGATGACAATGAGGGACACTGTCTTAGCTGCTGGCATTTGGAACTAGATGACTGATTCATGGGTCATTTTATTGCTTTCCAGTAAAAAGATGTGTAGAAGACTCTGAAAGTTTGAAAATGGAAAATCACGCCACTTTTTAGTACCATTGACTCAGAGGAGTACTTTTTTATTTTGTTTTGTTTGGTTTTAGTGGTGCTGGGGATTGAACCCAGAGCCACATGAATGCTAAACACATGCTCTACCACTGAGCTGTATCCACAGATCCAGAATTATTGCATTTTAAGTCAGTCTGATGCTTTGGTTTCTGGTTGGAGAGTTTGTCTCCATGACATTTCTGTTATAGACAAGAAGCCACAAGGCAGAATCCTGCAGTTAGACTGGGCCTTGGCTCAAGGTAGTCTAGAGGGTGGGGTGGTTGTCTTTTATCAGTGTATTTGCTGTAGGTCACTCCTTGTCTCCCTGGCTGCATGGATCATAGTCAGTGCCCCCATTCACTCTTTTGTCCAGTTTTCCTCCTGTGGGTAATGAGTTCCCCACTAAGGAAGACATATGCTTTGGTATTTGCAAAACAGAGAAGAAACAACTAGTCTAGGTTTCTTAGCATCTGGCCACGCCTGCCATATTGGAAGCAAAACACTTAGATAAAGTTATAGAGAGTAAATAGATTGCCATTTTCTCTAATTATTATGGATTCATAGTCACTGATTCTCTCAACAAGTTAGGAATAGGAGAATGAAGGTAAGAAATTAGATTTGATTATATGTTCCCTAATCTGAGAGTTTTCCATAGGTGGTGGGTAATCCATTGGCTGGATTGCAGGTTAACATTTGTGTCCCCCAGGGTTTTCTTCAAGAAGTTAATGGTTATCTGACACTGGTGGGTTTAGCTCTCTGAGGGATCTTTTGGGGAAAAGGTATCATGGCTGATATCACAATAAAGTGAATGATAAGGTCTGGCAATTATAGTAGCACAGGAAGAAAAAAATTACATTTGGACCCAATCACAAAATTGTCATCTAGATTATGGTTGTCAAATTTTAACTGGCGCTGATGTTGCTGTTGGGGAAAGAAGCCTCATCATAAATCTCAGCTATTCTTTGACAGTTTTCAATTTCAATGGGAAGCACCATGGAAGTTGAATTTGATAAAGGACTTGGCAACGAAGAAAAGGTTTCCTTACCCCCACCTCTCTTGTCAATTTAGAGATCATCAGAGAATTTGTAAATCTTGTTTGGTTTTAAGATTTAAAACTGCTTGCATATGAATTTTTTTTGTTTGTATTTGTTTTTGTGGTGTTGGGGATTGAACCCAGGGCTTCACTCGTTCTAGACAAATGCTCTATCACTGAGCTATATCTTCAACCCTTTCCCTTTTTTGAATAAGAATACTAGTCATACTGGATTAAGCACCATCCTAATGACCTTTTAATTTTAATAACTCTGTAAAGACTTTATCCGCAAATAAATCGCATTTTGAGGTACTGGGGGTTAGGCCTCTAACCAACAAATCTCTTTCTAGGGGACACAGT
This sequence comes from Glaucomys volans, assembly GCA_020662805.1. Lineage (NCBI taxonomy): Eukaryota > Metazoa > Chordata > Mammalia > Rodentia > Sciuridae > Glaucomys > Glaucomys volans. The sequence continues at coordinate 423,955 of JAJEJO010003997.1, read as the reverse complement.
TAAAACCACCACACTTCAGATGGGCTGAAGGTGGGGACAGTGAAGATAATAGGAAGCCCAAAGCCCCCAAACCATCCCCTGAAAATGCCAGATTTAGTCCAATTTTAGTGCCTGCCTCTAAGTGTAAAGGCCTGGGGTTTGGATGTGCTATTCGATGACCAAATGCAATTAAGGGCATATAGCATTTTTAAGTGGATGAAAATAATTTGGAATAGTAATCTGGCTATAGTTTGGATCTTAAATGACCCACAAAATCCCATGGGTTGAAGAAGTGGTGCTGTTGAGCAGTGGTGGAACCTTAGGTGCATCCTAGAAGGAGGCCTGCAGTTCATTTGAGGTATGCTCCTTTCTCTTTCACTTCTCAGCCATGAGGTGGTTTTTCTCCTTCATATGCTGCCTGCCATTGCTATCCTTCATCCTCACCAGGGGCTTGAAAGCCTCATAATGGACTGAGACTTCTAAAATCATGAGCCAAACTAAACTTTTTTCTTTATAAATTGATTATCTCAGTTATTTGTTATAGCAACAGAAAGCTGACTATCACAGATCCCATCAGGAAAATGAGAATAAGTATATTGAATAAATTGGGAAAGTCAAGAAAGTTACCTAGAACTGTTTTTCCTGCTGTTGAAGCAACTATAAACTTTGCTATTTAAGCTCTGCCTACCACTGCTATTTCAACATCTTTTTTTCATCAAACCCACCTTTTTTTGATATAGTAACATCTAACTGTATGTCTCTGATAGACATCTAATTCTCACTGCATTAATGGGAGATTTTAAGGCTTACTAATAACTTCCAGTGAATATTAAGATGTAATTATAATGCTTCTGTCTTTATAGAACTCATGACTTTTGGGAGATAGCTTGGTATAGCATACCAAGCATGGCTTCATTACTATAATCCTCTTAACATCACTTGGGCTTGAGTTAAAAGTATCACTATTTCCATCTTGGGGAAGGAAAACCTAAAGAACAGAATAGGAAGGTTTTTTGTTTAATGCCACAAAGAGGAACAGAAAGGGCCATACTGTTCCTTTATCATATCCTTTATTCTGGGGAGTTCTCTATTTATCTAGAGTGTCTCCCAATGCAATCCTTATTCTTTATTTTAGCATCCCCGGTAGATGTTTGTGTATGCTGGCTGATGTCTGAGGTAGGAGCAGTTCAGGATGAATTGAGAAGAAAAATGACAAAACTTCCATTATAATGCACTGTTTATTATTGGATCAATATGATCGATGGCCACCTGTCAGATCTGTAACATTATCTGGGAACCAGCAGATGGAGCTGTAACAGATAGCATTCAGAGGTTTGTTTATTCTCCTGAGCACGTGTTTCCATCCTGGGGGAACTGCCACTTCATTGTCAGAGCCACAGAGTTGTTTGTAGCCAGATGTTGAACACACCTTTTCTCTTGGCTCAAGTCTGCAGAACTGGAAGGTCGTTTAGGTGCAGGGCCAATCTTTTCACATGGAAAAAGCACCTTGACTGTCTTTAACTTCCCACAGGCCCATGCAGCAGGCACAGATTTCTAAGTATGAGGAGACAATAAGGTACACAGTATTACTTTCTGGAAATCTCACATTTAGAAGCACTGAAGTGTTTACATATGGCAGACTGGAGGGGAAAAGGAGGACTTTGGTGGAGGGTGACTCACTTCATAAATACAGCGTCCATATTGATAGGCTCGGAAGGATGCATATGCAGACTGTCTCTTGGAATTTGCAGGGACCATTTGTCCAGGCAAACATCCTGCACTATTCATTCAAGTTCAAATATGATAGTTGTTTTCACTCGTGTTATGAAGGGTGGTGGCAGATTGCTCTTTCCATCTTGCACTTTGGAAGATGCCCAGAAAACTTAAAAGGTGTCCACCTTCCCTTTTCTCTAGTAGGTAGTTTCTTTCCTGGGGGAAGGAAGGGAAACTTTCTAACAGTTTTCAAGTATCATATGAAAGAGCATCAGTAAGGGAATGGGGCTCCTGATCTCAGCTTCTGAGACTAGTAGGAGAGGAAACTCATTTGGGGGCAGCTTGAAGGACATGCAGCAGGCACCAAGGTGTTCCAACAGCAAAGGGTGATAAATATCCAAAAGTGTCCCATGGCCTTGTCTTCTAGTGTGGGTAATGCTGACTTGGAAAATATCTGAAGCTTCAGAGCTCTGTCCTAAATGTAGGACAATGAGGGGCAGAAACAACACCCTGCCTGATGGTGTGTGAATGATGAATCTTTAAAACCTTCTTATTGTTCTTCCTGAGGGAAGCCTGGGTGAAGTTTAGCAACATCAACAACATTTTGAAACATTTAGCACTTAAAGTTTTTTTTCAATTGAAACTACAAGTAATTAGTGGGATTTGGAATCAAATGTTCATTCTAGTTGACACTATTTTAAAAGGCAAAAACTTAAATTATAATAAATGCTTGAGGAAGGAGTTTTTTTAGGTGATAATGCTTAAAATTTAATTTAGAGCTAATGTAATTATTGTTTCATTGTGTTGCTGAAAGTCGTTCTAGAATGTATCTGTCCACATTCTTACCAAGTGATTATAGTACATAGAGATAATTGAGCATTTTAAAGAAGCAGTCTGGGATCTTGCAATTTCTGGAATTATTATTTGGAGGTAGGAGCATGGCAATTCCAGTGCTAGGGTGGAACCTGGAGTTTTCCCCCACAGGGCAGGAGAGGCAGAGGTTCTATCCCTGGTGGGAGCAGGTCTAGCCTGTTGAAGGCTCTTCATCACCTCCAATAGGAAGAATGTCAAAGGGGTTTCTGATCATTTCCCTGCCAGTCAATTGGATTTCTGTTGGAGCCAGGTTTCTTACTTAGAATATCTCTTCCCAAATGGTTGTAGGAGGAAAATGCATTTTTTCTCTTTAGATTTTTTAAAAAGATTTGTTCATTAGTGACATTTTTCTCAACAAATGAAACTAAAGCAATTTGAAGGAGGATGCCATTTCAAATTTGTCTTAAATTCCATGTGGATAGCACTGGGTATACATTTATATGCATATAATGTACATGTGTTCATATTATATATATAACATGTGAGTTGTGTTAAATGTAGATAATAGAATCATGCAGCATGCATTGCTTTGTCTGTCTTTGTGTGTGTGTGTGTGTGTGTGTGTGTGTGTGTGTGCTGGGGGATCAAACCCAAAGCCTCATGCACGCTGAACAAATGTTCTACCTACCACTGACTTAAATCCCCAACTTCTGCCTTTTTTCACTTGCCAATATGTCTTGGAAATCTTTGTTCTTAATAGCTGCATGATATTCAGAATATCAACATATCACAATTTCTGTAACTCCTAATAGGAACATTAAGTTGTTTCTAAATTTTCACACTGAAAAATACTGCACCACCACCACCACCACTAAAAATCCTTGAATGTTTCAATATTTGAACCCATAGGAGAGTATTTACTTAGAATAGTTAAAGAAGAATTTTTGGGTTAAAAGGCTTTCTCTAGCATTATTATACATGCTGTTAATCTAGGGCATTTGCCTATGCATCCACCTGTTGGTCCATAAGGTAGTTCTTGAAGAAAGAAGATCTCAATGGGATGCATAATTGAATATTGCAGTGTTCTAGACATCTCCTCACAGCATTTGAAAAGAAACCCCTCTCCCTCCTCCATATTACCATTTCAGCCCTGATCCAGCATTTATCAATCACAGTCAGTAGGCAGGATATATATGCAGGAAAGGGAAACAATTGCTTCCACTTTCTAAATCTCTTGGCACTGGCTGGGTTATAGATAATCCTGCCATATTTTTACACTAAGCTTTCATTGGTCTTATTAAGTCATTTCTTTTGAGTTCTCTCCAAAAGTACAGGATCTTGGATAGGGTGTTCGTGGTGGGCAGATATCCCTCCAGGCTCAAGTTCAGTTCAGGAAAGAAAGTTCTAGTGGTAGGGACCCTCTGACCATGGGATATGGAAGTGGCACTGGGGACTGGAGCAAGAGTGGGGTTGGAACCCGTGCATGAGGAGACCTGAAAAGGAAGCACCTGGCTTCATATGTGATTCAGGAAACAGTAACAGAACCAAATGAAGAGTGTGTTTATTTGAAAGCAGGGAGCCTGGAAAATGATATTGAAGAAATAAGCAGGCTGGATAGGAGGCACCAGAAGACAATGCTAAGAGGCTAAGGAGGTGACAATATCAAGGGACAGGATGATAGCAATTTCATAGTTGGGTGTGATCTAAGATCAATACAGTCTGTTTGCTTTGAGTTCCCTTATTCTTTTTTTTTTTGGGAACCAGGGATTGAACTCAGGGACACTCGGCCACTGAGCCACACCCCCAGCCCTATTTTGTATTTTACTTAGAGACAGGGTTTTACTGAGTTGCTTAGGGCCTCGCTAAGTTGCTGAGGCTGGCTTTGAACTCGCGATCCTCCTGCCTCAGCCTCCCAAGTGCTGAGATTACAGGCATGCACCACCATGCCTGGCTCCCTTATTCTTAATTCAAACGCTGCTCCCTGATGTCATTTATTGCTAGACTTTCAATACCTCCTTTGAGGTATGCAATATAGCATGAGTGTGTGTGTATGTGTGTGTATAACTGTCTGCTTGTGCATTTTCTTGGAGGGTTATTTTATTTATTTTTGGTATAAGGGATTGAACTCAGGGGCACTTCACTATTTATTTATTTATTTATTTTTGAGACAGGATCTTGCTAAGTTGTGTAGGGCCTTGCTAAGTTGCTGAGGCTGGCTTTGAAGTTGTGATCCTTTTGCCTCAGCCTCCAGAGCCACTGGGATTACCGTGCACCATGCCTAAGAAGGGTTATTTTAATGTAAGATTTGTGAGTCAGTTTGGATTCTCAGATCATGGTGGCATCAGAACAGAGAAGAAAAATTGCCTGTTGCTCTGATATACAGTTGTTGCTGTTCTTATGAAGGACCAGCTTTCCAAAATCCAAAGATGTGTGTAAACATAGCATCTTGCCAGTTATGCCGCAAAACAGGTAAGGGATGCCCCTCTTTCCCCTCATGCTAAAATACTGGTACTACTATTTTTTAAATATGGACAATGCAGATACAATGTGGAGGAGAGGGTAAAATTCATGTGGATTTTTATGACAGAACATGAGTGGTCAAGGAAAGTTCGAACCCACTGCTCGCTGCCTCAGACTGTACTTTTATATCAAATAAAAGCAATGTGGTCTTCATGTGTGTAGATAGCAACTTTGTCTGCTGTAAGCAGAAGAAAGTCAAAATCCTGCCACACAGTAGCTATTATAAAAATGTTACTTTGTACTAGCTAAATAAACCAAATTTTTTATTGTCATATGTGCTTTAAATTCTGATTTTTACCATCTCTTTCATCAGGAACATTAGGTGGGGCACCAAGACTCCTTTTCTTTAGCAGCTACATAACTATTAAAATGTTCCTCTTTGCCATTATAAGATGAGGATCCATGTGTGCTACTCCCACTGCAGTCCATCTGCTGACCCAGACAGGTTTCATTGAAAGAAAACCAGGAGACCAGCCAGACTGAGAACCTGGAGACCTGCTGGCTTTCAAATGGCTTCTTTTTCTTTTTTGCTTTTTTTTTTTTCTTCCCTTCCCTTCCTTTCCTTTTTGAGGTACTGGGGATTGAACCCAAAGGGGCTCTACCATTGAGTTATATTCTCAGTTCTTTTAAAATTTGTTTATTTTTTGAGAGAAGTGCTCACTAAGTTGCTGGGACTGACGTGGAACTTGGGATCCTCCTGCCTCAGCCTCCAGAGTTGCTGAGATTTTAGGCATATGCCACTGCACCCAGCTCAAATGGTTTCTAAAGTTGGCTAGGTATTTACTCTCATCCCTGCTAAGATGTGGCTCTCTGAAAATTTGAAGGACAGATGTGCCATGATGAATTTCTGACCTCTTAAGCATTGGAGGCCCTTTTTCTAGGAGCAGATGCAACACTTGCCAGGTCTGAACTCACCTGGACTAAACGGTTTCAGGTGAAATGCTATGTTTGTTCCAGATACAAACCTATAGGTGACTTGCCTTATTCCAAAATGGATCATAAGGATGCAAGAGTACCAGGCACAAAACCATATTTTATAGCCACTCCCAAGGCACTTTAGATAGAAACCAAATAGAAGCTGAGACACTAATCTCCCCGCCCCCATCTAATTCAGTGAGCCGAGGAGAGTCACAGAACACACACACCTGGGCGGCACAGATGGTGCCCAGTGCTATTGTTATTTTACGGTCTGGCTGAATGGCAGATGGAACCGTCAAGGACAGTGTGTAGAACGTTGCAGTTAAGTGGGGGATTGCACCCCCCCCGAAACAAAACAAAACAAAACACAAAACCAAAATAAAACCCCTAAACCCAAAACCAGACAACAACGACAAAACCAAGGACTTCACCATCTTGATCCACTTGATGAAGTTAAGTGTAGTTCCTCCTCACAGAGGAAGTGAGTACAGCAGAGATCTTCCAGAAAAAGCAATTTATACAATGACCCTTAATGAGTGATTTCCAGGGCATCATCTGAAGCTGTTTGGGCTTCCTGTTAGGAGCTTTCTGGAAGATGGGTACTGCTTGGTTTTCTGTTGCTTACAGAAGTGAGAGCTGCCATCTGCACATATGAAGACCACATATTTTTTTATTTGACATTTCCAAAATACAACTACGCTGTAAAATTATTTGGATGAAATACATCTGATTGACAAGCACATAAGCCTGTGTGTGAGAACTTGGGAGGCAAGCTAACGAGGGGCTCCTGGCAGGTTGTATTAATTCTTAACATGCAAAGGCAGCCACATGTTGGAAGCTAATACTCTAGCAAGGCTGAAATCTATTATTATTTCAGAGTATTACCATTGTTTGGTGTAGAATAACTTAACCGTAATGACACATTGAGAAATCAATATGACACGAGAGCCAGTGTGCATTTTCTTAAAGATGAACTGGCTGATGGTTTTAGCAATGTTTTAACAGAAGGAATAAGCAAATTTTAAAAGTAAATGAATCAGAAACTGATAAGCAAGTAAGACATTTGTAGTACATAAATGATTTTACTTTAGCTTGTGATTATCACCATATTGTTCTAGAAATACATATTATGGCCTTTAACTCTGTGTTTGAATTATTCCATGTGTCCTGTAGTTGTACGCATTTTATGTTTTAGGACTTGTCAGTCATCAGCAAGAAACTCAAATTTTCTTTTCCCGAAGGACAATTTAGTATTGTTTTCCCAGGTGGTGTGAAAAGTTGTCTTAATTTTTTTTTCCTTTCAAGTTGATGTGAAAAGTTGAAGGTGGAGAGAAAAAGGATTGGATTATAATTTTAGTGACTGAAAGAGAAAATAGTATGCACCCCTAGGATTCTCTACTCTTTTTTTCTTCAGTGCTGGGGATTGAAGCCAGAGGTAAATGCTCTAACATTGAGCTACATCTCCAGATCCCTTACTCTTTTCTTCAAAGTGGAAGTAGCTTAAGGCATTTTTCTCTAATTAGGAGAAAATTAAATGCTTGTTGAGCATAATTTAAATAGTGGTGAAGTGTAAAGTATAAGGTGCTGTACCTCTATAATCTCACTCCATAGAAATTTCAGCTATTAACAGTTTGACTCATATGTCCCTCCATTTTAAAAATGCCTAGATATAAGTAAATATGTATAAACAAAATAAACATGGTTGTTCTCTATCTGTTGTGCCATAAACTGTTTTTCCATTTGGCTCAATCTCTAGGGCACCTTTCCATGTCAGTAAATATAGATCTGGCATTAAAAAAGATACTCCATAATTTATTTCACTACTTTCATACTGATAAGCATTGAGTTCATTTTGAATTTTCTGCCTTTGTAATTAATGTTGTAGGGATTATTTTGTACATACATTAGTGTATATTTTTCAATTATATTCTTAGGGATAAATGACCACAAATGCTTTCACTGGAATTTTTTTCTCCACACGTTTTAACCAAAAGACCTAGGTTTTATAATATAAGCCGCTCTGATGATTTACATGGTAGGTTTTCCACAGTGAGGCTGAATTTTTTTGTTACCAGCTCCTAGGGTGGCCCTGAAGGTTCCAGCCCCGTGCACATGTCCATAGGATCCTTCCTCTGTGTGTGGATAGAACTGTGCACATGATGGAATGTCACTCCTGTGACTGGGTTGCTTTGAGTTATGAAAAGGCCAACTCTGAGTTCACCTCAGGGGCATTATCTGGGTGGGCCTGATCTAATCAATGGAATCACAGAGGGTGAATCTTCTAGGAGATGCTCTGGTATTGCTTAGGAAAGAAACATATAGCCATATAGGGATCGGCCTGGGGGGGCCCACATGACCAGGAACAGAAAGCATCTTCTTGGAGTCCAGAGGGGTCCATGGCTGGAGATCTTGGTCCAATGACCACAAAGAAATGAATTCTACTGCTACTAGTGAGCCTAGAAGAGGACCCTGATCCTCAGGGGAGATAACAACTCCAACTGACCGACACTTTGATTTCGGCATGAGGAGACCTGAACAGAGGACCCTGCTGACCTGCATCCAGATTGTCTTAAGTTGCCAACTTAGTGGTAATCAGTTACACAGCAGTAGAAAACTAGTATCACAGTGAACAGGGGCAGGATGCCTAGAAAGCTCTAGATTTTGCTTTTAACTTTCTTATCAGAAGGAACGAACCCTTCCTACCCCATGCAGAGATGTGATAGACCAGCCTGAACCCCTGTGTCCCTGGCCTTCTTTCTGGAGACTATAAACTGGGCATGTTGCTCTATATTCCTGTCCTTTAGGGAAACTTTTCTGGAGGAGAAAAATCCAGCATTGTTTGTCAGTTCTTAGAGCTTAGATCTGCTACCTAAAGGGCTTTTCTTAGAGACTTTTTTCATTGCCCTAGGAATTTTAAATTCTTTAACTGACTTCACCTACCCAAGATATAAGTAGTTAATTAATATCCATATGAGATCATGAATTCTTAATTTATTTGTAGAATTATAAACTGTGACTATTACGATCACCTTTTTTTTTTTTTTTTTTTTTTTTTTTGGTACCTGGGATTGGAACCAAGGGTTCTCTACCACTGAGCTACATCCCCAGCCCTTTTATCTTTGCATTTTTATTTCAAGACAGGATCTTGTGAAATTATCCAGGCTAATTCCAAACTTATAATCCTCCTGCCTCATCCTCCTGAGTTGCTGGGATTACAGTTATGCACAGTGCATACTGCTTCATTATCACTTTGATGCTCAGATCATTCTGGATTTTTCCAGGGATACCTCTCCAGCCGACTCCAGAGTCTTTATAAATCCCCTCCCCATTATATTTTGAGCACTTCTTTCATGTTTTCTGGCCAGCATGGTATTCAAACTCATCTTGTGCTGTCCCTGGAAATCCTGTTAAAATTTTTTTTTTTTTCCAGTTGGGGATGGTATTTAGAAACCAAAGCCTGGGCACTAGAGGTGCCCATGGGTTTGAGGCCTTTTCAAGCTGTAAAACATCTTCCCTCTTTCCCTCCACATCTCTCCCTCTTTCCTTCTTCCCTTCAGAAAGGGTCTGTATATCCAGCTACCTATGTCAAAAGCCAGGAGTTCATCCTGAAACCTCCCAGATCATTCTGACACCATGGGGTTCACAATTTCTAACTCCTTTCTCTGGCAGTGGGAAATCTGCCTCCCTTTATTTGCACATTTCCTCAACCTCAATAATGCAGAAAAACTTCAATATTGCAAACCCATATCACTGAGATAAATGTTCTAGCTAAAGCTTAATATTTATCTAGTTCTTTTTGAGTTTATTCATTTATTTATTTAAAATTGGTGCTAGGGATTGAACTAGGGATATCAAGCATGCTAAGCACATGCTCTACACTGAGCAAGCCCCCAACCCCCTTTTGGTTTTCGACTGAGGGTAGAACACTACATTCAGTTACTGGGTTTGTTTTTTTTTTAAGTGAGTATTGAACCTAGGGGCCCTTTATTAACCCTGAGCTACATCCTAGCCCTTTTTATTTTTTATTTTGAGACAGGGTCTCACTAAGTTGCTTAGGGCCATGATAAATTCCTGAGGCAGGCCTTGAACTTAAAATCCTCCTGTCTTAGTCTTTTGAGGATTAGTGTTTTTGTTTTTTAAAAATATATTTTAATTTAAAAAGTTTTCTCTCTAGTGTGGTTATGTTCATTCATTTGAAATACAATTAAGTTCATTTGTTTTTGTTTGGTTTAATTCTGTTTTAGTTGACTTTTAAAACCTTTTAAAATGATCTTTTGATCCTTGAGCAGGAAATGTCTTAATAAGAGTTTATCCAAAGACATCCTCCTCCTTACAAAAATTGAGTTCCACATTCTGGGATTTCCTTGATAACAAATGGGATCCTCTAAAGCAGTATGATGACCCAGCCCCCCAGCTGCTCCAGGACAGATTCATTGAACCCACAGTGCCAACTATAGAAGAAGAGAAGTCCAATCTAGAGCTGGCCTCAACCCCAAGGGGGTCCTTATGGCAGAGGGACATGCCCTCTGACGGTTAGTTCTGATTGCAAAATAGTGCTCCAGTGCCTGCATGTTGATTTAGCATCCAAGTACAGAAGGCAAGGCATGCACACAGTGCAAGGGGAAATGCCCAAAGCAGATCCATGAAGAGGGCCTCTTCCAAAGAGCTCTCAATTCTATAGACGAGAGGAAAACAAAAATAAGCATCCTGGATTGGATTCTGCACTGGAAAAATATTGATTTAAAGAAGAGTATTGGGAAACTGATGAAATATGAAGAGAAATAATATTAGATATATTTAATTAATATTATCTAACAATATTGTTAATTAATATTAACAGTATTGTATCAATATGCAATTTCCTGAATTAAACATTTGTTCTGTGGTTTACAGAGATGGTTCTGGTTCTTATGAGGCTTGTGATGAAGAATCAGGGGGCAAAGGGTTATTGAATAGGTGGTTTGCTCTCAAATGGTTCATGCAGTCACACACATATGCACACATTCACACACATAGACACACACACAATATAGATGTGCCATATACACAGACAGACACAAGCAAAATGGCAAAGTTTGAGTAGCTGGTAAAGAGTATATGGGAATTAATTGACACTATTCTCATGATTTTCCTGCAGTTTTGATTTTTAAACATAAAAATAAAACTATTGATAGGAAGAGATCTATTCTGAATATGATAGACGACATACACTTCTATCTTAAAATCTCTGTGCTTTTATTCAGACATCTATGTAACAACCACAAAAAAACCACCACATTTTTAAGGCACAAAGAAAACCTACATGAATGGATTCCATGACATAGAAAGCAAACACTTTCATCATTAAACAAGAAAGAATGAAAAAATAAATTTAGAATTTTATTCAAGAAGTTTAAAAAACCAGGTCAACAAAGGTTTACCTAAATAAAGCATAAGGGTAGGAGTAGAGGAGATAAAAAATCAGAAATAAGTGAATGAGAAAACAGGAAAACAATCATATTAAAAAATAAATGAAGGTACTGGTTCATTAAAATAAATAGTGATATAGATAAATTTTCACTCATTTAAAAATTCAAAGTTATAGGAAAATCCATTTTTATGGAGAGTGATACGAAAGTCTACTCATGAAGTTTACACTGTTAATAAAGCAATGAAGAAAATTTCAACAGAATCTTGAGTTGTCAAAAGGCACTTAATAAATTTTAATGTTCTATATAACTAAGGGGCCTCAAGGTTTAATCTTCATCAACTGCATTCAAAATCCATCTGCTATGGTTTAGATCTGGAATGTCCCTTAAAGCTTCAGGTGCTCAGAGGTGGGTCTTTTGGGACGTGATAATGGATGATGAGAGCTCTGGCCTCATCAGTGGGTTAATCCATTGATAGTTGGATGGACTACTGAGAGATGAAATCTAGTTGAAGGAAGTGGGTATTTGGTGTGTACCCTGAAGGGTTTATCTTCTCCCAATTCCCTTCTTCTTACTCTCTTTGCTCCCCCCCTGCCGTGTGCTAAGTAACCTTCTTCCACCACCCCCTTTGGCCAAGATGTTTTGCTTTGAAGCCTGCCAATCATGGACTGGATCTCTGAAACTGTGAGCCAAAATAAATCTTTCCTCCTCTACTTTGTTCTTGTTAGGTATTTAGACCACAGTGACAAAAAGCTGATTAGCACACATCTGAATCTACCTCTGACTTTCTTTGGGCTGAGGGAGTAGATTTGAGGGGACACTTGGCACAGAGAAGAATTTGCCTGAGCCAAGAGAACAATAGGATGGAGTGATGGGCACCTCCAAAGCCTTGGGAATCTCCAAGTGGTTTTCCGTTTTCACTTCCTTACCAAGTGGGTCTTTCCAACATGGCAAATTGCTTCATCAAACCTAACTAGAAAAGGATTTGTTAGCAAAGACAACAGTCACATCTTTTATAATCTAACTGAATTATAGAAGTCGCTTCCCATTATCTTTGCTGTAACTTGTAACTTCTTAGGCTAAAGCTTTGTAACTGGTTTCTGTTGAGTGATCAAAATGAATTTTGAAAATGAAGACTTACTTGCTTCATTTAGAATAGGATTAGATGTTTAAATAAATATTATGAACGTATTTAGCTGTTCGAAGATGATTTTTTCCATTCCCCAAAGTGTGCCTTTGAGGAGTGGTTGTTCTACTGTGTCATTCCAGTCAGACTAGAAACAGTAAAACTATATATTATGACCTGTGAATAAAATTGGTCATCCAATCTGGGTCACATTTTTTTTTCTTTTTTCATAGTGGGAATTGAACCCAGGGACACTCAACCACTGAGCCACATCCCCAGCCCTATTTTATATTTTATTTAGAGACAGGGTCACACTGAGTTGCTTAGTGCCTTGCTTTTGCTGAGGCTGGCTTTGAATATGCCATCCTCCTGACTCAGCCTCCCAAGCTGCTGGGATTACAGGCATGTGCCCCTGTGCCTGGCTTGCATCACATGTTAATAAGTAAGGAGAGGACTCCTTCGTTGTATTAAAAACTGTAAATATTTTGTATATTGGTTATTGTATAACAAACTACCCCTAAAATAATATCTTCAACACAACCATTTTACCATATTTCATGTTATTTTATGTTAGAAATTCAGGCATGGCTCAACTGGGCAATTCTTCTGCTTTGTCTGCATTGATGGATCACTAGGTTCTATTCATCTGGAGGTTGCTCTGATCCAAGAAATCTTCACTCACATGCTTAGGATCTTGGAGGGATGACTGGAAGATGATGCTCCACCCTAGATGCACTCAGGGTCTATCTTACTGGTCTCTCCAAAAAAAGGTAACTGGACTTCGTACATGGGGTTTAGGGTTCCCAGGGTGAATCTTTATAGATACAGGAAGTAGAATATTCTAGTCTCTTGAGGTTTAAACCTGGAAACTGACTACATTGCATTGGTCAACATGGTCAGAGAGCCTGTTCAATTATAAGGGATTGGGGTGCCAAATAGAGTGTGACCCAAATTAACTGTGCTGCAGTGTTGACTGCAAATACATTATGAGAATAACAGCAATTTTATATAATCACTGTAAACACTTTTGAAAGGATATGTTCATTTTTATAATTATTTTATTTTTCCTACTATGCTTGTTTGGATTTTATGCATTGGAGGGGTATTTTCTATCTGATTAATTTAAAAATAAAAATTTATGTTTTTTCATTTTATTTTTCTGATGATTTATTATATTATATTTATATGATATACAGAAGTATTATTATGTTATATATAGAAATATTGATCTGAGACTGATTGAAAGGCCCTGGTCCTTCCCTTCAGGATAGTTTATAAAATGCTATCATAGAAGATATGGTTGTCATACTGGTTGGACCATCAGATGAATTGGAATAACAAGATACTAGATAGGGAATTGGGATCCACCCTCTGATATCATTACCAAGACAAGCTCTCTGGGACCTCAACATCCTTTCAGAGTAGGGCTTTTTTGTTTCACAGATGTGGGATTCTCTTGGCAGCCCTACTGGGCAACTTCTTCCCACAGTGTGTGATTTTTTTTCCAAATCACCCTCCCAGATCTCTGTCCACTGAGAAGTCATGAGTCGCCCAGTCAGAGAAGGCTCCAACTCCAAATGGTTGAGAGGCCATAGAGACTCTTGGTGCTGGTATGAATCAGAATCCCCAAAGGTTTTCATAATTGTGACACCAAAGAAGTTACTCAAATTTCAATGTAAATCCTTGTGTCTGGATAGTCACAACTCAACAGCACATCACAGGGTAGAGATGATATGCAGAAAAGAGGGGCTTTAGTTGACAGGAAGTTGAATATTAGTTAAGATGCCCCCTCCCCCCAAAAAGTGAATATGTTCTTAAATTCCATTCATGGAAATTCATATGTAGAACAGAGGAAGTGAGATTTCCACTGTATTCTGCTGTGCTGAGAAAATGTATTCATTCATTCATCAGTTATTAATGCAAGATTTCCTGGATTGGACAGCAGGAATAGAAAATGATGATATCCTGCCAGCTCTAGGGAGGCTGCAATTTCTCTGTTACTTAGAATGTGATATTTCTGCTTTGGTAACTGCAGAAGGGCTCAGTTCTCATGCTATACTTTCATGGAAATTTGGAAAATCGTAGGGAATCCTGAAGGTTAGAACTGGGATGTGAAGGACTCAGATGATCACATATGGATGATGTTTAAAGGAACAGAGGATGTTGGACCTGGTGAAGAAAAGAGTGGGGGATACGTGCTATTGCTACATAATGTCAAAACTGTGCTGACCAATATGAAATCCATTAGCTACATGGGGCCATTTAAATTAAAATGAATTAAAATGAAATGGTATGAATTCTACAATTCCCTAATTTCAGTAGCACATATTGAACGCATGTGCCTTGTGGCTGTACTTCAGGTGCCACAGAAACGTTTCTATCAGCCCAGGAGAGTCTGTTAGAATGTGCTGGAAAGGCTCCCATGTGGAAGATAATTCACAATATCCTTGTTTCATTTGGATTTGAGGGTTGGAACAATGAAGATAAAGAGTGGAAAATTTGAGCAGGATAGATTGTATTAGGAAAAAACTGAACAGAAATAGCTGTCCACAGACTTCTTGTAGATGAAAAGTCCCTGGTTGCTGGAGAAATTGAGCTTTGGGCTGGTGAGTTATCTGGTTGAGATTCTCTTGAGAAATTGCTTTGTCTTTTTTCGCTGAAGGAATCTCCCTGTTATGGAGGTGCTCTTTATTCAGTGCTTATTCTGTTCCAGGTACTCAGCTTCATGCTTTTCCTACACTATCAGATTTATCATTTTAACTATTCTGAAAATCAGGTAATAGTGTCCCCTTTTTACAGAATGAGGAAACTGAGACTTTTGAGGTCAATTTGCTCAAGTTCTAGTAAAAGCAATGGATGGATAGATCATGGCTTGCCTGTTTCAAAAGCAGGTAAGAGGCACACTTTCTTTTTTCTGCTATTGGGGATTGACCTCAGGGTTTCATGCAAGCTAGGGAAGTGCTGTACCCTAAGCTACACCCTCCGTCTTTACACTTCACTCTTGAAACCAGCAGATGCCCAATAAATGCTGGTTGATTGAACAAATTGAACCAAGCAAACGTGATAGTTTCTGAAAAACAAACAATTTTCTTGGGTAGCTTGTGTATCTCAACCAAAGTAAAAATAGATTACATACAGAAGAAAGGAATATTAATGACAAAATGTTAACGTCGGTTTCTGAGAAACAATTTTCCTTGTGGCTTATATATTGCCACCAAACTAAAAATAAATCAGGTGGAGAAGAAGGACATGTTAATCACAAAATGTTCACATTGGTTCATCGTTCTTGGTCAAATTAGTTTTACACTTTTTGTCCCTTTTAAAATAAATATTATTTACTGAACAAAACAAACTTTAAAATGTACTACAGGCACTGAGATAACTTCGTGCCTACATAGAGTAGCAATCAACACTTTCTATGTAACGAACCACTCCCAAATCATAATGACTTAAAACCATCATGACGAATCAATGCTCGTGATGGTGGATTAGTTGGGAGATTCCTGTTGCAGTTTATGCTGGGCTCCCATGCAGCTATATTCAGCTTGAGCATGGCTGGGCTAGAAGGTCCAGATGGCCTCATTCATATGGCTGCATTTGGTACTGCCTCTTGGCTGGGGTGTCCTCCTCCATGTGGTTCACCCTCCAGGAGGCATCTCCCATTTCCTTGCCAACAGTAGGCAAGGGTGGAGGCTGTATGTTCTCTTAAGCCCTGAGCTATGGATATTACAGTCATGTTTTTGAACCTACTATCTATAGCAAACATGCATTTAACTATAGAATAGGGACAGAGAATAATCTAAGGATTAATGATCTCAAATAGTATCTTGAAATGTTGAATTAATTTCCTTGTGGTCTGGGGATGATTTATTTTGAATGTTCACAGCTGCCAATCATGGTGTTCTTACTGCTTCATTTATACCATGTTTTTACCTATGATAGATAAGATATCACACTGAACACACTCAAATGTCCAGGCATTTTACTTTCGAATGCATATGCTCAAGTGGAAATAGTAGGTGGAAGCCAGTAGTTTTTACCCAAGAGAAGGGACACTGAATGATATTTTCAGGAGGGGTTGATGGTTGAAAGATAAAAGAAATAAAAACTTGGTTAAAGAAGCAACCCAAATGTTCATACTGGGCGATGGATAAAGAAATGGGAGTGTATGTACAATGGATTGTTATTCTGTCCCATGCTACAGCATGGATGAAGCTTGAGGAATTAAGTGAAATAAGTCAGTTATGAGAAGAGAAAAGATATGTGATCCCACTTAAATGAGGTTCTTAGAGGAGTCAAATTCATGAAACCAGAAGGTACCATGGTAGTTGCCATGAGCTAGGGGAGGAGGAAATGGGGAGTTCCTCCCTTCCTTCCTTCCTTCCTTCCTTCCTTCCTTCCTTCCTTCCTTCCTTCCTTTCTTCCTTCCTTCCTTCCTTCCTTCCTTCTTCCTGCCTCATCTTGGGCCTAGAGCAATGGAGGCAGTTGTGGATGCACTGAGACCATGAGACCCAGATAAACTTTTCCTCCTCTAAAATTGTTCTTATCAGGTATTTTGGTCAAAGCAGCAAAAAAGCTGACTAAAACACATGTGATATCTCCATCTGCACGTATTCCCACCATTGTGATGCCATCACCATGATGTGACGCAGCCAAGATGGTTCTCACCAGAATCAGCACAGTGGTATTTAAACCTTCAACCTCTAAAACTGTGAGTTAAATAAACCTCCTTTCTTTACAAGTTACCCAGCACTTGTCATTTTGTTATAGTAAGAGAAAGTGGACTTATATAGATTTCTCTCTGGTCTTAAGATAATTCCAGACTGTTCTGGGGCCAGAGCATAGGAACACTTGACTTTTCTTCCAGATGGAAACAGCATACCATCACATTCACACAAGTTCCCTTTTGGGCTGGATATTTTATGCTCATGTCTCTCCCTTCAGCTTCCACTTCTTGCTGACTGTCTTTTGGCAGGCGCACCCACAGACCCTTGGAAGTTGACTTGGTGACAAAAGGGCTAAAAATCAAAAAAAAACTCCAACCCCCCAAACCCCACAACCTTCAACTTCCCCATGATGGAAATCATAGGGTTGTTTAAATAGCAGGTGTTATTAACATGTATTTGTGTGTGATTAACATGGGGAGGGTAGATGGCATATCCACATGGCTCTGGAGTGACTAATTTAGTGCTAAACTTCTAACCAGGATTGCAAGGAGGGACAATTGCCTCTCCAGGATGCTCATTTTGCTCTTGGATCCTAATGAGCACTTTAGAGCCTCGGGCTGCCGGCATGGGCGGAACCCAGTCTGCTTTGCTGGGGTGATTTTTTGCCTCTGGGAACCACAGGCTGATTTGTATGTTCTCATTGTAACAATTTCTGAAGCCTCAATTTCTGAGGTCTTCCACGGCACACTATAATTTCAGGATTGACAATGATGCTGACAAAGAGTGAAAAAGAAAACATATTTAGGGAAACAGGAATTTCTCTCAACCTTTATTTTGACATTCAGCAGTAGATGATGGATGTTTTAAATTACTCTTGATAAGAAGCTATCAGTAGGAGTTATTTTGTTTCACAGATACCTGGCAGGTCAAAAACATACTCAAATTGAACAAATGTTCTCAAATTAAGTATGGGGAATGGTAAGGCCAAGCAACTTGTGATGCAGAGAGTAAGGGAATTCAGAGGAACAGAAGCACATTACTGCTACAGGGCTCCAGGGAGCCAAACTCCTACCTCACGTCCACTAAAGGCAGGTGCCTATCAGAAGAAACCATGCTGGAATGTGGGTGTCCACTATTGTAATTTAGAGAACTGGCACTGACTTAGGATGGGGTGTGGAATCCCACAGCCCAGCTTCTCAGGAAGTTGGGGGGAGGTATAGTAGTTTGGATCTTGACTGTCCCCCAAAGGTCCATGTGGTCAAGGCTTGGTCTCCAGAATGGTGCTGTTAGGAGGTGGTGGAACTGTTAAGCGGTGGGGCCTTGTGGAAGGTCTTAGGTCATTGGGAATGTGGTCTTGAAAGGGACTGTGGGACCCTGGCTGGGCCTTTCTCTTTTGCACCCACTCATAAGGTAACTGGGTGCTCCCTTATGCCATAAAAAGCTCCTTTGCTACAGCCCCCAAAGCAATAGGGCCTACTGACCAGGGGTTGAAATAAATCTTTTCTTTACAAATTGATTATCTTAGATATTTTGTTACAGTGTTGGAAAGCTGACTAACACACAGGCTTGAACTAAATGAATGCATACTTTAAAATGTCTTTCACCAGTTAATCTTTCTGAGGCCTGACTTTTCCCATCTGTAAAATGGGCTGGTAATATCCACCATTTTACCATGAGAGGCACAGGAGGGGACGTATATGGACTGGCTTTGAAAACTGTCATGAATTATGCATCTTCTTTTCTTTGGATCAACAACATCTGCTGCAATAGTAAAGAGAGTCGATGTGGCTCCTTTGCAAACTATTTTAAACTTCTAACTGAGCTTTGAAGGTCTCAAATTTTATACAGATTATTATTATTATTATTATTTTTTGTGCTACTGGGAACTGAAGTCAGGGATGCTCTACCATGGAGCCAAATTCCCAGCCCTTTTTATTTCTTATTTTATACAGATCCTATCAAATTGCTGAGGCTGGCCTTGAAATTGCCATCTTCCTGCCTCAACCTCCTGAGTAGCTGAGACTACAGCAACTAGCAAGATTTTTAAGATTTATAAATGCATATTATCAAATTACCCTCCAAGAAGGCTTACTCCACCGAAGTTATGGGGAGCATTGTTTCTCGTTCTCCCTTCCCTTCCCTTCCTTTTCTCCTTCCTTCCTTCCTTCCTTCCTTCCTTCCTTCCTTCCATCCTTCCTCCTTCCTTCCTTTTTCTTTTTCTTTCTGGCATTGAACCCGGGGTGGGGGGTGTCTTACCACTGAGCTACATCACCACTCCTTTTTATTTATTTATTTTTTTCAGACAAGCTCTCACTAAATTCTGATCTTCCTGCCTCAACCTCCCCAGTTGCTGGGATTGCAGGCATCTGCCACTGTGGCCAGCTTCCCTTTCACTTTTAAAGTCTGCTTTGGGTCTTAATGAGGCTTCTAAGTTCATAAAGGTGCCTGTATTGTCTTGGGAACCAACCTGACTCAAAGAATTGAACTGCCCAATTTCCTACAGCAGCATGGGGGCTCCGTGAGCCATCCTGTCCTGTACATCTGTGCCTCCCATGAACCCAGGGGAGATGGGAAGACCTGTGAAGGACTTGGTAGGCTAAGAAGTATTGTCGTGCCTCCTCGGAACTTTATTAGAAGCTAAAGCTATGTCTGCATAATGGGACTTCTATATAAAATGCGTTCTCCCTTTTTTGAGGGGATGGTAGTGATGTTTATAATGATGTAGACATAGCAAAAATAGGTGAAAAGTGTAATCAAACCGGAAAATATCTATTATCAGGGGAAAATTTTCCAATTTGGGCAATGTCAAAAATTGGAAAAAATTTGTAACTGGGGGTGTGGCTCAGTGGTAGAGCACTTGCCTAGCATGTGTGAGGCACCGGGTTCCATCCCCAGCACAGAAAAAAGAAAAAAAAATAGTGTGGGCAATTAAAAAAAAATCACATATATCTCTTTATAAAAGTAGGAAAGAGACAGAATGGCCATTCTGTTGCAAATTCTAGTCCCACACAATGTTTAAA
This sequence comes from Glaucomys volans, assembly GCA_020662805.1. NCBI lineage: Eukaryota > Metazoa > Chordata > Mammalia > Rodentia > Sciuridae > Glaucomys > Glaucomys volans. The sequence continues at coordinate 403,791 of JAJEJO010003997.1, read as the reverse complement.
GAAATAAAAGTATTTTTGCCTCCTCCTCCTTCTCATCATAAGGCTGAAATAGTTTATTTATACGGCTCTCACCTTAGGTGAGAACTCTAAATTAAACACTTATCGTGTTATCAGTTAATGTACAGGAAACCCATCCAGCAAGGGGACTGAGCAGGCTCTAAAACCAGGTGTAATTGAATTCATATAAAAGGGGTTAACAAGGTGACATTCATGTCCCGGACCCTGGGAGCTTTTCCTTGAACTGGCTCACGTAGTAAAAGCATCACATTCTTTTCTGAAGGACGGTTGAGATAATTGTAATCATAATGGAGACTATATGCCGTGGAAGTCTTGAAAAGAATGAGCGAGAGAGTTGGCGTGGTGAAGGATACATAACAGGCCAACTCGGAGCTTGCACGGCCTCTTGTCTGGAAGCACAGTCTACCCTCACCAAGACTTGTGATAACTACGAAAAGTGAAGCGAGGCTGCATGAGAGGCCGTGGATGTTAAGCTTGTTAACATTTCCATTATGTCTAAAAGCAGAAAATGGAACAAATAAAGCAGGTTGAATTTTTTTCCCCCAGTATAATGTATGCCAGGATGTCACAAGAACTCATTGTCTGCAATGAATACAAAAATATGGGCAATTCAAGCTGAACAATGAGAATGTCGGTAATTCTCTAAAAGCGTCTCATTCGCATTAAGTTCATCTGGCATGGTTTTACCCTGATTTTTTCCCCCCAATAAGGCCATTGCTTGAATAATATGATCTTTGAAGTTTAAGCTGCATGTAGAAGAGCTGCTTTTTTCTCTTGCTACTTACTCTGTTTCTGAAATACAAGAAATGCAGAATAAAATAACATCAGAACTGCTGCATTTGTTTTTCCTGCCTCCTTGGCTCTCAGGTTGAATGCTGTTGTGATTTTGATGCAAATATCCTAATAATTTGCACAGGAAGCGGATGCAGGAATCCTAGTGGTGTGTGCGCTCAATGTACTGCTAGGCATCCTTTTTTTTTTTTTTTTCAAAGGAGGACTTGTTCTATTGCTCCGGCTTTGGTCCAGCTTGAGCAGGCATATATCCAGGCTCTCTCCTGAGCCTGGGGACATGCTGGGCCACCAAGGAAGGTGGTCCAAGAGGCATACTGTGTACTCCAAGGGGAGGCTGGGTGGTCTCTTCTGTCTTCTCCAGGTCCCTTGCTCTTACAGGAAGGGCCTTTTGGGAATGAGGCCTTCAAGATTCTGAAGTGATTTTGACCCTGAGCTAACGGTTTTGGAGTAAAAGGATGGCAGTGTGGAATGCTTGGCTCTCCCCAGGATTATAGGAGTGGGCATGGGAGACAGAAAAGAGGAGAACAAAGTTGAGTTTTTGTGAGCCTTGACCATGTTCCTATCTTACCCTTTTAGGAAATGACTGACAATTCAGAATCAAATAGATTGTAGATATACATTCCCTCTGGATCACTTACCCCAGGCCCTTGGAGCCCAAAGTTGGCACAGATTAAGTTGGCTTTTGGCCTTAGGCACAGGACATAAAGCCACACAAGGACATTTTTCTGATTCCAAGAATCAGAACCTTTGAGGACTCCCATACATAGATGTCTACAAAACACCTTGTTTTCAATCCAAAAGAGGAAGCTGGTTTCTCTCAGTTCAATTTGAAGTTTTGTTGGATTTCCCTATCCTTGTTTTCTTAGCCATATTCCTTTTCTTTTCTTATTTATTCTTCTGACTCTTGATTTGTGAGATAGGGCAATGTCCAAAATTGCCCTTAATCCTCTTTCCTTTCCTCCTGTGAAGAGGAATCCCTATAGCTTTTCTCAGGCATCCTCACTTAGTGTGCAAGTTGAGCTGAAGACTAAACATTTCTGGGTGCAGTTCTGAAGCTGTTCTAGACACCTGGCTGTGCAGGAAGGGAGTAAAGGGCCTGAAGGGGAATGTGTGTAGTATTTCTCAAAGGTCCATATGTTAAGGGCTCAGTCCCTATATTAGCATTATTAGGAGGTGCTGTGGACCTTCAGGAGGTGGGACCTCGTGGGAGGACCATAGGCTACCCCTACTTTCTCTCTCTGCTTCCTAGCTTGAGATATGACCACTTACTCTGACATGTGCTTCTTTCCACTGCCATCCACTGAAATCACCCGAGGCAAAAGAAACAGGCCTGCCTGATTTTGGATTTTGAATCTCTAAAACTATGAGCTAAATAAACCTTTTCTCTTTATAAGTTAGCTGTCTCAAGTATTTTGTGACAGTGATGGAAAACTGACTAACTTAGCAAGTAAAGATTGAAGCCCAGAGGCTTGAAAACTAGGTTGGATTTGGGGCAGGAGATGAGGGAAAGAGGGCCAAAGCAGGGCCCTGAGGGGGTGCTCAGAGAAATTGTAAAATGCTTCTTTAAAGCTCTGCTTGTTTCTACTCTTCCCCTCAAAGAGTCATTCCAGGCCCTCCCAATGTCAGCAAGAAGAAGTCAAGTCCCTCATTCCAACAAGACCCTAGGGGCCTAACCCCTGCCTTCCTTCCTAGTTTTCTCTCCTACCATCCTCCCAGGTCCTCCACTTGAATCCCTTTCAGTTTTCCTTTCTTCTAGAATGTGGCTTGTCCTGGTACCTGCTGCCTTGACCTGAGACATCTTCTACATCCTTCTGAGTCACCACCTCCTTCCTGGCACCTCTTCTTATCCCCAAGAAAATGTCAGGTCTTCCTTCCCCCAGTCAGGTATTAGGATTTTCTGCCTATCTTCCTCCCCCCACCTCCTCCCCTGCCCTGCCTTTCTCTCTCTCTCTCTTTTTTCTGGGCACTGCCTTATATCTTTCTATGTTCCCCCTAGGTTGCACAAACATTTTTAAAGTTGTTATTATCACTTTTAAAAAATTTAAATTGATACATAATGAATTATACCTATTTATGGGACACAGTATGATAATTTGATACATGTTGTGTTAGTCAGCTTTTTATCATTGTGATCAAAATAACTGACAAGAACAACTTACATCAGGAAAAGTTTATTGTAGGTTCATAGTTTCGGAGGCCTCAGTTCATGGTTGACCCACTCCATTGCTTTGGGGCTGAGATGATGTGGAACATTATCATGGAAGGGCCTAGGGGAGGAAAGCTGCACACCTGTCATGGCAGCCAGGAGGCAGAGAGAGAGGGAGTACCCAGGGACAAGACAAAATTCCCAGGGTCACACTCCCAGAGACCAACCTACTTCTTCCAGCCAAGTCCACCTGCCTCTAGTTACCACCCATTCAAATTATTAATCCATTAGATACCTCCATTCAAATTGTTAATCCATCAAATGCATTAATGCACTGATTAGGTTAACAGCTTTCATAAACCAATAGTTTTGCCTCTGAATATTGCCTAACAGATGAGCTTTTTTGGGGGGACATTCCAGATCTAAACCATAACATATATATATACAGTGAATAGTGACCCAATCAGGGTAGTTAGCATATCCATCAAGAACTTTTAATTTCTTTTTGGTGAGAACATTCAAAATCCTCTCTGAGAGCTATGTTAAAATATAAATTAATTACATCCTTAATTAATAGACATCCTACAATGCTATAGAACAATAGAGTTTATTTCTTCTATATTTGTACTTGATAACCAACCCTTCTGAATTCCCCTTCCTACCCTTTCCACTACACCCTATTCTACTCCCTGCGTCTATGAGATCAATTTGTTTAACTTCCAAATGTGAATAAGAACGGATGGCATTTGTCTTTCTGTGCCTACTTAACTTAACATACTCTGCTCCAGGCTTATCCATGTTGCAGATGACAGAATCTCCTTCTTTGTAAAGGTTGGATAGGTTTTCAGTGTGTATATGCACCACATTTTCTTTATCCACTCATTCGTGGACAGACCCTTCGGCTGACTCCATATCTTAGCTATTGTGAGTAGCACTGCAATAACCATGGAAGTGTAGATGTCTCTTCAACAAGCTAATTTCCTTTCATTAGATAAATACTCAGTAGTGGGGAAGGTGGATCATATGGTAGTTCTGCTTTTAGTATTTTGAGGTGCCTTCGTACTGTTTTCCACAATGGGTGTACCAATTCACATGCCCACCAACAATGTATATAAGTTCTCCTTAGGAACTTAGGATGGCCAAACATTTTGACTTCATCTTCATGTCTGTGCTCAGTGCCTCTTAGCCCAGAAGGTCATGCACATGTCATTTGAAGATGTTGAACTGAGTCACCAGATTACACTCAAGTGACAGCATCACATCCTGCATCTGACTGATGTGCTCTTGGTAAGCACCTGACTGCCTCAATGCAGGAATGTAGTGGGAATCCACAGCCAACTGTTCTTTTTGCAAACACACAAGACTTACAGCAGGTATGAACTCAGTCTGCTAACTTGGTGTGTCAAAAATAGATATTTTCTCATAATTTCTTTGTATTTTGGGCTCTCATTTCACTGGCAGTAGCTTCATTTTATAGCCTTGAGGAATTCCTGCTTTCCCAAAGTTTGCTCCTAAGATCCTAAGGGCTTCTAGGTGTGAGGGGTTATATTGGTGTTAGCATTGCCTTTTGCCTGCCTGGGATCCCTGCAGGATCATTGTTTCCCGTACTGATCCAGGAGAGTAATGCTTCACCACTCACCCTCTAGGCTCTCCATGGACCCCTAGGCTCATTCTTCTCTCAGCAACTTCTCTCAACACATGGTCATGGCCAGTGTGTGCAGCCATGCCAGACCCCACGCTGCTTCCAGCTGTTCATGGCTTACAGACATGGAGAGCACAATGGTGGGCTGTTTTAAGTCCATCCATGGGTCTTACTTATCGGTGAGGTATTACTGCTGCCTGGGGACCTCCCTGGGAGTGGGGCATATCCTCCTCCTGCTACAGTATCCCCAAAGCTCTCTGAGGGTCTGCCATTCCCATCCCACAGGGTAGGGCTCAGGGCCCCTTTATGGAGGCCCACCTTGGAGTCTAAACTCTTCTCAGTCTCTGCTGCTTCTCCTTTTTCCATGTGTGGGGTCTGTAGTATAGTACATCCTTGTGAATCATTCCACAATCTATTGTCATTGCCAGACCCTGGAGGGCCAAACTTTTGAAACTCAAAAACCAGGAAAATCATACTTCCTTTGCTGGCACTAAAATGCTGAGACAATGGTCACAGAGTGGCTCAGGTGATTGGAAAAGAATAGCTGTGAGAGGTAGGGGAGGAAAATAGAAGAGGCGGGGGGGAGAGAGAGAGAGAGAGAGGAGATGTTAACCATGCAAACAGATCTGCCATGCAAGTGTATATCATGACTTCACACACACACACACACACAC
>JAJEJO010003997.1:276176-398419 GCA_020662805.1 Glaucomys volans | reverse complement strand
CCTATTTTGTATTTTATTTAGAGACAGGGTCTCACTGAGTTGCTTAGGTTATAAAAGCTTTTTATCTTGAAGTAATTTTAGATTTACAGAGGAGGTCAGAAGAACAGTGCACGGTGTTCTGGTTACCCTGGACCCAGTTTACCCCTATGTTAACATTTTAAATAATGACAGTATGATGGTCAAAAACCAGTGCTATTGGCTGAACTCTAGGCTTTATTTGGGTTTCACAGACTTTTCTGCTAATGTCGTTTTTCTGTTCTGGAACAGAATTCAGGATCCTGCATTCTGCTGATGATCCTGTCTCTGTAGTTCCCTCCCATCTGTGTCAGTTCCCCAGTCTTTCCTTGTCTTTCACAGCCTTGACAGTTTTCATGAGTCCTGGGCAATTGTTGGTAGACTGGCCCTTAATTTGGGTCAGTTTGCACATTTTCTTTGTGACAGTGCCCAGATGATGCTGATGCAAGGAGTCCTCAGCCCTTGTTTTGGAAACAACGTTTAAACCTGGTTTGAGACCAAGTTATTTCTAGAACAATTGCAAACATCATCATCCCAAATATCCAAACCCCAAATCAAATCCATCCTCCAAATTCAGGAGCTCCTCACCACTGGAAATACTCAAAAGCATATGTCCTAAGCCACTAAAGTGCTTATTTACAGACGCTCTGTAGAGAGGTGACGGAATGGCTGCTTTCCTTGCAGTGGGGAGGAGCTGAGAGTTTGCCTACCTCTCCCTCTCTTCATTTTACCAACAAGAAAACTGAGACCCATTTTGGTGTCATGGATTGCTCATGGTCTTAGAGCTGGTGGTTGGAAGAACCAAAAATAGAAAGCAGGTTTCCTAATTTGTAGCCTTGATTTCCCCTCTGCCCCCTGATGGTTGTTGATAAGTAATCTTTTGAATGATTTGCACATCATATTTAGTGAGAGTGAAAAACTTATATGTCTGCCTGGGTTGTCCTTGAGGACACAAGTGGACACAGGGGTGGAGGGATGGGACTCCTTGTGGGACAAGGGATAGAGTACATGCTTAGTGCTGGCTAGTGTCATCCCCCAGTGACCACTTCTGATTTCAGCCACACTTGTCTCGCTCCATTTAGTCCTTGCTGGACTGTGGCAGTGCCTCCCTTTTGGAAGCAGGTTGTAGGTGTGGGGCTCTTCCAGGCATGGAGAGCAATTCTCAACCAAGAGAGATATGAGCAGGTAAGAGTAGCAGCCTGTTCTATGAATGGACCACTGGGAAACTGGTCCCACATAGTTCCTCAGGGCATGCCCAGGGGGATTGAGTTCCAGGACTGGATGACAGAATTATTAACGCACCCTTTACTTGCTTTTCTCATTCTCTATTCCTGCTTCCTGGGACCCCAACAGATAAACTGCCTGCACCCAAGTCCTTATTTCAGAAGTTGCTTTGGGGGAACCCAAGTTAAGCAAGGTGAACTCCTTTTGCTTCCAGACTTAGATCTATTCTGCTCAGTTAAATTAGTGGCTGTGTAGAAAAGTGTCCCAGGAGGACCAGGGTTATTTTTTGGCAGGGGCTGGGAGTGAGGAGAGAAAGTCAGATTTATTGAGGCATATTTGTTTAGAGTATAATTCATCTTTTTTTAGTGTGCAGTTTTTGGCAAACACAGGTAACCACTGCCAAAATCAAAATACAGAGAGCAGTTCTGTCACTGCCCCTACCTCCCAAATTGCCTCACGGTCCATTTCAAGTAAACCCCTCCCCACCCCAGCCCCTGGTGACCACTGATCTGCAGTTTGGATTTTTCCTGTGTGTCACAGACACTTCTTCTTGGTATGAGGCATCTGAGATTCACCCATGTTGTTCTGGTCAGTGGTCCTTTTTACTGCTCAGTAATTGTGATAGTTCATTTAAATTGTCAGCTTGACTGGATTAAGAAAAACCTTGAAAAGTAGTAAAGCATTATTTCTGGGTGTGCATTATTTCTGTGTGTGAGGGTGTTTCCAAGAAGGATTAGCCTGTGGGTCTGAGTGGACTAGGTGGGGAAGATCCATTCTCAGTGAGGCCAGGTACCATCTGATCAGTCCAGGACCAAAAAGAACAATTGGAGCGATGGCTGGTGTGCCCCTCTGCTGATCTGGGATACACTCCTGAGCTGAAACAGTGCAATCCAGACTTTCCAGCCTTTGGACTCCAAGGCTTACATCAGGGTCCTTTGGGGTCCTAAGGCCTTTGGCCTTAGATGGAGACTTACAGTATTTGGCTTCCCTGGGTTCACAGGCCTTCACACTTGCCCTGACCAATGTTGTGGATGTGCCACTGTCTCTGTCTTGCAGATGATCTATTGTGGGACTTCTGAGTCTCCATAATTACATGAGCCAATTCCCTTAATGAATTTTCTCTCATATATCTCTGTATGCTATTGGGTTCATCTTTTTGGAGAATGCTGAATATAGTAGTTTTTCATGGTATGGATGAACCAGTGGGCTTCTCCATTGATGTGTTAAAGAACATTTGCATTGTTTCAGGTGGTTATGAATAACACTACCATGTGGGGGTTTCTCAGCCATGTCTTGCATGGATGAGAAAAGGGTTAACTGCTGGAGGATGATGCTGACTGTAAATCAATTACCATAAACTTATCTAATCAATAAACACACAAGAGCCAATACTCCTTTTAAATGAGAGGGGGCATGACAGGTCTGGCCATACCAGTTCTGGAGTAGCCCAATCTCTTTTATTTATAGACATACAAGTAAAGGGGGCCAAGACTCTGAGGAGCTTCTTCTGTGATGGACAGGATAGGGTGGAGGTAGAGGAGCCATTCTCTTAGGGAAATGAGACAGGGAACCGTCTGATTCTGCTAGACAAGGATGGCTTCCCACACTACCATAAATATTTGTGTGCACTATGTTTCTGTGTGAACATAATTTTTGTTTCTCTAAGGGTCAAGGAAAGAAGAGCCTACAGTAAGTTCATGTTTAGCTTTATAAATAGTGGCCATTTTGCATATGTCTGAGAGTTCTAACTCATCTGTGTCCTTGCCAGCACTTACCATTTTTAACTTTGATTTAGTCATTCCAATAGCTATTCAACTGGTATCTGGTCATGGTTTTAATTTGCATTTCCCTCACTAGTGATGTTGAGCATCTTTGTTAGGACTTGTTAGCTTTGTTTTTTTAAAATCATTATTATTATTATCATTATCGTTATTCTATGGCCAAGTTGCCCATGGCTTTTGGGCCCGTGGCAAGGCAGCACATCAAGGTAGGGCCATGTGGTGGAGAAAGATGCTCACCTTATGGTGGCCAGGGAGTGAAACAGAGAAGGGACTAAAGTCTCCAAATCCCCTTCAAGAGCACATCCCCTAGTGACCTAACTTTCTTGCATTAGGATTCACCTCTTAAAGGTTCTACCATCTCCCAAAGACTTCAACACATGAATCTTTGTGGAACACTCATCCAAACCATAGTAATCGACTTTGGTGAAGTACTTTTTCAAAGCTGTTCCCATTCTTCTTTTTAAAATCAGTGTTTGTATTGATTTTTGAATTTTTCAAGAGATCCAGTAATTTAAATTTTTACATGACATTTTTTGAGTTTTTGAAATGGGAACGAGTTTAAGAGATCTAGAGAGATTATATGGTTCCTCCAGGACAACATTACTGGATTTTCAATCCTAAATCTTCTGAATCCACATCCAATATGCTTCCCACTATACCTGGGACACTCAAATAAGCATGGAACACAATGTGGAACAAAAAGTTCCCCATTTTGTAAACTCCGTGGCCCCATTTTGTAAACTCTGCTTTATTGTTATCCTGAGTATTCCAGAGACACCTGACTCCAAAAATCCCTCGCCAAATGGAGGAGACATTTTTACCATTGTTAGAGTCACTCAGTCATGTCATGACACACTCAGAAATAGACTGTGGTTGAATCCATGGACAGAAAATTTAGGATGGCTGGGGAGAGGGAAATGGGGAGCTGTTTAATGGATGCAAAGTTTCAGCTGTGCTCAGGAGTGCTGGAGTTGAGTGGTGGAGGTGGTTGTATGATGTGAGTGTGCTTAGGGCCACGAACTGAACACTTCAGCAAGGCTAAGTCCACGTGTAATTTGCTGTTTATGAAAAATTTGAAATGACATCGACAACAAAGAGACGCAGAACACTGTATGTTCATTGTTTTCACATCCTTTATGCAATATATGAACTGCTTTTCATGCAAGAGCATCAGTGTGTCATCGCTACTGCGGGCATATGAACCCTGGCTGGAGACAGCACTTCGAATTTTATTCTGTCCTCCCAGTGACTAAAGTTACTTTAGAGATTTTATACCCATGAAACATTTTGCATTTGGAACCAGGGACATGCATGATATCTGCCAGAATATAACTGTTTATTAAATTCAAGTCTGCTGTCTGGTGAGTATCAGAGAGTCCTACCTAGACCTAGTTAGAAAAATATTTGAACCCTTAAGGAGGGGAGCCTCAGCAAAGCACTCCATTCACCTATTCAATGGGAAGGTGGGTCCAGTGGTGGCGACAATGATTTTCACGAATGTAGGCCAAGGTCTTTGTGAGCAGATGCATCAGATTCACCAGGGCCAGTGGCCCGTGGTGGGTGAGGTTCAAGCACTCTGAGGGGCCCTGCCTGAAATCCACTGTCTCTTTATTAAGGAAGCCACGTGTGTCCCTGGTCCTCCGTAAGAAACTGTGTTCAAGGTCATTATGGATGCTCTGTGATTGTGAAGGCCCTTTCAGGCCCACCCTTGTCATGTGACAGGGGGGAAGCCACGGGTCTCTGTGCTCAAGGTGAGCTGGGTTTGTGTATTGGCAGTGACTGTCCTTCACCGAGAAATTCAGATCCTCAGGGCCAATAGCTATTTCTTTATCTGTTATAAGGAGAAAGTCCCAAAGTCATCTGGGTGGATCATCCTGAAAGAGAGGACCCTTCCATTTAATTGTTTTCCAAATAGGGCTAAGTAGTCAGAGTAGGCATGCAAATTCTGTCTCTAAGCAAAACAAACATGATGATAAAGTCCTCTGCTAGTACTGGGGAATTCTTGAAATGTTTGGGGGTGGGATTAATTTTCCTGGAGTGGACAGAATGTCCTACCATTGAACTCCTAGAGGGTTTGGTGCTGTAGAATGACACTTCCTCAATTCACTCACTCTTGTGCCACTCTCTAAATTTTTACTGACTTTACAAATCACTTATATTTACTTGGCATTGCTACTTAGTTGACTTTAAGCCCATTTTTAATTTACTTAGTCTCAGCCAGTGGTTCTTAAATTTGTGTGGGTATCAGAATCACCTGGAGGTCTTACTGAAGGACAGATTGCTGGGTCCCATCTCTGAGGTCAGTAGGTCTGGAGAGGGGCTGTGAATTTGCATCTCTTTCAATTTCTCAGGTGAAGTCAATGCTGCTATAGGGGGGTCACATTTTGATAACCACTGTTCTGAACAATAGTATCCTAGAAATCATGGCTTTGATATGACTTTTTAAAAAGTGTATGTGATTTTTCTTTTTGTTGCAGTTAGAAAAACTGAGAAATTGAGAAAAGAGCAATAATGCCCTTTTCAAGCAGAAGCAAGCCCATCTCCCTGCAGCAGGTGTAGAGACTTGGTCAGTTTGGCCCTGCTAACTGGTTGTCATCACCCTCTGGTGTGCATATAATTACTCACTGAGCTCCCAGTTGGCTTTGTTGTGCACACGACCTAGGGAAAGCCTTTGCCCCACTTGGGTTACCCCCATTCCCTCATCTCCCCATATAAACCAGAAGGGATGGGACTCAATGACCTGAGAGTTCTGATGCACAATTCTGGTGTCTTTTTGAAGATGGGTGCCTGATGGAAGCCACATGCGGGAGGGAAGCTGGGTTGTTCTCTCTGGGTGGGGAGTCCCTCCCACATTCCTCTTGGTCAGTGCTCTCTGAGCTGCACACAACAAAGACCTCCTCAAACTGGTTTAGGTTAAAAAGAGAATTTATTGGTACATGTAACTGAAAAATTTAGGTTTAGATTCAGGCGTGGCTGGATCTAGGAATAGAAGGGTGTCATTTCACTTGGACTCTGGCCTCCTGTTTCCTTTGCCTGTTTCATCCTCTAGCAGGTTCTGTCCATGCAGAGGTAAGGCAGTCAACAGCAGTTCCAGGTTTGAGTCTTGCCAGCTTATCACCTATTCCCAAGGGTTCCACGGAAAGTCCCAGCACTAACTATCCCTGAACTATATCAAGAGGTGTGCACATTTGTTGAACTGATCATAGAGGAGCTAGGGGTTAGATCCTGTTGATGGGGCAGACTTGATCTTTTTCCTGTTCCTGGTAGGGTGAGACTTACTTATACCTAATGGCCTAAGAGTTGAGGTGAGGGCTTCTCCAAAGGCATTAGGACCTGTTACCTGAGTGGAAATAGATGCTGGGAAGGAAAAAACCCACATAGAAGTCCCTTCAGGTTCCTCCATATCCATGGTAACCTAAATGTGTTCTCCAGGAGGATCTTGACAGAATTAGCATCACAAAGCAGCTTATTAGAAATGCATATTTACAGTCCAACCCTGCAGGTGATTCAGATACATTGCAAAGTAAATATTACACTGCAAAATATTCACTACTACAGATGGAAACCTGTGGAGTGCAACCTTGACTTCAACTAGAGTCACCTAACTTTTATTGGTGTATTATAATTATACATAATAGTGGGAATCATTGTGACATATTCACATATGCATGTAACAAAACTTGGTCAATTTTATTACCTGGGTAGCTTGTAAGCCCCCATGGACCCCATTCCCAACTGATTTTGTCATATTAAAGGAGGAGATGAGGGGTCATTGTCCAATGCTAAAATGTATCCCCAAGTGACTCTTATGGATGGCATTCTAGATTAAGAAAACTAGTGAGATAAAACTTGTCCTCTGTGACTTCAGATTTATGAAGTAGCCCAAACAAGGATGTGGACGCTGTCTCTGCTGCCCATTTGTTGAAGTGAGTTGGTAGGTGTCAACTTGACTCAAGGACATGGTGGCTTTATAGCTTTTCTAATACACATTGAAATAAGGATAGAGCCAGGCAGGGTGGTGCATGCTTGTAATCCCAGCAGCTTGGGAGGCTGAGATAGGAGGATTGCATGTTCAAAGCCAACCTCAGCATAAGTGAGATGCTAAGAAACACAGTGAGACCCTGTCTGTAAATAAATACAAAATAGGGTTGGGGATGTGGCTCAGTGGTTCAGTACCCCTGAGTTTAATCCCTGGTACTTCTCTCCGCCCCCCCCCCCCCCAAAAAAAAAGGATAGCACTCTTTTTGGATACCAGCTAAAATGATTGTGTTTGCCACTGAGTATCCCTAGTACAGAGTTAAGAACATTGGATTTGGATCCAGAACACTTAGGATTGAAAACCCAGTTCTGTGTTACCTTGGAGAAGCTATGGAATCTAAGCCTGTTTCCTTATTTGTATGATAGAAAGGGCTCAGACTTTTCACCTTTTCACCCAAATAGATGGGTGATGGCTACAAGGAGGGGTTTATCACAATAGTTCATTGAGCAACTACTATGTTTCTGAGTATTAGTTTCTGAGTGTACAAAGACATGTAAAACATTGCCTTAGTTTGGGGACACATGGAAGAAGATTGTGAGATAAGGATTCAAGTCCAAGTGGTTTAGCTTGCAGGTGCTGCTAGGCAGCATGAGCAGGGGTGTGGGGAATTAAGCAGGAGAGGCAACAGTCACCGGGGCTGTTTTTTTTTTTGTTTTTTTGTTTTTTTTTTTTGTTTTGTCGTGGTGCTGGGGATTGAACCCAGGGCCTTGTGCTTGCAAGGCAAGCACTCTACCAACTGAGTTATATCCCCAGCCCCACGGGGCTGTTTTTTGGACAGGCCACTGCTGTGAGAAACCAGAAGTCATTTTCTCTGGAAAGATCTGGGGGTCAGTGGAAGTTAGTCTCATTCCTCACTAGGGGCAGGAAACTGGATTGTTTAATGGCCAAATCCCATCATCATGGATTGAAGACTGTTTCTGGGCTGTTAGCTCTTTGGCCGTTCTGGCGTACCCTGCAGCTCTCATACTCAGGGCAGAGGATGCATGGGCAGGACAGCTCCATGACCGCAGCAGACACTGGACAACAATGTGTCAGAAGGATGGGGTCTTCATCCTTCAGGGGCTTTGGTCTAACAGAGTTTTTCCGGGGGCAGAGAATCAGAAATAGACAGAGCTCCAGGCTCTGCCCCAGGTTTCCAGCTGACTGCACTTCACCGTGTGTCCTGTTGGACTCTGACCTCCTGTTCTCACACTGAGGCATTTTAGCGAGGTCAGTGTTTATATAAGTTACTTCCCCTTGAGTTCATCGGAGCAAAACATTACCCTGTAAGCAAACACTGACCTTGCCCCATGGGGTCTAGGATGGCATCTGTAGGGGACAAGGACATCCAGGAGGGCCATGTAGGGACTCTGCCCCCATGCAGAGGCTCCTGCAGAACCTTAAGTGCTAAGAGCGGGTAAGGGGGCAGTGTGATCCCTGGGTAAGAATGTGGTCTGGCTTGTACGGCTTGGCCAGAAGCCTTAACCTCTCTCTACTGCAGTCCTCACTTATGAAATGGGAGGGGATTTGCCCTAATGGAGGTAAATATATCTGCTGTATTGGGGTGATATGCATTCCTCTATAGGGCACCATTACAGGCGATCACCAGGTGATCATCATAAGTAGTCAGACTTTTTATTTTTTCTCTAGTTCTAAAACAAACATTTAAAACTTAAGACTACATTTTGATTTTAAAGACATTATTCAAATTTAGTACAATATTTCAGATTCACACTCAATTTTGCACTTCCTGAACTAAAAGAATTCACCTCACAGTTTGCCTTCTGTTTCATGGTTTTGAATTTTAAACACAAACAAAAACCCCAAGCGGTCACATAGAATGAAAGAACTGAAATAACTTAAGTTTTGCTTCTCTGCCTCTGTAAGCACTGTGGCATCTTTGCTTATTTGGAATCTACTGTTAACGTGGGAATATGTGGTACCCCAGGGGTTGGAGACTTTGTGGTTTTGCCTGAAGCAAAGTAAAACAAAACAGCTCAGAAATTCATTTTTAGATTGAATTTTAGTTAATCTGTTTTTATTATTTTTATTGGTGCATTATAATTACATATAGTAGTGGGATTTATTATGCCATATTTGTATATGCATATAATATAATTTGATCATGCTTTATTTTTTATCTTATAATAATTGTACATACATGGGGAACAATGTGAGGTTTTGATTTCTGTATGCACTGTATAATGATCAAATCAAAGTAATTTGCCTGTCATGTCAAATGGTTATCATTTCTTTGTGGTGAGAACATTTAAAATCCTTTTTTAAAGCAATTTTTAAATTTGTGATGCATTATTATTCACGGTATTACTGCAGTGTAATAGATCACTGGAACTTACTCTTCCTATCTAAACACCTGTGTGACCGTTGACCAGCTTCCCCTGTATCCCTTGCTCTTCCTTTCCCAGATCCAGATATTCACTCTCCCACTCTTTTATTTTCTCTGAGATAAATTTCTTTTAGATTCCATTGTTCACAATGGCCAAGAATCAGTGGCTGGAATCAACCTAAATGCCATCAACAGATGAATGGATAGAGAAAATACCACTGGGCCATAAAAGGATGAATTTCTATCATTTGCATGGGCTTGGAGGGCAATGTGTAAAGAAATAAACCAGGCAGAGAAAGAAATGCCACATGTTCTTACTCCTATGAGAGACTCACTTTCAAAACAACCTGGATCCACATGGTTAAGAACTGACTGGACACTGAGGATTTTCTTAATTAACTGCTATATAGAACATAATATTTATTAAAGAATATCTAATAAGATGTGCTAGCTTGATAGACAGGCAAGGTGATCCACACCTGTAATCCCAGTGACTCGGGAGGCTGAGACGGGAGGATCACAAGTGCCTGGTTAACCTCAGCAACTTAGTGAGAGCCCATCTCAAAATAAAAAGTGCTGGGGATGTGGCTCAGTAGTAAGGTGCCCCTGGGTTCAATCCCCAGTACCCAAAAATAATAAAATACAATGAACAAAGCTAGTTTGAAGCTTAGTTATATAAAATTAAAACTTACTGTTATTCACAGTGATTTAAGACTTTGATCAATGAAAGATTTTTTTTTTTCCCAGAGAAGAGTATCTTATATCTGATCTTTTTTAGAATTGTTGGACATGATGATAATAAAAAGCAGATGACTTTCCATCAGTAGTTGTATTACTAATAGGAATAGGTCCTCCCCTTGGTATATCACTCAATCACTGGGCTGCTGTGAGCATTAAATGGACTAATCAAGCAAAGCACAGAGCAGAGGCTTGAAGTGAGCTGCCAATTTTTTGAGAAGACACAGAACCACATCTATAAGAATCCACAGGTATGTTGACAATGGCTGCCCACAAATCACAGCAATTCTTTCTCTCCTTTTTCTTTTTCTCTTTTTTTGTGGTGCTGGGGATTGAACCCAGGGCCTTGTGCTTGTGGGGCAAACACTCTACCAACTGAGCTATATCCCCAACCTCAATAAATAAAAGGTAAGTAGATACAAAAAAGTCTCTGTCATTTGTAATCAGTGAAATGCAATTTAGTTGACAATAAAACACCCTTTTACACTCACTGGAGTGACAAAAATGAAAGATTATGATATATAATGTTGGTGAAGATATAATTTGCTGAGAATGATTGAATATTGCCATTGGGAGTACAAATTGGTGCAACCACTTTGGAAAATAATTGTCTGCTTTCTTGGAAAAATGAACTGCATATCCTATGGCCCAGTAAGTCCATTCCCAGGATGTCCCCCAAACATATTCTTGCACATTGCACCAGCAGACACAAGAATAATATAGCTTTATATACATATAAAGCTATATGTATTTATATATGTAAATATAATAAATCTTATTCTATAATTTAAAATGTTTTTATTATGAATGATAACACATTTACCAAAAAGTGTAGCTGCTGCGTAATGATCACAGGTAAAGACTGATCATCACTAGCCCTGGAAGACACCTCCTTCTGTCTACTAATCCCATAGTTCTCCCAACACCCAGCCCCCACCAACCAGGTAATGACTGTCCTGAGTCTGCAATATTTTTTTTGCTTTGATTTGCATAGATTTATTAACCAAGTATGAATCACTAAACATGTAATTTTCTCTTGCCTGATTTTGAACTTTCCACAAGTTCAATACCATATGGTAAATACTATTTTGCATCAGGTCTTCCTCTTCCTCCTCCTCCTCCTCCTCCTCCTCCTCCTCCTCCTCCTCTTCCTCCTCCTCCTCCTTCTTCTTCTTTTTAACCAACATTATGATTTTGAGATTCATTCATATTATTGTGTTTTGGCTATAGTCCACTTATTTTTACTGTTTGTATAGTATTGTCTTGTATGACTTCACCTGAATTTATTTATCCACTCTATAGTTCATGGACATGGATATTCTTCTGTTTTTTGGCTAACATGAACCTTATATTAAGTTGCATTTCCTTGATCACTAGTAGATTGGGCATCTTTCACATACATGTTGACTATCTGAATTCCCAAGTGTGAGGTGCATATTCAGTGTTTTGGTGGGTGGAGTCCATTTTCTATAAGATTTTGACCCTTCTTAGTGATTTAGAGGTGTTCTTTATGTAGTTAGAGCCGTCTGTCAGTTTTATGTGCCCCAAATAATTTCTCCCACTGAATCACTTGCCTTTTCACTCTTAATGTCTTTTGATGAACAAAATAATGCCTTTCTTCCTTCTCCGCTTCCCTTTTTCCTCTTTCTCCTCCCTCTTCTCATTCTCCTCTTCCTCCTGCTGGGAATTGAATCCAGGGCCTCATGCATGCTAAACATCTGCTCTAACACTGACCTATGCCTCCAGCCTTTCTAAATTTTGAGACAGGTTCTCTCTAAGTTGTCTAGGCTGGTCTCCAACTGGTAATCCTCTTGCCTCAGCCTCCCAGGGAGCTGGGATTACAGGCATGTATCACCACACCTGGCTTATTTTTAATGTAGTCAAATTTATCAGTTTTTTCCCCCTTATACTTAGCATTTTCAAATGTATCCTATAAAGAAAATTTTCTGTTTTCTAGCATTAAGAACATAGTCTCTTATGATACCTTCTAAAAGAATTATTTTTTATCTTTTGGTTTGATTGTTGCATATAACCCCTCTGAAGTTGATTCTGCATATGGTGTGAGGTTGGTGTCCTATTTCACACTTTCCATGTGGATACTCATATTGTCCCAGCCACATACATTATAAAGATGATTCTTTTCCCTTTGTTTTTCAATTTTATCTTTGTCATAAAACCAAGTGTCCAAATGTATCAGAGTATCTTTAAGAACACTGTATCCTCTCGCATCTAGTCATCTGTCCTTGAACCAATACTACATCACTTTAATTCAAGTAGTATTATTTTAAGTCTTGTCAGTGGGTAGAGCAAATCCACTCTCTTCTTTCTTCTTTGGGAGTATATTTACTCTTTTTGATCCTTTCTATTTCCACATAAATTTTAGGATCTGCTTGTTAGATCTTAATTGGGACTTCAATTAGTCTATACACCAAGTTAGTGCAGAATTGGTATTTTTATGACATTGAGCATTTCATTTCGTGAATATTGGGTTGCCTCTCATTTGTTTAAGGTTTCCTTTAAAAATTACATTTGTTTTTCACATAGAAGTCTTAAAATATTTTGTTAGATTTATTATTAGGTACTTGATATTTTTTTCTTTTCTTTTTAAAAACATTGGTGCATTATAATAAATGCACTAATAATAATATAATATAATATAATATAAAATTGTAATTCATTGTGATAAGTTCATACATGCACATGATCCACTTTGGGTTGATTTTTGTGGAGGTGAGAGATAGGGATCTAGTTTTATTTTTCTACATATGAACATCTGGTTTTCTTGGCACAATATGTTAAAAAGGCTGTCTTTTCTTTAATGCATGTTTTTGGTACCTTTGTCAGTGATGGGCTGACCGTAAATACGTGGGTTTGTCTTTGTGTCTACTGTACCATGGGTCTTCATGTCTCTTATGCTAATATCATGCTGTTTGTAACTTCATTCTGTAGTATAATTTGAGATGAAGTGCTGTGATGCCTCCAGAGTCACTTCTATTGCTCAGTATTGCTTTGGTTATCTGGGTCTTTTATTATTCCATATGAATTTTAGGATTTTTTTTTCTACGTCTGTGAAGAATGTCATTGATATTTTGATGGGAATCTCACTGAATATGTGTATTGCTTTTGGTATTCTTCTTGATGCAAATACAACATGTATCTTTTTCTTTTCATTTTATGCTTAAGAGATGCTTGTTACTAAAATAGGCAATTTAGTTTTGCATATTGATTTTGTAATGAGTTACCTCATGAAACTCTTATAACTTCTAATATTCTATAAATTCTTTTAGTTTTCTATATACACAATCACATTATCTGCTAAATAAAAATAGTTTTGCTGCTTCCTTTTTAAGTTCTTAAGGTTTTAAATACAGTTGTGTCACAAAATGATGTTGGCACATGACTGACAGTCCAATGAGAGACCACATATATGACAATGGGCCATAAGATTCTATTGGCTAATGACATCATAGCCATCTTAGTTTGTGTTAATTCAGTTTGTGATGCTCATGCAACATTACCTAACAAGGCCTTTCTCAGAACATATTCCTCTAATTAAAGGTCACATGACTATTTATTTTTCTCACTTTAATGTATTTGTTAAAACCTCTATGATGAATGTTGAAGGGAAGAGATTATTATGGGTATCTTTGTCCCCATCTTGATTTCCAAAGGAAAGCATTTAATATTTCACTATTAATTTTGATGTTTGCTGAAGGTTTATTATAGTTACTCTTTATCATATTAAGAAGTCCCTTTTTTAATTTGTTGATTATGTTTATCTTAAATCATAAATGAATGTTACACTTTATCAATTCCATTTTTAAATTTATAAAATAATCACCTTTAGTTTTGCCTCTCTCTCTCTTTTACTTTAGTTCTAGGGATCAAAACCAGAGACTTATGCATGGTACATAAGTACTCTACTTGTGAACTTTATATTCTTATTTAAAAAAATTAGAGCTTTGTAGTTATACATGTAGTTGGTTTAATCCCAACAAACTCATATATTCATGGAATCTGATTTCAGTTCATGATCCCCCTCTTTTCCCTCCCCCTTTTCCCTGTACTCCTTCTTCTCCTTTCCCATTCTCCTTCCTATACTTGACTTCCTTTTGCTTATCTACTAATTTATATTTGATGGGTTCTTTCTACCTATGCATAAAGGTGAAGTTCCCTATCATATTTAAATATGCACATAACATGATTTTTAAAGAATTCATTCTGCATTGCCTCCTCTTACCTATCCCTTCAATCTGCCTCTTGATCTCCTTTCTTCTATATTACTGATCTTCCTTTTATGTTGTTCTATCCTTCTTGCCCCTTTTCCTTTATTTTACTCTACCTTCCATGTATGAGAGAAGACATTCGACCTCTGGGTTTGGCTTATTTCACTTAGCATGATAGTCTCCATTTCCATCAATTTCAATTTACCAATAATTTAACTCTTTTTTTTTTTGAGCATACTGGTTTCCTACTTTAAAAAATATTCACTCTTTTTTAATGGCTGAATAGAACCCTGGTATGTGTGTGTGTGTGTATCTATCGATAATCTATCTATATCTATATATTATAATTTCTTAATCCATTAATCTACTGATGGGCATCTGGGTTTATTTTATAAATTGGCTGTTGTGAATTGTGCTGTTATAAACATTGAGAGGACTGTGTCACTATAGGTGCCAATTTTAGATCTTTTGGAAAAAAAACAAGGAGTGGGATAGCTAGGTCACATGCTGGTTCCATCCCTAATTTTGAGGAATCCCCATACTGTTTTCCAGAGTGGTGGTACTGATCCGCAGTCCCAGCGACAATGTACAAGTGTACCTTTTCCTCCACAACTTCAGCAACATTTAGTATTGTTTGTGTTCTTGATAGCTGCCATTCTGACTAGAGTGAGATGAAATCTTATTGTAGTTTTGATTTGCATTTCCCTGAATACTAGAGATGTTAAACATTTTTTCATATATTTGTTGACCATTCATATTTCTTCTTTTGGGAAGTTTCTGTTTAGTTCTTTTGCCCATTTATTGATTGTTATTTGGTGTTTTTTGGTGTTGAGTTCTTTGTATATTCTGGATATTAATCCCCTGTTGGAGGAAGAGCTGGCCAAGATTTTCTCCCCTTATATAGGCTCTCTCTTCAGGCTTTTAATTGTTTCCTTCGCTGTGCAGAAGGTTTTTAGTTTGATGACATCCCACTTATTGATTCTTGGTTTTATTTCTTGTGCTTTAGAGGTCTAGTTAAGGAAGTCAGTGCCAGAACCTATATGATGGAGAGTTGTTGTTTTTTTTTTTTTGGCGGTGCTGGGGATTGAACCCAGGGCCTTGTGCTTGCGAGGCAGGCACTCTACCAACTGAGCTTTATCCCCAGCCCATGATGGAGTGTTTGACCCCATGTTTTCTCCTAGTAGTTGTAAGGTTTCTGGTCTAATTCCTAAATCTTTGATCCATTTTGGTTAGAGTTTTGTGCAGTGTGAAAGATAGGGATCTGATTTCATTTTTCTACATATAGCTATCCAGATTTTCCAGCATCATTTGTTAAAAAAGCTGTCTTTTGTCCAAAATACATTTTTGTCACCCTTGTCAAATATCAGATGGCTGTAGGTATGTGGATTTATCTGTGTCTTCTATCCAGTTCCATTGGCCTTCATGTCTGTTTTGATGCCAATACCATGCTGTTTTTGTTACTATAGTTAAAATTTCAGGTCAGGTATGGGTTGATTCTTGCTTCAATTTTCTTGCTTAGTATTGTTTTGGCTATTTTTGGTCTCCTATTCTTAATGATTAAATGAATTTAAAAATTGCTTTTTCTAATTTTGTGGAGAATATCATTGGTATTTTGACGGGCATTTCATGGAATCTACATATTGCTTTTGTTAGTATGGCCATTTTGACAATATTAATTCTGCCTGTCCATGAGCTTTATACTCTTAAGGTGATGAATTACATTAATTGATTTTTCTAATGTTAAACCAACTTTGCATTCTTGAGATAAACTAAATTTAATAAGGAAATATCATTCCATTTTATATCACTGAATTCAGATTGCTCGTTATTAGTTTTTGCTCAGAATTTTTGCATCTACATTCATGATATTATCTAGGAATTCATGATATGTATTTTGCTTGCATGATATTTATCTGTAATCTTCCTCCTTTCTAGTATGAGTTTTGATGTCAAATCTATGTAGCCTCATAGAGTGAGTGGAAGAATATACCCTTTTCCATTTTTCTGAAAGAGATCCTAAAATATTGACATTATTTCTTCATTCATTTTGTGAAGTTTGCACGTGTACAACCTCACTGCGTTAACAAGTTCATTCCCAAAATAGACTAAAATTTACATAATTACATAAATTTTCAATTTTATAAAGTTATAATAATGTTAATATTATAATATTTATAATTGCAAATAGGTAAAAATCACAGATTATGATTTTACAAAAATTACATAATGAATGGCACTTACATGACAAAATCTTCCCTGTCAAGACAGGCTTTGGAGTCAGACTTTCTCCACCATGAATCATTACTCTGCTGATGGGCTATGCAATCCTTTGCCAATCTCTTTACATCTATAAGCTCTCCGTGTCCTTGTTGGTCATGTGAGTTTGTTTAATGGCCTCTTGACCTCCTGGAGATGCCAGGAGGAGGAGCAGTAAATGCAACAACTATAATGAAACTAATTAGCCTTGAGCTGGGTAATAGGTGTTCCATACATGGTAATGATTTTTAGGATCGTATGTTAACAGTCTAATTAATCACTCCAGTCTGTCCCCCTCCCCTCCCCTCTCTTCCCTTCTTTTTTTCCTTCTTTCCTTCCTTCCCCTCCCCTCCTCTTGTCTTCTCCCTTTCTCTCTCTCTTTCTTTCTTTCTTTCTTTCTTTCTTTCTTTCTTTCTTTCTTTCTTTCTTTCTCTTTCTTTCTTTCTTTCTTTCTTTCTTTCTTTCTTTCTTTCTTTCTTTCTTTCCCTCTCTCCCTTCCTCCCTCCCTCCATCCCTCCCTCCCTCCCTCTTCTTTCCTTTCCTTTCTTTTCTTCTCTTCTCTTTTCTTTTTTCTTCTTTCCTACCTTCCTTCCTTCCTTCCTTCCTTCCTTCCTTCCTTCCTTCCTTCCTTCCTTTCTCTTTCCTCACTCCTTCTCTCCCTCCCTCCCCATTCTCTCTCTCTCTCTCTCTCTCTCTCTCTCTCTCTCTCTCTCTCATTTTCTCTCTCTCCCTTTCTCCCTTTCTCTCCAGGGATTGAACCTAGGGGCACTTAACCACTGAGCAACATCCCAGCTCTATTAATTTTTAATTGTTATATGGGGTCTCACTAAGTTGCTTGGGGCCTTACCAAGTTGTTGAGGCTGGTTTTGAACATGTGATCCTCCTGCCCCAGCCTCCCAAGCTGCTGGGATTACATGTGTATGCCATTGAGACCCAGCTTCCATATTTATTGAGCACCTATTGTGAACCAGGCAATGTGTTGGGTACTGGGGGTACAACAGGAAGCAAAATTGAATGTGGCTTTTAATGCACCTGGAGCGAGGATTCAGAGGCTGTTCCCATAGATCGATGACTTACACCCATTGAAATGAAATTGAAGCTGATGTTTATGGTGCCACCTTTGAACACTTTTTTTTGTACTGGACTGTCAGGAGTCAATAAAAGTAACTATTTCTGCGATGGGGCAATCAGAGCCTAATATTGAGCTCTTTGGAAATCAATAGTTACATAAAAGGGTCATTTTCTTTAGGAAATAAATGAATGAAAATGCCTTGCTTTTCTTAACTAGGTTCTCTGTTTCTCTTTTCCTTTCTTCCTTCCTTCCCTTTTTTTCTTCCTTTCTTCCCTTCCCTTCCCTTTCCTTCCCTCCCTCCTTCCCTTCCTCCTTCCCTCCCTCCCTCCCTCCCTTCCTTCCTTCCTTCCTTCCTTCCTTCCTTCCTTCCTTCCTTCCGCTGAGGATTGTGCATGCTAGGTAAGTGCTCTGTTACAGAGCTACAACTCCAGCCCTTTTAATTGAGGCAGGGTGTTATTAAACTGCCCAGGTTGGCCTCAAACTTGTGATCCTCCTGCCTCTGCCTCCTAAATTGCTGGATTACAGGTGTGCACCACTATGTCCAGCTCTGGTTCTATTTCTTGACAAGGGTCAAAAGTGTCATACCAAGGACTTCCCATTACCCCTACCTTCTACAAATTTCCTTCAGAGTTTACTAATTAACAGGTGCACAGAACGTTGACAAACCAGAAATTGAATCTAATGCCCTGAGATTTAATCTTCCCCTATCCGAGGTTATCTCTGTCTTTCATGCATATGAGTTTATGCAACAAATTTGAGAATTCTCAGATGGCCTGTGACTCCAGTCCTCCTAGAAATCTTTGGGCCAATGCCTCATTTCCTGCCATACATGGCTTTGATTCTCCAGTACCCACTTCTTAGATGATCTAGTGAGGACTCAGGGATGATACTTGCCTCTGGGCTTTGGTGCAAGAATTCAAGGAGAGGTTAGGAATGTGGTGACACAGAGCAGAAAGCACAGAATAGGGGCTTATTTATTTGACTAGCTATTGGTTTGGGTGGGCTAGTCTATCCACTGGTAGATATGCACATGTATAGGTCTATGAACATAGAGTTGGAGCTACAGCTCTGGATAGATAAATATGCACACATGTATACATACATGGAGTATGTTCACATAAATGCATTAATTCACTATTTCAACAAGTAGTTGAGTGTCTGCTATGTGCAATTCACTGTATTTATATTTCTGTGGGTGAATCAGTTGTTAGTCCTGTTTGCAAAAATCTAAAAGAGGAATCTAAAATTTGACTTTGCAAGAGAAGTTTTGGAAAACCATTTTCTAAAATGAGCCTTGATAGATCAACAGGACGTTTTTTCTGTGGCAGGGTGGAGGTGTCCATTCACAAGTTACCTGCTAGTAAGGGACTCTGGTGCTGATCTAAACCTCAGGACAGTGGGAGATGGCCATCTTTGGATACGCCTGGAGAAATGCTGGCATCCTGCCTCCTTTTACAGTCATCTTCTCTCCCCTGCAGTGTTTGCCATTGTGGGGATGTCAGATGCCAATGGGTGGAATCAATGCAGAGGAAGTTGGCTCCACTGAAGGATGAATGGCCACCACTGCTTTTGTGCCAAAGGGCCGAGCCTCCCTGGGAGGATGGACAAGGAGAAACTGGCTGGAGGAGGGGTGAACTTCTTCATCTTGTGAGAGTCCCGGCCAAATTCAGGGCTGGTGCTCTTGTTCAGAAAGATTTAGCTGATGGTGAGAGACCCTGGAGCTTTCTTTTACAGAACTTTAATGATATAAAAGCAGCATGAGGTGCTCCTGAAAGTGGATTTATTTGGAGATGAGCTTCTCCACTGAAGAGTTGCAAAAGCCTTGCAAGTTTTTAGGTCTGGTTCTTAAAAATGCACTTGTTTGGTATGAGAATGAAAAACAGTGACTGAAGAACAAATATCTTCAATTGGCAAGACTTCTCTGGTAAGTTAAAACCCAGGTTGCGATTCAGATGAATTTGTGTTCATGAAAGGATTAGGGTGTGCAAAAACTTCAACCTGCAAAAGTCATACTAGGAGGCCCCTTAAAAATACAGATAGATACCAGGGTATCATTTTATAATTAGATGGACAGAATAAGTTTTGGTATTCTGTGGCACAGGAGGGTGAGTATAGTTAACAACGATGCATAGCATATGTCAAAATAGAAGAGAGGATTTTTTTAAATTTACTTATTGATTCATTGAACACAAATGGAGTACAGCTATTGTTTCACTGGTTGTACACAGAAGAGAGGATTTTGAATGTGTTCACCACAAAGAAATAATGAAAGTTTAAGGTGATGAACATGCTAATTACCTTGATTTGATTATTACGTAGTATATACATGAATCAAAGTATCATGTTGTACCCCATAAATACGTACTCTTCTTATGTGTCAATAAAAATATAAATACCTGCATCTGTTTGATGGACCTGGATCAGTTATTGTCTGGTGCTAAGATTTCTGCTACAGATGCATGAAAAACGTGTCCTCAGGGGCTGGGGTTGTGGCTCAGTGGTGATGCACTCATCTTGCATGTGTGAGGCACTGGGTTCAATCCTCAGCACCACATTAAAAAAAATGGTATTGTGGCCGGGTGTGGTGGCGCACGCCTGTAATCCAAGCGACTTGGTTGGCTGAGTCAGGAGGATCGAGAGTTCAAAGCCAGCCTCAGCAACTTAGCGAGGCCCTAGCAACTCAGCGAGACCCTGTCTCTAAATAAAATACAAAAATAGGGCTGGGGATGTGGCTCAGTGGCCGAGTGCCCCTGAGTTCAATCCCTGGTTCCAAAAAAAAAAAAAAGGTATTGTGTCCATCTACAACTAAAATAAAAAAAAAAAATGTGTCCTCGGGATTTCTGTCTGTCCTATTGTGGCCACCAACATTGAATGGGGGGAGGGTGGCACATAGGAATTACAAAGCTTTGGGGGTAGTTGGGGAACATTTTTGCAACTCAAATAACCTTGAAAACAGCGGAGAGCCTGTGTTATTCTAAAAAGGGAATCTAAAGCTTATTAAGTTTACAGGAGAAGTGTTGGAAAAGTCATTTCTCCACACCTTTGTCTTCTGGTTGATTCCATTTCAAAAGTTTAGTTTAAACTAAATTAAACACCAAACACTGGGGATGGAACAGAGATACCGGGACCTCAGAGATTCAGATTCAGCTGGATTCTGAAATTCATATTCTGAAATTCTAGCAAGCTTCCAGGTGATGCTGATATGACTTTCTGTACAAGGATATTTTGAGTAACACTGAGGGAGGGGGTGTTAATTTTCAGTTTTTGTAGAGAATGGTTCTCAGGTTTGGCTGCATTAGAATCAACTAGGAAGCTTTAAAAACATCCCAGTTCAATATCTGTAGCTCAGATAGATTCCAGAAGAATCTCTGGCCCTGGGTCCCAGGCATCACTATTTTCTAAAGCTTCCCAGGTGGTTCACTGTATCCCAGGTGAGGAACCATGGCTCTAGAAGAAAAGCATTTGGGGTAATTGCAACCGAAGTGGGTCACCAGAATCTCTTCCATTTTTTTTTTTTGATGGGATCTTGTTGCCCAGGTTTCCAGGGTCTGAAGCCATCCTCCTGACTCAGCCTTCAAAGTAGCTGGAACTCCAGGTGGGTGCCACAACATCAGCTCTGAATCACTTCTCAGATGGCAAGTATCTTGTAATAATTCCTTTCATACCTTGAAATGAAATTGATAAATAGTATAAATTGCCTATACACGTCATAAAAAGTTCTGTATGTAATATAAAGGAAAAATAAAAGGGAAGTTAAAAAAGTAACTTCCTGTTAATTTACACACACACACACACACACACACACACCCCATAGGTAAATGTTTGAACAGATGTTCTAGCATATTCAAGAAAGGTATGTGTCCTGTGAGAATGTGACCACAAGAGTCCCCAAATCCAGACCAAGTCTGGGGCATAGTACCCACAACCCAGATGCCACCAGCTTTGTGGTCACAGTGCCCTGTTTTTCACAACTGGGGAAAAACAGTTGGTGAATTTCTAGACTGACAGAGCACCTTAACTTACCCCACACCCCTGCACAATTTAGCCTATCCTAAACCAGGCAATAGTACACTGATTACATGGTAGATAGCGACAGGATCTAGGATAGGAAATTATCAACAGATTGTTCATCTCCACGCATTTCAGGCTTACTTTGAGGACATTTCAGAAACCCTAGCTTCCTTCTGCGTCCCTCACACGCCAGGATTTCTCAGTCCTATCCCTGAGTAACCACAAGTGTCCCCCACAAATTTCTCAGTGCTTTCCTCTCAACACGAACTTAGAATGGAGGAGTGAAGATGGACTCTTGGAAATTTACTCGTAAGGCACTGTACTCCACACGGGAACAGCATCCTGCAGACCACCTCCGGTGGGCGAAAGGGAGCTGGAGGCTTGATAAAAGAATTCTCACGCCCAGTGTTGCCGCAGAGGCGGGTTCAAGGTGATGGGGCTAGGAGGGCCGTAGGCTTTGCTCACATCCAACCCCAGTAAGTTCGGTCCCCAGTCCCGGAGCACAAGAAGAGCCCCTTAAAAGAAGAGGCAAAACAGCTGCCTTCGCACCGTTACCTTCGCGCCCCTTTCCCAAAAGAGACGTCTGGGAAATATTTAGCAATCTGTAGTGCCCTCTAGTGGTGAATGCTTGTCATGCCAGGCACCAAGAGTTTTTAAATTTTTACTGTTTAAAATCCACACAAGTAAAAGTTTTGTTTATAAAAAATTTACACAGTAAAAATCTCAAGCTATATTGCATTTCCTCTCTCTTGCACATATTACTACACTACAGAAGATGCTCTCACACTTTTTCTATTGTTTGCAGATGATATATATGTATATTTTGTATGTATTCATTTTTATACGTGCACATAGAAATGTTGACATGTAGTAACATATTTCCACACATTTCTATACATAACATATTGTCTTATATTTCTACATAGTATATAACGTCTTAAAATACGTAAGTCTTCAAAATATAAAAGGAATCTGATTGTTTTACTGCTGATGATGTTGTCCAGTGTGCACGTATTTTGACTTACTTGATTTACTTGCTACTGCTGGACATTTTGATTGTTTTTGCTTATCCCCCATCATGAGAACATCTTGTACATGCGACTTTGTGCCCATATGTGAGTTTTTCTATATCATAATTTTGCAGTTTTGCAGAATTTTTCCAACTTGTCATTCAAGCCAGAAACTTGAATCCAAAAATGGCAAAGCTTATGAAAATGAGAAGTGTTGGAAATCAGGATGTTTTATAAATTTTGAATGAGAGGAAAAGGCTAAATATGGGCGAAGCATGGAAAGTGGTAGATTTGTTTATTATTATTTTTTTACTTGCAGTTTTACTCTGAATCTGGAATTTTTGTGTTTTTAACTTGAAAAATAGATAATACTTCTGTCTGGTTCAAATTAAAAACAACAAAATGGTGTGATAGTCTTCTTCCTTTTATCTTCTATTTTCCATCCACATAGCTCTTTTTCTTGACAGAGCTAACCAAGGTCATTGGTTTTTTCTGATACTTCCAGAGGTTTTTTTTGTATAAGAAAAAAAAAAGAAAAGAAAAAAAGAGTCTCTCCCTCTCTCTCTCTCCATATATATACACATATGTACGTATATATGCATATACGTACATATGTGTATATATATGTACATATATATATTTTTTTATATATATGGGTTTCCTTCAAAAAACACAAAACCCATTAATGATTGTATATCATTCACAGTCTATATATTTTTTTCTATTAAATAATGGGAGATTATGCCATTACAACAAAACAGATTTTTCTTTGTTCCCTTTTCTGTGTTATTCATTATCTGAACATGTCATATTTAACCAGTCCTCTCTTGATGGGCACTTTGATTGGTTCCAATCTTCTTTATTCCCTGCCCTGCTACAATGAACAGCCTTGTACAATTGTCACTGCTCACATGAGCGAGGGTGCATAGAAGACACATTCCTGAGTAGTGGAACTACTGGTTCAAAGAGTAGGTGCATTTAATTTTTTAAGTTTTTATTTGTTCTAATTGTACATGACAGTAGAATGCATTTATACATTTTGATGAATCATACATAAATGGAGTGTAATCTTTTTTTTTTTTTTTTGAGGTGCTGGGGATCGAACCCAGGGTTTTGTGTTTGCAAGGCAGGCACTCTACCAACTGAGCTAAATCCCCAGCCCTTATTTTTCTGATTGTACATCTTGTAGGATCACATTGGTCATGCAATCATACATGCACATGAGGTAATAATGTCTCTTTCACTCTGTTATCTTTCCTACCCCCATACCTCTTCCCCACCCTTCACTCCTCTTTACCTAATCTAAAGTAACTCTGCTCTTCCCTATCCCCCTGTGCTTATGGTGAATTAGCATCTGCATATCAGAGAAAATTTTCGGGGCCTTTGAGTTTTTGGATTTGGCTTATTTGGCTTAGCATGATATAGGTGCATTTTAAAAAGAATTGCAAGGTGCCCTCTGTGGATGCCTGGCTAGTTTGTACCTTTCCATGATGCCTTTCAACTTCACCCGCCCTGGAGTCACTGAGTGTTGTGGATTTGCCAGTTGAGTAAGTACAAAATGCTCATTGTGTTACCATGTGACATGTTCCAGTAAAAGTGACATGTCTAGTAAGATATCTTTTCCAACACTGATGAGGCCCTGGAGTTCTTATCTGTGTCTTCAGAGGAATCCTGTGGTCTGGTCTTACCATCTGCAATTTCTTTGGGGGACTTAATGCAGTAAGCCTTAGGCTGTTACACGGATTTTAAAAAGGATCTTTTAAGATCTTTTTTTTTTCACCTACTCAGCCTGTTTTCCTCATTTTGGGTGTGGCCTCCAAGGGGTCTCCATCCCCTTCCTGTCTTTCTCTCTGCTTCCTGTCCTCCATGAAGTGAGCAGTCTTCCTCTACCACATTCTCCCCACCATAATGTTCTGCTTTACCACAGGCCCAAAGCCATAGTCTAAGCAAACACAAACTGAAACCTCTGATGCCATTCCACCTTTAGCTGTACTTTTCTCAGGTATTTTGTCACAGTGATGGAAAGCTGATGAACACATCTGGACTAGCTGTAGTGACTGGTTTTTCCTCAGTGTAAAGTAGAAGTGATACTCCATGGCTTCTGGGGTCAGGCTAGAAGGAGCCCTCACTCTTCTTGATGGTGGATTCAGGATTGCCTACAGACCTGCTAACACATTATTTTGGGTGTATTTTTGAGGGTGTTTCCAGAAAAGTTTGGCATGTGAGTCTGAGTAGGCTGAGGGGGTGTAGGCAAGTGCTATCCAGGAGACTGGGGGCCAGGAGACCACAAAAACACAGGTAAGGGGTCTGGTTTCTCTCCTGGAGCTGAGATACATACTTTTTTCCTTGGTCACCAGAACTCTAGGCTCTCTGGCTTTGGACTCCAGGAATTAGCACTAGAACTTTTGGGTTCTCAGAACTTGGACTTGGACTGAACCATGGTGGTAGCATCCCAAGTCCTCCAGCTTGCAAATGGTCTGTGGTGAGACTTCTCAGCCACCATAACCACATGAGCCAATTTCCCTAAATAAATTCCCTCTTATCAATCTGTGCATCCATAGCCAATTACTCTGTTCTGTCTCTGGAGAACACTGTAACATATAGATTTCTCCTGCCTTTCTTGGACCTCTTGCTTCTCATCCCTTGCGGAGGCTTCCTATCAAGTCCAGCTTCTGTGCTGCAGAAGCCCAGGACTTCTGGAGAGACCAGTGTCAATGCTCTGGACAGCAGCATCTCTGAGTCCTGGCTCTGGAATCGTTCTACCCAGATGTGGAGTGGAGGAGATGTCCCAGGACCATGTGCCCAGGTGTTCGGGGACCCCATCCCTTCACATCTCTCCAGTTGGGGCCCTGGCCATCGTGGGGCAGAGCCAAACCATCCGTTTTCTACCCACTCTGAAGTCTGGATCCTTAGAATCCATTTTAATAGGATTACTGTCTTATTCTCTGTGTTTGGAATGGTTTCTTATGCAGCTATATTTATCCTCCAATGTACAATAAAGTCTGTGGGGTGTGAAATGTAGATTGCACAAATTGTGGAGTAGACACTGTTATGCCCAGGTTTAAGGTGGCTACACTTTGACTAAAATCAGAAACACTCTCACCACTTCACCTTGAATTATTTGAGGTTCGAATTCCAGGAAGACTTCAAGGAGTAGCCATCTAATGAAATCCCATTATGAATTTTCTCGGCCTGCCTTGCTCCCTCCATCTCCTTCTTGCTTTGCCTTCCTTCCTTCCTTCCTTCCTTCCTTCCTTCCTTCCTTCCTATTCCTTCCTTCTCTGCCTGTGGCTCAGAAATTTGGACGGATAGACTGTACAGGGGGACCAATGGGCTCCTGCATGCCCCTAGTTTTGGAGGCAGATACAGCGTGTGTGGGGGGAGAGCGGTCAGGGTCAGGTTTGCATCCAGCTATTGAGATGTCCACAGCTGCTGCTTGGAAACCAACAAAAGCAATAGCATGTTTTTGAAGCCCTGAGTAAGCAGTGACTTGGCAATGATACGTCTTTCTGGAGGAAAAGGAAAACACTTCCTTCTCAATATCTGTGAAGAAAGAGGATGCTCAGCTCTAGGTTACCAATGGAGCACACTGTGCAGTAGGAAGTTGTAGGTTCTCAGTGTGTTCCACTCTGACAGGGCTCTGTGTTGCACACAGATTCTGAGTCAATGGCTTCTCCCCTACCTGGAACTGTGCAGTGCCCAGCCTGGGCAACTGTATGCTTGAATCCCAGATAAGTTGATTCATTCAAGGAAGAGCATTTGATACAAGATATCTGAAGATACTGCAGCTTATTAATAGGTTGATATCTTTTAAAAAGAGAAAGCTGAAAAACCTTGAAGAAAGAAAAGCAATTCATTCACCACTGCACCTCCCACTTCTTTATAGTCTGAGTACTTGCCAGACAGTGCTAGTCTGGGAAAGACCTGGTTCTTCAGACACTATCTGTGAGAAGGAGGGAACACAAGGTAGAGGGAAAGAAGGCTCTGTATGGGGCTCCAGACAAAAGAAAAGGGAAAGAGAGCCCCACTGGAAGGGCAGGGCAGTCTCAGAATTGACACTGAGGCTAGAGCCAGGGGGATGCTCCTGCTCTTTTCTACACCCAAGGAAGGAAAGGGCGGACAGTCCATCCTCTGCTAATCCTTTCCTTGAACTAGCCCTGCAGTTTGGAACCCTTAAAACCAGGGAGAAACCATGCCTCTTCTTTTCTTTTTTAAATTTTTGTTTATTTTTATGTGGTGCAGCGGATCGAACCCAGTGCCTCACATCTGCAAGGTAAGTGCTCTACCACTGAGCCACAACCTCAGCCCGAAACCATGCCTGTTCTAAACTTTCCCCTGGCTGCGTCACTGTGGCTCAGAGTCTCAACATTCACGGTTCTATGTTCTATAAAGTCTGGCAAACACCAAATTAGTAAATACTGAACCAAAGTGCCTAGTGGAAATACAGTTAGGTTCCTGTCAGCTTCTGACCATCATTTTATCAACCTATCAATACATCACCATACATCACATCTGTGTTTCTGTTGAAAGATGTCTCATGGAACGTATGTTATTCATTCATTCACAGGGAACTCATGGTCAGCAGTGCTGCAACTCATGCCTGAACAAAGTGTGTCTAACACACAGATTTTCTCTGTAAAGCATATTTTAGCCTTCTTGTGTTTAGGGGCATGAGGTGGCACTTCAGAGCTATGCTTGGGACCATTTTAATGACCATCTCCCCAACACATAAAAAATGAAAACAATTGGCACTGTTTAGACCATGAAACCACTGCTTATTTGCAGCATGAAATGTGGAGAAAGAAGGCAGAGATCACCTTGTTCATCCTCAACTGGGAACAGGTGCATCAGGCCACTGAAAACGCCCTCTTGCTCTGCCTGTGTCCGCATAGCTGAACTCTAGGGAAGTTTGAGTGTATCAGTTTGGGAATTAAAATACATTTTAGTGAGTAGCTGAATTGCCAGTTAGGGAATCTACAAATAATGAGGACTGGCTGTATTTTGAGTTAAAACCATTTTGAAAACATTGCTCTTGTCCAGTTGGTCCATTCCCGGTGTTCTTAGGACTTAAAAGTGACTGTCCCCAGGGACCAGGCAGGGCATGGAAGCTTCTGGTAATGGCTTGGTGGGAGGCTGCAGCTCTTTCCCTCTGGCTGATTCTTGTTCGGGGACTGCAAACCTTGTGGGGATGGGACCCCACATTTTCACTTGAGAAGAGGCCCCAGAGTAGCATTGGTATTGCTGTGGTTAGGCAAGACGAGGCTGCAGACTGAGATCTTAGGTTTATTTGTGGGGAGATTTGGGTTGTCAATGGTGATTAAGAGCTCCAAGGCCCTTTATGTCATCCTTGGGCTCTATTTCTGAGTCAGAGTTTCTAATTTTTGATGAGAAAGCTAAAAATCCAGATTTTTAAACTGAAACACCAGGCTTTTAAGATATAGTGAGTTAAGTTAAAATGAAAGACCCTGAACATTGTGCAAGCTGGATAAAATAGGAGCCATCTGGACACAAGTCTGCTATGTTCCTGGGTGTCACTGTCACCTTGGATATAGGTGAGAGGCTGGCAGCAGGCTCAGGTAACTTACCTGCCTGTTACCTGCCCATTCAGTTCATTGTGGTTGGTGTCCATTAACATCATCTGCCACATTTTTCCACTTTAAGAAAGGCCTGGTATGAATCTTGTCTGTCTCGCTCGAGGCAGGCTGGATCTGTGGTAGGTCATAAACCTCTGCCCCTGTCAGTGGCATTTGAACATTGAGTTAGCACTTCATACATTGAGTTAACGGCATTTTTATACCTGGGACTACATACATCTAGCCCACAGCTACTGAAGCCTGGTTTTGCCAATAATGAGGACAATATGACTTCGACACAGAGAGTGGAGATTTCACCAGTGCTTTCAAGTGTGTCCAGTGTTCTTCCAATAAGAACGCCACAGATTGTCCCATATACCGTGCATCTGGGGTATGAAAGCTTTCTGTGAAGTTATGTCCATGACAACAAACGCCATTTTTTTCTTTTTCTAATAAGAGCCGGGTAATGAAGGGTGAGGATACGGTTATTCCACAGTGACAGTTGTCAGCGAGCCTTTTGAGAGCATCTTTTTCTGTCGAAACCAGTTAATGAATTGGAGTTTTCCACGGAGCTCACAAAAGTTGGCTTTTCAGACCAGGGAGTAAAAAAATCAGAGAGACTTTTTTTTTTTTTTTTTTTTTTTTTTTCATGTGGCATGTCGAAGAGCATCCTTTGGTCTTGTGGCTACACCAACTCAGTCGGGTCTAGGATGGATCTTGTTAATTACCATGAGGTGGATCTTTGACCCGAGGAAGAAAATAAGACTTCGGGGGCACTTCTCCGTGACCGCCTTGGGACCCTTCAGAAGGCACGAGCCGTGATCTGAAAGCTGCTTAGGTTTATAATGATTCTCGAATGGGCTTTTATGTGGACAAGCAACATGACCTAAGGCATCGGGGACACCAGAAAGGACACTTTTTATGCAGCTTGAGATGTGAGTAGAGAGCAAAAGAGATTTCAAAAGATCAGCACCATGGCTCTCTCAAACATTATGAAGTGTCTTCCAAATGACACCAGTGTGTACTTGTTAAACCTCGCAGTTTTGGAAAATAACAACCTGTGTTTTGCACTTCCTGTTGACCAGGTGTGGGCCTGGATATTTTATATTTGTAAGACTCATACATTTAATGCTTTCATTGATCTGGGGGTGGGGGGTCTGAGCCATTTTTGCCCCCATTTTACAGGGGAGGAGACTAAGATCATTGAGCTAGTGAAGGGCTCAGCTGGGTCTTGAGCCCAAGTCTTTTGATCCCAAAGCTTATGCTCCTTGAGGCTCAAGAGACAATTGAGTTGACAGTCGGGACAGAGTGGCTTGGATATGACACAAACTCATTTCATTGACCTGTTTTTGGTAGTAGGAGGAGACAGGATGATGGAACCTTGGTTGGGAAACTGAAAGGGCTTTAACCCTTTGAGGTGGGGGTGTAGCTCAGAGGTAGAGCCTGTGCCTGGTGAGTGTGAAGCTCTGGTGTTCAATCCCCAGCACTGCAAAACAACCAAGCAAACCACAAAAACTCCCCCTCAAAATCAAAGGGCTTTCACCTGTTTAGTAACATACTCTAATCACCTCATAGATTTGACTTAAATTGTGGGGATGGTTGCAAATTCATTATCAGTGTAAGACAAAAGCTGCTCATTGCTGAAGCTGTGAGATGACTTTACAGATGCACTACTTGGTTAGTAGTAGGAAGGATATAGTGCCTGCAACTCACTTTCAGACACACTTTCATTTTTATTTATCTATTTATTTGAGGGGGGACCCTGGGGATTGAGGTGAATGATGTAGGCCTTGTGACATAGTATGAGGTAGTAAGGATTATTCGAACACAAGCACTGAAGTACCCCAAAGCTGATCTGATAACCAAAATGGCGACTAAGTGACTAATGGGCAGGTAGCATATATAGTGTGGATACACTGGATAAAGGAAAGATTCACGTCCCAGGTGGGAGAAAGCAGGTCAGATCAAGATTTTATTGTGCTACCCAGCACAGCATGTGGTTTAAAACTTAACAATTGTTTTATTTATGGAATTTTCCATTTAATATTTTCAGACTGTGGTTGACCTCAGGTAACTGAGACAGTAGAAAGAGAAACCTTGGATAAAAGGGTAAAAGGCAGTCCTGAGCACAGCCATGTAGCCATACTGTGCCACACTTTTACACTTCTTAGGGAGTGTCTTTTATTAATGTTATCGAGATTATGTCTTTTTTTTTTTTTTTTTTGGCTTTCTTTGATTTCCAGGACCTAGTGCAAGGTCTGACATACTAGAAACAGAACAAATATTTTTGGACTGAACACATGAAATTTCATTCATTTTTTTTTTTAATGCACTCAATGCTAGCCAAGTTTCCAAAATTGAAGAGTTAGTATAATAACTACTAGTTCAGATTAAAGGCATTATAAAATAAAGGTAGGGTATCTAGATCCTGGGACAGTAAACAAAGAATCACTCAGGCCTCCCTCATCTGTTTTTGGATGCAGTGGCATGTCCACAGTGGCTAGACAGCATGGACAGGGGACCTGGAGCCTGGTACCAGCTTGGAATACCTCTGTGCTTTTAGAAAGGGAAAATGCCTCCTTGTCATGCTGTTTTCCTCATTTCTAGAGTAGGACAGTCTTGTACCCCTGGAGTCACCAGGACTTGTGATGATGCAGTAATATTTATGCATCTCTGTAAAATGTTAAAATCATATTGACCCACTGGGAAAGGGCAATCATGTTTAGGATCAGAACAAAGTCTCCTGTTCTGTCTTGCAGGGAGCGAGGCACTACCCTTTGAAGCACAGTGAGAAGGGCCCACTCTGTTGGATGTTGCCTGTGCTGGAGACTTGAACCCTGAGCCGAATCAGCATTGCTCTTATTATTGTTATTATGATGAGCATCTTCATAGGACTGGCTCTCAATAAGTGTTAGTCATTCTGCTAGGCTTCTGAGCTTTGGCCATGAGACTGCACTTGTCCTGCAGGGGGGTTTGGTCCTTGGTCTCTGGGTAGCCAGAGACTCAGCAGAAATATTCCTGTATTTGAAAGTACAGGGAGCTGGTAACCCAGGGATGGGCTCTCCAGCAAGCTGCTAATCGACGCACTACTGGGAATTCTTTCTCTTCTTGTTGTGGAAGCCTCACCAGCTGCCACATGGGGGAGGTTAATTAATGCAATTAGCAAGGGATGCTTTAATAGCAGATGTTTAGAGAGACACTTTACTATTATCATTGTTTTTATTGTTTTGTGTGCAACTCGCTGTACACTTGGATATCTCCTTATTAAAGCGAATAAAACCATAATTAGGAGCAGTCCAATTCAAACGGTAGCAGCCGCCTGGAGCTGGAAACCATAATTCAAGAACAAGAGGCATTCTCGACAAATATTATGTTGTCTGCCCAGTAACTGGTCATGTGCCAGAGAGCTGTGTGTTGCTCCAGGAGGGCTCTTTCCTGCTCTACCTAAAGCCTGGCCAGAGAGGGAAGACTGAATTGAAGGAAACAGACCTTGGGGATCCAGGCCCATGCTGGTGGGACCCTCTGAACACACAAGAGATGAGGTCAAAGCTAAATGATATGTACCCACATCCATGGGCCAGGACAGCTAGAATTCCAGGAGGCTTGAGTAGAATCTTGGTATTACAGAGAAACTAGGAAGTTAAGGGTGAGCAAAGAACATTCACTGCACTGAATTTTGATTTTGGATGATTAGAAGGAAGGAATTGGAGACCAGATCAGCATTTTGAAGCTTAACAATCAAGAAAACACATACTCTGAACCTTGACTGTGGATCGAGTCTTTAGTTGCATTTCCCAATAGCACACAGACTGTACAATGGGAAGTCCATGCATCAATATGCTAATGACGGCCTCTTTAAGTGAAATTAATGCCCGGATTTTGTGCCTAGAGCAGCCCTTCATTATTCCCTGTGATATGAAGATGTGTTGGAGATTCTTCCCGGCCTCTCAGTGACACTCTTCATACAAAATTTATCTCTTTTATGGGTTTGAAGCTCTTTCAGATACATATCAAAGACCTTTCCATGCCTCTACCATGCATAATATATTCTGCAACAGCTTATAATAAATCATCTTCCTTCCCTGACTGGTTAGCCGTGAGCAAACTTGGCTATTGCTAGCACCTCATATTTAATGATTTGCCGCTTGTGTTAGCCCTCCCTGTCTTTCCTTCCATCTTTCCAAAGGAACCCCACAAAATGGCAAGGAGCTGGGATCACCCCAAATACTATTCTGATATCAAAGCTATTAGGTGGAGAGATGATTTAGAAAACATAACATGCTGTTATTTCATATTGAAAGGATCTTTCCCTCTCCTTTATCTCATTTCCTGCTTTCACAAATAGATGTGGTGCGGGTGCTTGTTGTATTTCCAAAGGACTTAGTTTGGGCTAAAGGTAGAGCATACTGATGGTTGTATCTGAGCCCAGCACAGAACGGCTTTGTCATGCCTTGATGAGGAGAGAAACAAAATAGGACAAAGGGGAAGACTGTCCAAAGTAGTGGCCTCTGGGCCTGCAGCCCTGCTGCTGTCTGCCAACATGGTATGCAGGTCCCCTTCTGGTGGCTTGGGAGAAAGCTTCTATCACACAGGCTCCTGGTATGAACCCAAGGTGATCATTTTCCAATGCTTATGAGTCAATGGGACTTTTTGCATGTGGAATGGCATTTTAAAAAAAGAAAGAAACAGAACTTTGCTCTTTGTGGGGTTACTCTCAAGGGACCAAAGTCTGTGCAAGGAAGAGCATCCATGGTAGAGAGGGCTAGATGCACTCCCCACTCACTCAAATTTGTTTTCTTCTTTTCTGTTAAGAGCTGAACTCAAATTTAGAGCTAGACAGATGATTGCAGAGGATACATGTGACATACTTCCCAGACTCCCTTGTACCTAGGCGTGGCCACTGTTGAGGACCAAAGATTAAATTTCCAAAGTTAGATAGCTGGAGAAGTAACACAGACACTGTGAGCCTGCAAAATATTTGCTTCCAAAAACAACAGTCTTTATTTCCTCCTTTTATTTTCTTAGAGGCTGGAGACTTTCAGTAGGTTAGCTTTTAGAATTTCAAGAAAATAAGGAATATGCCTAAGAATAAAAGACATTGGCTTATTTTTAATTTATAGTAATTTGATTAATTACAGATGTCAAACAACAAAACTACAGCACATGTAGTTTTGCAGATGTTAGTTGGTTCTTTTTATGTGTGTGTGATTCTAGAATTGGGCAACTGTCTTGACAAAAATGGTTCAGAATGCCCCATCCTACCACATATGAAGATTCTCTAGCCGGAAAAAAGGAGTTGATGTACAGAAAACAAAAGTGAAGTAGAGACAGGCTGATTGGTTACAGCTTGCACCTGTCTTTTTGAACAATTGGCCGCTTGTGATTGACTGAGACTAAGTTACTTGTAGCAAGAGTAGGTTACAGTTAGTTTACACATCAGGTTAGGTTATCATTTACAACATGTGGAAAAGACAAACTTAAATGTGTACAGAGGCAGCTGTAGGCTAAACAATTAAATTTAACATAGATAATTGATTTTTTTTTTTTTTTTTTTTTTTTTTTTTTTGCGGTGCTGGGGATCAAATCCAGGGCCTTGTGCTTGGAAGGCAAGCACTCTACCAACTGAGCTATATCCCCAGCCTGATAATTGATTTTGTAAGTAACATGTTACTACATCAACATGTAGGAATACATCACTGGGATAATCACTGAATGGTTTCTCATAAATTAATATG
Source organism: Glaucomys volans (assembly GCA_020662805.1). Taxonomy (NCBI): domain Eukaryota; kingdom Metazoa; phylum Chordata; class Mammalia; order Rodentia; family Sciuridae; genus Glaucomys; species Glaucomys volans. Next base: position 364,413 of record JAJEJO010003997.1, on the reverse strand, counting down.
TGTTTTTAATTAGCTGTATGTATTATATGTACAATTTACTTGCAGTAAAATTTGCAGAATTTTTGTGTATGATTTGATAAGCTGAGAAATGTACACAGTCACAGCATAATCAAGATATGTGATATGTCCATCACTCCAAAAGTTTCCCGGGTTGCTTGGGAGTCAATCTTCTACCCTCTGCATCTTCAGCCTGGTTAACCATTGATCTTCTTCTTGTGACTATTGTTTTGCAGTTTCTAGAATTTCGCATATGTGAACTAACTCTTGCTTTATGATTATTATAGAGGTAAAGGTCTTATTAGAAGGGTGTTTTGGGGTAGAAATTTTGGGGGTTTCCTTTATAATACTGGCTATTAAAGTTCTGTAGATAAGTTGGCCTTTGCTTTATAGACTTGAAAGAGTGTTCACTTATTTTCTGTTATAGAAGGAATGGAATTTGTACTGTGAACAACCCTGTAAAAAGGGTCATGCTGTTCCTCAGAAACCTTATTTCAGTTATCTAAACTGAGCCACCAAAGTTTGCTGATGACACTTCTGAATCAGGGGATTATTTATACACTTAAAGAAGGAAAGAGGTGTGTACATATCTGCATCAAATACCTTGGAAATGTCCACATTAGAGCACGTTAATTGGATGCATGCACTGGTAGGTTTTGGGCTAAAGATCTATACTCTCAAAACTCTTCTGAAAGTTCCATGACTGGCCTGAATCATGCTTTCCTCTGCTAAATGAGCAAATGTTTTGTTCAAGTGTAAACCTGAGAAAATGAAGAACCACCTCTCTAGAGTCCCAGGAAGCCAGCACTCCAATCAGCCATGTTAATATAATATTCCTGGAACTCTGTGGACAGCACCAGAACTTGATGTCAAAAACTAGTCACAGCTGAATTGCGGACACCTCCCCAATTATAAGATGCAATCATTTATGTTTCCTGGAACTGAACTTTGGCAGATCTATGAAATCTCATCACACATGTCTAACTGCTTTGTGAGCAGTTTTATATTTGTGGGATTACACAGAATTGGTATCTTCCATGAGGAGGTTTCACAAAGATAGACCCATATCAGCTTTTGCTAGTGTATTAATTTAAGGCAGTGATTCTCAACCAGGGTCATGATTTAGTTTCTCAAGAGACATTCAGGAATGCGTGGAAACATTTTTGGTCATCACAACTAGAAAGGGTAATATTGGCAACTAGTGGGTATAGGCCAGGGATGCTGTTAAGCATCCCATATCTATGGGACAGTTCCCTGCAGCAAATAATTTTTCCAGCCCAAAATGTCCATAGAACTGAGGTTGAGAAGCTCTGATACATGGATTTCTCAAAATACCCTAGGTAGTGTGCAGAATGACCAGGAGAGCAGAGAGCTTGAAAGATCCATCACACTATTAGGGTGAGATGCCTAGACACAACCGTTCCAGGAAACACCTGCTAGTGCCTTCTCCAGAGTCTACGGACTGGCTGTCACACACCCTCCCAGGCTGTGGTGTCCTTATCTGTTGTGCTGAGAAAGATGTGTAGACCAGAGGAGCGACTGAAAGCCAGGTCCACACTTCCCTTATTGCCTCATCCTCCCCTTATAGGACCTCCACTTGGGAAAAATGGCTAATAACTTCACTGAGTGACTTTTTTAAGTTTTGTCAGGTAAGGCAACAGCATTTATGTTTTTTATTCAAATTGAGGGAATGGAGGTATAGTTCAGTGGTGGTAGAGTGGTTCCCTTAGTGTAGGTGAGGTACTGGGTTTGATTTTCAGCACTGCAAAGACAAAACCAAAGCCAAAATGTTATCCAAATGGTATTTCTTTGAAAGATTTTGTGACTTTAAGGTAGTCATTTTGTTCAGATACATAAATAGCTATTTGTGTATTTATGCACACATACAAGCTATTTATTTAATTGACAAGGAATTCAAGAATATACCATCATCATAGAAGAAATCAGACAATAAATAAGTATGCAGACAAAAAAGTAAATACCCCACTGGATCCTCTTTCTCTCCCTGCTTGAAACCTCCCTACCCTTTCCAGAGGTACATGCTATTGCATTTCAGTGTATATTTTAGAAATTTTGTTTGTTTGTTTGTTTTGCATTTACATGCACAAATAAGCATGTAGAGATGTCTTGCTTTAGGGTTTCTTTGATTCTTGGGTTTGATCGTATGTATGATTCTGCCACTTTCTTTCCTTATCCTTTTATTTTCCTTTTGCTTAATGTCTTGAGGAAATTTTCACACGGGACTGTCTGGCTTCCCCTCATCCTATTGATGACTGTGTAGTCCATGTGGTACCAATGTGTCATGTCACTTTTAGGCAACCACAGAGTAGAGACTACAAACCTTCAGCCTGGGTCTAAATTGTGGCTTTACTTAGTACACACACAGCCTCAGACGTGTTGCCTCACTTCCCTATGCTCTCATGTTTTCATGTGTTCCCTGGTTCTTTGGTCTGTAAAAAACGTGAGACTGTTGAAGTCATTCTCTTCCAAAAAGTTAATAAGAAGTGCTTGCACAGTAGCCGCCGTGTACCATGTTTTCCCCAGAGCTTGACATGAGAAGGAAGGCAGTTGGAATCTCCTTGCAACTTACTCTGGGGTAAGACATGAAGTATCCCCACAAAAGCTCATGGGTGAGGCAATGCCAGAATTTTCAGGGGTGAAATACTTAGAGCTTGAGGTTAACTGGATGGTAACTGTAGGCAGATAAGGTGTGGCTGGAGGAAAAAGGTTACTGGGAACATGCCTTTGGGGTTTATATTTTGTCCCTGGGGAGTGAACCTCTGTGTTTCCTGGTTATTACGTCCTGAGCTGTTTTCCTCTGCCATGCCCTTCTGCCATGCCCTTCTGCCATGACGTTCTGCCTCACCTCAGGCCTAGAGTTATGGAGTCAGCTGACATGGACTGAACCTTTGAAACCATGAGCCAAAATAGACTTTCCCTCCTTTGAAGTTGTTCTTGTCAGGTCTTTGGGTCACAGTGACCAAAAAGTTAAAACATGACCTTATTTCTTCTTTTCTAAATGTTCTTTTCCCCAGCCATAGAATTCTCAATAGATGTTGAAAACTAGGTTTAAAAAATTCTAAGCTTAATAAACTATATTTTTTGTATAGTTTCCTAGAAATCTCCTTCTCACAACCTGCTGGGCTATAGGCAGGATAACAGTTGATTCCAATGATTCTTTATTTCACCTTGGCATGTCTTTTATCAGAAATCATATGGAAACTTTTTAATTTATGGGCTTTTATTGCAATCCTCAATTCACCCTGAGTAGTCTATTATTAAGAGTTCTAGAGGTTCTTATTGTCCCTTATCAGAGAATTGTATCTGGGCGCAATTCATCTGTAGTCATTCTTCACAGAGAAAATCTTTCATATTACCTTTCTTTCATCATACAACGACAACTCTTGAATACATCATTATTCCACAATGAGCTTATAAATTATTATCATTAGGCAATTTTTCATATAATCTGATTTTATAAACTGTTTCTTTTTATTATCGTTAGAGGGAAACCAGTAACTGCATCTGTCTGTTTTGATCCACCAAGATAGCAGTAATAGAAAAACTAAGTAAGGACGTCTTACTGAGCTACAAACATACTGGATGTGAAATGACTTCAGGCTTGGACATTCATGTGCAAATGGCCAAGCACCCGGGCGCTCTACTGGGTCACAGTTGCCACCTACAATGGCATCTTAATTGGTAATGCTGAGTTATCAAAATGTCTTAAACAAGATTTCATTTTTATTCACAGAAGTGAGTTCTAAAAATGTAAATGAAATGTTTTTATTTTCCAGGACTGGGGATCGAACCTGTGGGTGCTTTACCACTGAGCAACATCCCCAGCCCTTTTATGTTTTTTATTTTGAGACAGGGTCTCCCTAAATTGCACAGGCTGTCCTCAAACTTGCAATTCTCGTGAGTCATTGGGATTAGAGGCATTCAGAGCAATGTTTAGCTAAATAAAATATTTTTACATGAAGAAAAATCAATGTGGATTAAGCAGGAATATATGATTTATTATGTGAAATGGTAATCAAGGAATCACCACTTCTCTCCCATCATCATTCTACTTATCTGTTTCAGAAAATGCAGTTTTTTTTTTTTTTAAATTGAAAGTTAGAAGGTACACATGGTTCTTATTTTATTTTGGTGCTGGGGATTGAACCCAGAGCTTCATGCATACTCAGCACACACTCTACTTCTGAGCACATCCCCACCCACCCACCGCCCCCTGCAGCATGGCTTTTAGAGCCTTATTGTGCAATTGAACTCACTGCAAGGGCAGATATATTTGACGTTGCTCTGTCCAATATGATAGCTGCAATCCCCCATGTGATGCCACACATGCAAAATGTGGCTTGTGCCATCAAGAAACTGAATTTTAAATTTTATTTAACTTTAATTATTTAAAAAGTAAACAAATAGCTTCACTTGGCTAGTGGGTTTGGTATCAGGTAGTACAACTTTAGATTGTTCTTAGTTTGTGGTGTTTATAGTCTGCATTACTGCTTGTTTCCATTAGTATGGGCAATTGAAAACTGACTTTTTAATTTTTTTTCCCTTTTTATTCTGGGTAATTCTTTAGGTAAGTAGGTCAAAAAATGCTCATTAAGAACATAATAATAGCCAGCCTTCCCAGAGTTCTGACCACATGCTGGGCTCTGTTCTTACATACCTGGATTAGTTCATCTAATCCTCCCATCAGTGTATGAGGGAAGTACTGTTGGTATTCATTTTGCAGTTGAGGGAAAGAAGTCCAGAGAGGTTAAGTGACTTGCCAAAGATCACAAAGATAGTGACTGCCTGGCTTCCCCCTCTCTCCTATCCCATTTATGTGTGGGTTTGGCTCTTATTTGGTGCATTCCTACATGTTTCTATCCCTGTTCCACTTCCACATGGCTTTAATTACTAAAATTTTATGTTAATCTTTGATATCTGGCAAGGCAACCTTTCTTGCCATATCTATTCCAGAATCTTTGCTTTTTATATTGAAGTCTCTCCACTATGGACATTTAGTGTTAGGTTATTCTTTGTGGTAAGGACTGTCCTGTGCATTTTGGATAGCAGGCAGTACTTCTGGTCTCTACCTGCTAGAACTCCAGTCATGGTCAAATACCCACATGGAGGCAAAAATCATCCCTGGTTATAAACAATGATTCTATGTGAATTGTAGTTTCACTGGATAAAGTTCCAAAAAAGTTTGATTTTGCTGTTGATTGAAATTCTGTCAAAAATTAAAACCTTTTTTATTTGGTCTTTTCAGTTATATAGGACAGGAGAATATATTTTGACATATTCATACAAACATGGAATACCTCTTATTTTAATTAGGATCCCAGTCTTGTGGTTGTGCCTGAGATGGAAATTCACTGGGATGTAAAATTCTGTCAAATTTATAGATTAGTTTTGGGAAGAATCATTATTATTATAACATTAAATCTTCTCAAATGTGGTATTGTAGTTTGAATCTGTGAAGCTCCCACCAGGTACGTGTATTAAAGGCTTAATCCTCAGCTTGGTGCTTCTGGGAGGTGGCGGGACCTTCACGAGGTTGGGCCTCCTGGGTGAAACTTAGGACTTCAGGGGCATTCCCTGAGGGGATATTGGGCCCCTGGCCTTTTCTTCTTTCTCCTTTCACTTCCTAGTCTTCATGAGATGAATAGCCTCCTCTACCATGCACTCCTGTCATGATGTGCCTTGCCCTAGGCCCAAAAGTAACAAGCCAACTGACCATGGACTAGAACCTCTGAAACTCTGAGTCAAAATAAATCTTTTCTCCTTTTAGTGGCTAATCTCAGGTATTTTGTCACAGTGGTAGAAAACCAACTGACACAAAAGTGTTTCATTTCTTTACATTTCCTACATTTTATTTCATATCTTTTAACAACATCATAAAAATTTCCCATGAAGGTTGGGTGCATTTTGTTAAATTTATTCCTGGCCATTTTACAATGTTTTTGCTGTGATAAAAAAATGATCTCTTCTTTTTTTGATTACAGTCTCTAATTGGTCATTGTTAGTGTAGAGGAACATCATTAATTTTTTGTGTGTTTATCTTGCACCTGAAAAATCTTGTTGAACTCTTTGATTAAATCTAATTGTCTGCATGCCTTCTAGAATTTTCTATGTAGATAATCATATTGTCTGCACATAACCACAATGTTGACCTCTCATTTAATATTCTTACATGTTTAACTTCTTTTCCTCATTTCAATGCATTGGCTAGGACCTCCAGGAAAATGCTGAATGGCAGCAGGGATAGAGAAACACTTTCATTTTACAAGCAAGGGAACAAAGACTTGGGCTTCCCAAGGTCACTCAATGAATTACAGCAGAGCCAAGGCTAGATTCTAAGGTTTACAAACTTCTCTTTCCTTCATTCCTTCTTGCTTCTTTTGTTTTGGTTAATTTAGTTAACATAAAAACACTTTGCTGTTGGAACTCTTTGGATTTTAAACTTATTACAGCCTTAAAAGAAAGTTAAATACAATCTTTTGTACCAGCAGAATATAATGCCTCAGTGTATTGATGCTGGCACGAAACCTCTGTTACCCTTTCTTTATAAAAGCAGGTCAGCTATATAAAGCTACTATCTGCTAGTTGGTGAGTATGTTTCCACTTTGGAAATCCATGAAGTAGTATCTTGTTAGTGAGAGATATTGAGAGGATGTGGGTGGGTCCTATAATAAAAATAGCTATGTTCAATCCATCACTTTAAATGAAACAGACTCTGTGTTGGATACTTTATAAGTATGCTCTCATTACATTTTTATAACAATGCTCTGAACTGTATATTATTTTACAGGTAAGGAAACTAAACTTCAGGATTTTAAATAACTTGTTCAGTGTCTCTCGATTCTAAGTTTGCAGAGCCTGGAGCTAGACCTAGATTGGATACCAAAGTATATGCCCTACTTACTACATATTTTGGTTGCCATCAGGTGTATACACATGTGAAATAAATATAAGACAAATTCAGTCATTTTGAAGGGCTTAGGGCTAAATTATTTTCACTGCTCTTTAGCTTAAAGAGAATGCATTAATGAAATCATGAGAAATAAAAGCAAACAAAGTTGTTTTCTAGTGTCTCTTCCACATAAATATATTCAAAGTAATAACAGATTCAATTTAGTAGATTCCTTCAGTAGGTTGGGCACATTATGTATATTACATCTTATTTGCATAACACATTTGGAAGGAAAGTCTTGCTAGCACCATTTTGGGGATCAGAAAACTGGGGCTCATAGACGTGTATTAACAACTGATGAGGAGCAAAGTCAGGTTGTACCCAGTTCCTGTCATCTATCAAGGTGACAAGTTGGCAAAGACGTATTTTGTTCACATTAGATTTTCAGTTGAAGCAATGTGTTCCAGGAGCTGAATTTTAAAGAATCACTTCCATCATTATGCAGTACGTGGAACCCAAGAGGGGCTTCTATAAACAGGAGTACATGTTCTCAGACAAAGGAGATAGTATCTGTGACAAACAGCCATTATCTAGAACATCTGGTAGGCTGTTTCTCCTGGCTTTAATAATGCATGGCGTGCTGTACTTCAGGTGTAATCCTGGAAACCCAGCAGCTCCCACAGTGATTTCTGTGATCTCTGGGTATGATGAATGAGAATATCTGTTGATCATGGAGTGCAACCACTTAATCAAGCACTTTGGCTTTGGATCAAATTTTCTGTATTTTTAACTGTAATTATAGCTATAACCAATGTACTTATCTTGCTTTATAATTTACATAGTGATTCCACATTCACTGTTTCATAAGCATTTAATCCTCCAAGCCGTTCTGTTCGGCCGTCATTAATATGGTCCTCATAACAATGCTTTTGAGATTGTTCAATTGCGTCCCAGAAAAGAGGACAAAGGAACATATATTAAACAGAGAGTAAATCTTTCAGAGGATGCTTCAGAAAATCTTTTACATATATTTGAAAATCAAATATATGTAAAATCGATTTTACATATATTTGAATTTCTTTACTTTTTAAATTTAATTCTGATTTCATACATCTTAATATTTCTTTAAATACATTAATACAAAGTGACATGTGTATATTGTTTAAAAATTACATAGCTCCGTAAGACTGCTAAAATGATGGTAGCATTCTATGTCACCTCTCTTACCTCACCATTAGCAGGAGGAACTTGTTTGAATTCTTTGAGCTTTTTTTTTTTTTTAAATCTATTTGTATTTTTTTACTTTATTTCAAGCTAAATGGTTGTACAGATATTTTTATTGCCGAGTTGTAGATATTGTTTATTATTGACTTACTCCGATAGAAGATGAAGATTTAGAGTACTTCCACACACACCTTCCATCCCCTCATCCCACTGGTCATACCATTAATCAATGGGAAATGTGGGCATTATTATGACATTAGGTCAACACCATTTTCAGCCAAGCTATAAATGAGCTATACATACCTTTCCTTATGTATGACTTTTCTTCCAGAGATGGTAATAGTCTCTTTTTAGAAATGCTTGCTGTTTTTTTTTAAATTACCAATTACTCATTCATTTTCAAACTTTCTGACAAAAGCCTGTTTCTTCTTAAGACATTCAAGCATTATGGGAATTCTTCTCGTGATGATATCTATTGTGGTTTAGATATTAGATGCCCCCCACCAACCTAAAGCTCCTGCATTCATTCAGGAGTGTTCAGGGGTGAAATGATAGGATTGTGGGAGCTGTAACTTAATCAGTCCATCCTAGTTTGAATGGCTGACTGGGTGGTTACTGTAGGCAGGTGGGCATGGCTGTAGGAGGTGGGTCACTGAGGGTATGCCCTGGAAGGGAGCGTCTTCTATGTATTCCTTTCCTCTTTCTCTGCTTCTTGGTTGCCATGAACAGAGCAGAGTCCCTCCACCATCCTTATCCACCCTGATGTTCTGCTTCACCTTGGGCCGAGAGAAATGGATTCAGTCCACCATGGACTGACCCTCTGAAACAGTGAGCCAAAATAAACTCTTTCTCCTCTAACTTAGAGGAGGAAGTTCTTGTCAGTTATTTTGGTCACAGTGTCAAAAAGCTGACGAACACAACATCCTTTCTGGAGTTCTTCATTCTCTCAAGGTCATGTTTGACTATGGCCTCCTGGAGGGCCTTGCACTCAAGAGCAGGGGCTTTGAAGACATCCTTACTGACAGTAGTTTTGTCCAAGGGGATATCCACAGAGGGGATTGTAGTGTGGACTTTCCCAGAAGATTTGATCTTTGAACTCTTGGTGATATTTTTGCCCATGGCAGCTGTCACATTGAGGGGATAGTGGGAACTTCCAGCCACCTGAGCACGGTTGTGGGGGAGCCCTGAGGTTCCATTCACTCACATCCTTCACTTTGATAGCTTTGTGTCTGGAGAAGCATCTGGCTGGGACCAGTAGTACTTCCCTTGGCTTCATGAACTTGCCCATTTCAACAGCAATCATCAGGGCCTAGGGAGAAAACTGATTCTTACCTATTTTGATGGGCATTTGATAGGCGCTTTTAATTAGAGACATATCTTTTGGTTATGGTAAGCATCCTATTTATGAATTTTAAATATAATAGTTTCCTCTGTTTTTTTGTTCTTGAACTCTCATTGTTGATTTTTGGGTTTCAAGTGCTGATCTTCTCATTTTAAAGGTATTTTTAAGTTGAATTTTGTTTCCTTTACATTTAAAAAAGACATTTAACTATATTACTTTCTGAGCTTCACTGAGTTTTTCTTTTCTGATATCAAATTATTAATTCATAAGAGCTTAGTTTTTTCTTTTCTGTCATTTCCTTTATTAGAGAATACTGTTCTTATTCATTTATGTAATAATTTTTCTTGAGTTCTCTGAAAATATTCTGATAATTTTGGGGATGATTTTCATTTTCCTCTATCAACTCTGTTTCCTCTAATTTACTTTTTATTTTTGGTTTGTTTTGATCTGTTTCACACCAGAGGTTTTCTTCCATGACCACAATCCTTGGCTGTCTGCTCCAATTTAAGAGCAGAACACCAGAAAGCTGATTGTGGATGATGTGTATCTAGATGGGGCTTATAAACAATGGTTTCTGTGGAGCTGTGCAAGTAGCTCAATGGTAGACAGCACTTGCTTAGCCTGTGCAAGGCCCTTGGTTCCACCTCCAGTCCTGTAAAATAAATAAATAAGTAAATAAATAAAATAAACTACGTATTCCACTGTGGGGCAATCTTTTCAGGTCATCTTAGGAAATTCCCAAATATCAGAATCTTTAGGCCTTTTTAAATTTTGGTCAAATTTCCCTGAGAAGAATTTTCTCAAATTCTTTTGGAGGGTATTTTCATAATGTCTAGTGAGTATGGTGGTAAATAGGGTTGAGGATCCCAATGTTCAGTACAGAGACTTTACCTGTTTGTAGCATGGGCCTCTGCCTTCCTTCATATCTGCTACTCCACAGGTGACAGATCTCCTTATTGAATCTCCCAGAGGGTGAATCCTAGTCTTCTGCCGGGGTGAGAACCATGCAGCTCTCTGGGAGCACATGTTCTTCTTTGATAGTCATTTATTCAATTTTCCAACTTGATTCCCACTCTCTGGAGTTTTAGACTTTATAGGTTCTGTGTTTTTGCTTCTGGCTTTCCCTTCCCCAAGGTCACACTAGATATGTCTTTCTCAGGTATGCATAAGTCACTAAATCTCTTGTTAACTCCTATTCCTTCAGGGACTCTCCATTCCCCTGAATTATGTTGCTGCTTTCTACTCTCCCATTCTTCTTGTCTCTTTTTAAGACACCCCTCCTCCACATTAAAAAAAAAAAACATTCTAGAAAGGTATGAGGAGGCAGCAGTGATAAATTCCTTTGTTCAATCTTCTAGGCTTAACTTGAAATCTCCTATGGTTTCTGGTCAGGAAACAATATATATATTGTTTCATTTTGGCAGAGAAAAACTATAGCATTTAAAAATTTCATTACTTAGTTGACCTGTCTCCATTGAATCAGCACACCATTCATTTAGAATTAGCAGGAGCCAAATGGGGAGTGGTTTTTAGTTTCATGTAATGAGAAACAAAACAGACTAGGTAGTACCTCTAGTTCAGTATTTTTCAAGTGAGTCCTCAATTCATTAGTAGGTTATGAAATTATTTTAGTGGATTATGGCCAGTGTTGATTTTTATAAAAGAATGAAATTAAATAGACTAGAACAAAACAAAGTAGGATAGAAAACATCAGGATGGCACATGGCAGCTGTAAGAACTGTCTGATGAAAATTATTTTATATGCATATTGAAAGTACATGTATGTTGGATTGTGATATAGATACAATTTCTTATAGTAAGTAATGTCCAAAAAGTTTGAAAATCATGCTTTTGCCAAAACTAGTTAGAACATCTTTGATGTTTGTATTTCCAAACAATTATTGAATCAAATTGAATTCAGTGGTTGTAGACTATGCTCTAATGGGAAGGACCTCCAGGGAAATCTCTGTAGGTAGGGGAGAAAGTAAATATCTTTTGGGCCTTAGGTAGCTTCCTTTGCCCATCTGAACCTTTCACCTTCTTATCCTGGTCTAAATCTATACGTTACCAACCTGGAAGACTACTACGTGTCTGTGGCTGTTGAGAATTCAGTCTCAGGACACTTGTCTCATGATTTTGATTGTAAACTAAGCCAAACCACAGCCAATTTCAACCTAGAGTTTATATAAGGACAAACATAAAGGCTAATGAAATCGTGCTCTTCAACTTTTAATGAATCTCAAGATGGTTTTATATGGCCATGTGGGAGTGAGGTTTCATTCATTGAAATCTTGAGATAGTATGAATTATAATAAGAGAAAATTATATTTGTAATTTAGAAAATTTTTATTTTCTAAAAATGGCCCAAATAATATTTTTTCATCTCACATGCTCTTCCAGAATCATACTGAATCCCGTGAAGAGGTAGGATCTTTGTCCCTGGGTTGGCCTTTGTGATGGCTTCGAGGAACTGACTATAGTGAAGGGGATGCTATGTGACTTCCAAGACTTGGTCATAAAAGCTATACGACTTGTGTCTTACTCTCTCTCTTGGGATGCTTGCCCTTGAAGCCCAGGCATGGTGTTGTAAAGAAGTCCAGGCTACATGGAGCAGCTCCCTGCGGAGAGGAGACAAGAACCTCAGCCTTTCAACCATCTGGCAGTCATGTTAGTGAGCTCACCCGGAAGTTGATCCTCCAGCGCTCCATCAAGTGTCCCAGAGGATGCTGTGTGCAGCAGAGATGAGTCATCCCTATCAAGCCCTGCTCCAAATGCAAATTTGTGAGCAAAATAAATGGTTGTTGTTGTTTTAAGCCAGGAAGTTTTGGAGTGCTTTTTAATGCAACAATAGAGGGTAGAAAGAATAGAGGACAGCACTCAAGCAGAATAGAGTAGCAATAGGCTAGAGGACATAAGTCACCTACAGTGTCCACTCTCATGTTCTCTTTTTCACTAATAAAATTTCTACAATAACATGCCTGTCTAGAAAATAACATTTTCCCATCTCCCTTGTAAAGAAAGTTGGTCTATGAGACAAAGTCAAGGTTAATGGGTGGAACTTCTGGAAAAGATCTTCAAAGGGTTTATTCAACAGGAAGTTGTCTTTTGGTCTTACCTCTTTCTCCTTTTTCTAGTATTGGACTTGAATATGGTGGATGGGCTTCAGCAACCATCCTGTGACCATGAGATGACTTAAAGAAGGAAACAATGAAGTATGGATGGCAGGACAAAAATAAGCAAGAGACTGGAACTAATGATATATGGGAGTCATCAAACCAGCTCTGGAATGTCACCAAACTTTTAATATCAGAGGAAACAAACTGATTCTCTTTGACCCACAATTGTTTTGGGTCTCTGACCAACAGCCTAATGTAAACCTAAATGGTATAGATGGGTAACAGAATGGAGGTCACTCCAAAGCTACTACTACTGAATGTTAACTACTGAATATTAACTAAAGACAGACTACCTGAGGTTTAGTACGCTCAAATATTTAAAATATTTCCTACTTGCCTATGCACCAGAGAACTTTTAATATGGGTTACTTCATTTAATCATGAAGCAGTTCTGAGAGATATTTACAAGGATATTCTTAGTTCCCCAATTTACATAAAAGACCACTAAGAGCCAAAGAGGTGTAGAGGATTAAACTCAAAATCATCAAGCTAAGTGACAGAGTCAGCTCTAATTCCATCATGCTGAGTCAGAAGTTATAGCTATTTTATGGAAAGTGGACTAGTTTCACTTAAAAATGAAAGACTTAGAGCTGGGTGTGGTGGCACCTGCCTGTAATTCCAAAGACTTGGGAGGCTGAGGCAGGAGGATCATAAGTTGGAGGCTGGCTTGGGCAATCTAATGAGATCCTGTCTCAAAACAGCAATGACAAAAAAATAATAAAAAGGGCTGGGGATGTAACTCAATAGTAGAGTGCCCCTAGGTTCAATCTCTAGTACCAAGAAAAGAAAACAAAGAGAAGGAGTTAGGGCCACAGAGACTTGAGTTTAAGTCTGCCATGTTATTATACTTTGATTATAGGCAAATTACAAGAATTCTTGGTCTTCTTGTTGGGAAAGGGTAGGTGAACAGTATCTGCCTTGTAAGGATGGCATGAAGTCTACATGGGGGCAGGGCCTATGTGGAAGATTGTGTTCCCCAAAGATGGCCACAACAATACCTCCAATCCCATGGTTGGCATACAATGTTGTTTTGATATCCTTCCTATTAAAAGATGAGTTCTGTGCTCCATCCTCTTAAATCTGGGCTCATGAATATGGTAGAAATGACATTATGTCACCTCTCAAGCTAGGTCAGAAGAGGTGGTACAGTTCCTACTAGTCATCTGGTCATGTTTGTCTCTGGAGCCAACTGCCATGATGGGAAAAAGCCCTAGCAGCTCATGGAGAGGCTCACATGGAAGGAACTGGAGTACTGGCTTCCACTCCTGACCTCTTAGCAGCACCCATTCACCATCCACAGACCTCAACAATCCTGGAAATGATCCTTAGGCTCCATCTGAGCTGCTGCAGCTGATGCCAGATGAAGCAAAGACGACATTCCCCACTGAGCCAGGATGAATTTTCAGATTCGTGGACAAAATATATGATGTATTTTAAAAGCTACTGAAGTTTGGAGTGGTCTATTTATGCAGCAGCCAGATAACTGGAACAGATGTACAGCATGGAGTCTGACACTTACCTTGATGCAAGTTAATATTGACTATTATTATGAATATTATTCTTTTGGTTTAAACTGCATTTTTTTTCTCCTGACCACAATTAAAGATATTTGGAAACTGACCAGAAGGCATCAGAAGACAAACCTGTCTAGAGACTTTTTTTACAAACCCGTAGTGGAAAAATGTAAGATTTGGGCATATCACAATAGTTTAGTGACCAAAGGATTGTATAACCAGAAAGGGATTCTTGTCCCTGTGTTATCCATTCCTGGTATTTCAATTGATGAATGCTCAAACCATGCAATCATGATGCTTCTTCCTACTATCTGAGTTTCTTGAGAAGAGACACTGAAACTTACTCATCTGGAGGCAGGAAATCTCTGCAAAGCTCCTCTCCATCCATGGAGAGTGTTGAAGGAGGTTTGAATGAATTGTTGGTCAAATAAGGTTCCCTGGACAAAAAGGGAACATACATTCAAGATGATGATTCCGTGGCATGGGAATTTGGAGGTCAGAGATAACCATACCCCAGGGTTCTTTCACCCTCCCCTCTTTTGAATAACCCAACATCTGGCCAGGGTTCCTTTCATAATAACCTTTGAAGACAGCTTTCTTTTTGTCTTTCTTTTTGTGGGTAGTGCAAAGTCAACGTTCTTCATTGATATTGCTGAATCTCCTCTCCTTTTCCCCCCTCATACGCTCAAAGTGAGAAGACTAAATCTAGACAAAATACCAGTTAGACTAACCAAGGCTGCTTCAAACAGAATGAGGGATCCTTGACCCCAACAATCATTCTGATCCTTCTCACATGCTACGTTTCTGTCTTATATTGAGCTTGCAGTTCACTATGAGCCACGGGTTTTCCTACCCCGATATCTGGATTGTTTTACTTTAATTCTCCCAGTTGTTGCTGCAGCCCAGTGGAGCCTACCTCAACTAATACCTTTCAGGTGTAAGGTCTTCCATGGTATCCTTCCTGCCTACTACTTTTCAGGCCAATTTTTAAATTTTATTATTCTGCCTTGTGCTCATTATATTCTAGTTATAGTGTTTTTTGCTCAGTTTCTTTAGACCATATACCTCTTTTCTTTTTTTAATGGTCCTTTATACATATACATATATATTATATACGTTATATAATATACATATGTACATATTTTATAATAGTGAGATTCTTTCTACCATATCTGTACATGCACATAATGTGATCAGTCCCATTCCATAGCACCTTTCTTTTCCCTCCCGTCCTCTGTCCCCCTGATCTGTTTGCCCTATTCTATTAATATTTTAATCAGTGTGATATATGTATGTTTGTGTATATATGTGCACACATACATCTATATACAGGATTCATTGTGGACATGGATATAGCATAACAGAAAAATGTGGTCGATTTCATCCCCCTTATCATTCAATGAGCCTGGTGTACAGTGATCTGTAGCAAATGCCATCTAGGCTCCATTCATATCTCCTTTGGATTGACCAGCAACAGCTTCTCCTCATGCATATATATAGGTGTCTATCTTGGCTGTTTCTGGCTTGGGAGGCAAGCTCTACCTGTGCACAACATACCTGGAATTGAGGATTGGGGTGGTGGGATGGGAGGAGGAAAGGTTTGATCCATTGGGAGCAGAATCTCAACCAATGATGGATGGGAGCTTGTGGGTCAAAACTCCACCTTCCTCACCCTTCAGGTGAGACAACTCTGAGGTAGGTTTTTCATCACCAAAAATTCCCTAGCAGGACTGATTCCCCTTGCATAAACCTGCTTATTAACACCCTGCCCTTTCCTATTTCCCCACTCTTCATCAATTTTGCCTTACTTGCATCCCATGGCCCTTACTACTTGGGTGTGCATTGGCCCAACTTCCAACTGACAGTGCTGCATGGACTGATCTGAGTTCCACTCATGCTGCATCACCATGGTGCCACCAGGCTTAACACTGAGTCCTTTCTTGGTTGCCTTCCACATCTTACCTCCCTATTCCTCCTTCAATGTCTTCTTCCTCCAAATAAACCAATCCTGGCTAATTCTTTATTTTAGGATCCAGCTCTGGGCGAACTCAAAACAAGAATTAGTTTTATGACTATGGTTAATTTTAAGCAAGATATATGGATTTCTATTTCTTGTTGCATCAAATCTAGACAATAGATCTTTATACTCACAATCTAAGATGAAATATGACTTTTCCATCCCCTATCTTCAGCCTTTTCTTCTACTTTTCCATATGTATATTTTAGCTATATCTTTATTTTTACAATGTTCATATTATTAAACCTTGCATTCTATAACCATATGTGAATCCTGATTTTTTCCCCAAAGGGTTGATACTAAATGTTGAAAACCAATAAACCAAGTATCCATTATTATGCCTTTACAGCTGTCTTTATTTTATTGTTGGTACCAGGAATTGAACCCAGGGGCACTTTACCACTGAACTACATTCCCAGTCCTTTTTAAAATTTTTATGTCGAGACAGGGTCTCACTAAGTAGCTGAGGCTGGCCTTGAGCTTGCAATCCTTCTGCCTCAGGCTCCTGATTTTCTGGGATTACAGGGTTGCACCACCGTGCCCAGCTATAGCTATCTTTAATCACAGAGCCAAGTAGGGGCTGCCTTATCTTCATCATGAATTTACTGTAAGAATCTCCACAAGATGCCCCATGAGAGGCAACTGGTTTCATTTCATACAGGGTGCCTTGTAGTTGAAACATCTGGCTATATCCACTCTGAGATCATTCTCATTCATCCATTCATCCATCCATCTATCCATCCATCCGTCCATCCATCCATCCATCCATCCATCCATCCATCCATCCATTCCAGCAAATATATACTGAATGTTACTCTTATCCAAAGGTAGTTTCTAGCACTAAAGGCAAACAGAGCCTTCTGATTACACTTTATTCACTTCTTAAAATCATGTCCCATCTTAGTTTACTCCATAGTAAGAAGTAGATTCTCCTATACATGTTGTTTCTAATGGTTTATCATTCTTTTCTTTCCTTGTAGAGACATATCACCATGACACAAATATTTTCTGACTTCTTTCTCTAAGCCTTTCTTAAGTGTGTTCTTCTTGGAGCCTAGTTATTTTCTAACGTGGACTCACTGCTCACTAGGCCTATTTTACACGTCTTATCTTTGCATTTCTTTTCATTGCACTTCAATGAAATTCTCCTGTTTCTTTTTATACTATCCTTTAGTTTCTACTTGTTTTCATTCTTCCTTTGTTGTGATGTAGCTTTAGGTGATTTCTATGGAAAGGCAACCTTAGATGATTTCCATAGAAAATATGCTGAAAATTTTGCTTTCCAAGTCTTCTGTGATAAAAAATGAATTTATTTTATGTCAAATTTATTAATATTTGGTTGCAAATAAAATTCTTATATACATTAATTTGAGTATAAACTATGGAAAACTAATTTCCCAATGAGGCATGAATACTTTTTAGCATGGACAAATAACACACAGTATTGTTGATATTAATCTAAATCTAAATCTATTGTGTATGATGTACTCTTTCTTTCTGTTTACAAGCATTTCATATTTTCTTTATATTCTTAATATCTTGAATATTTTGGATGTGTCTCTTTACTTTTGAATCATCCGCATCCATTTGCTGGTACCCAGTGGACCAGTTAAATGTGAAGACTCACATTTAATCTGGTAATCTTTCTTCTCTCATTGAATGCCTTTGACAATTCCTGTTCTCCCTCATTTTCTCTGAAACTCCTATGACTGATCATTGTCCTGGCTTGTCTCTGCTCATCATACCTTCTCTGTCCTGTTTTTGGCCATTGCATATTTGCTCTATATTGTAAAGAATTACCTTGGCTTTCTCCTTCAACTCTTCTATTTAATTTTCAAAGTCAGAAAGCACAATCTTTAGTTCCAAGAACCCATTCTTTTCCTTTATTCTATTTTTAGAGCATTCTAATTCTTGTTTTATAGATGTCCCTCTAAGGATAGTATTTAGAAGTTGTGGTTTTTTTCCCCGTGAAAGTCTTTTTGATTCCCCAAATTATGTCTGTTTTCTCTGGGGTCATTTATTTCTGTTTGTTTTGCTCTGTACCTGCTAGTATATATAGTTAGCATTCCCTATACGCCTTATGATCTGTTGTCAATTTTTAAGGAAGAGGAAATGGATTAATTTCTGTCCGTAGCTGGTGTGCCTTTTCATTGCATTTCAGGGCTAGTTCTGTAGTTTCTTTTCACGCTACCCAATTGCATCAATTTGTTTGCATTCTTCTCTTGGTATGCTTCAGCTGTAGGTGATTTCTATAGAAAGGATGGAAAAGGTTTACTTTCTGAGTCTTTGTGTGATTACAAAATGTATTTATTTTATCTCAGTTATTAATAGCTTGGTTGCATAAAAAATCTTACACACGTTAATTTAAGTATAAAATTATTGGTAGATAACCTACACAGGTCAATTGCTTTTACCTGGATAGATTGGTGGTAGGCCTTGGGGAAGAATAGAAGAATCGACTGACAGAGAAGAGGCAGGGCAAGGGATTTAGGCTGGCGGTGGGGGGGTCCTCAAATGTCAGAATGGAGAGGGCTCGGCTCTGGGTGACTCCTAACCCCAGGGTGTTAAAGCAGACAGCATGTTGCTGTTTTGTCCTCTCATCTTTGCACAGAAACCAGAGGTACATATCATGTACCCTTCCCTCTTTGGGCTCAGAATTGGAAGAAGGCAGAACAGGACAGGGGTGTAAAGAATGCATGGCTCAGTGGTTTGGGGAATATATCATCAACTCCTGTGCTTCGGCAGCCCCTGCTTTTCTCACTTGCCCATTCCTGTGTGTGCTGACCCCCCAGCTGGCAGTCTCTTTGAAATCTGTAGGCAGGTTGGCTCTTTCCATCTTGTGCATTTTGAGCCACATTTTCTGGATACAGCTATGTCTAAGTTTCTATCCACTCAGTCCTCAGCTTATTTTTCTCCCTTTAAGAAATCTTTTATCCTTTGTTGGTTTCCCTACCATTATCTTTTGCTCTGAAGAGAGTTCTATTCCTCTGTTTCTTCACTGTCACTCTAAAGGGGTAAGAGAGAAGACAAATACTGATATTCTGTCCCTATCTATAGTTTGCTCATTTTTCGAAATTAATTTGTATTAATTTTCCTGGTTTTAGAGCAGTTCCCAGTCTTAGTCAGGAACAGGTATGGACAATAATTTGGTGTTCCTTTAAACAGATGCTCTTTAAATACTTGTTCATTGGAGAAGAGGTGGGGAAGGTGGTAGAAGATTACTGCTGTGGAGGTCTTGGCCTCCTGTTGTGTCAGGTGACAGTGCCCCTCTCCCTCACGTATTTGTCCCAGCCTACAGCACAAAAGCCAGCCCTTCACCAGCAACATTGCTCTAGGTAGAAATTCATTGTTTGCTTAAGGCTGTTCATTTTTACTAATTCATTGTTACTAAGGCTGACAGGAGCTCTGATTCCCACCTCAAGGAACTTATTAAAAATCACCCCTTTGGGTCACACTTGGTAAGACAAGTCCTGTGGATGCAATTTCCTTCCTTCGACTCCATTTCCAGTGATGTCTGAGTACCTCTCAAGTACAGCGCCCAGCTGGCACACCCTGCCTCCCAGCTCTCTCATCCGGGCACTTCTGGCCAGGTGGGTTTCCTGGGGGAACTCAGCTGCAGATATGATTTGGGAGGGCTCCAGAACCTTCTTTCTGTGCCCAGAAGAGTAGCTCTGAAACCACCCGTGCTGGGACTGGAAGCCATTCTTGGCTGCCTTTCTGGGCCATTCAGCTGCCCATTGTTTTCGTACCCACACTCAACTCTCTTGAGCTGTGCCCAGTTCCAGCAGCTCCGAGCAGGGTCACCAATTAAAGTAGGAAACAAAAAGTTTCCCGAGCCCATGTGGCCTCCAGCTCTCTCTGCTTCCTGTTGCTATTTGTGTGTGTGTGTTTTTTGCTTTTGATCACTTGCTCCCTCCATTCTCTGTGTTTGTCCTTCTTGACATCTTCATTATTCCTCATAGGCTTTGGTTTCCTCTCTCCTCTTTCCCCCTTTTACATGCCTGTGATTTCCAGCCCTTTAGCCACACAAAATGAGGGGTGCCCCTTTTCCTGTCCCCTTGGGAGTCACTCCTCCCTCAGCATTTCAGAACAGAGCCATCACCTGCGGATCCAGGCGATGGCTCTCAGCCACTTCTCGCCCACAATGGGAGCTCTCAGAGCCGGGCAGCGAGGCCTGGGCCAGGTGCCAACATGCCACAGAGAGGCAGCTCGGCCGCGCAGAGGGAGTGTGAGCCTGGCAATCAGACCCTCGCGGAGCTGCCACCGACTTGCTGTGGGGTCTGGAGCAAGTCACTTGACCTCTGCTTAGCTCCTCATCCCTGAGAGGAAGTCAGGATGGCCTCCTGAGGATGCTACAGAATTCCTAATGAGGGAGGATGCCTCAAGGCCCAGCCACAAGAGCTGTGTCCAGCTTTTCAGAAGGATGGTTTTGTGCACGTTCTCTCACTCACAAAAACACACACTTGTATTCACAAAAATACATGTGCACCTGCACAGACATGCAGGCACACACAAATACACATGTACTCAGACACGATCATGAGCACCTGTATATAGACATGATCACACACAAACATTCACAAATTCATTGATGCAAATGTCTCGCAGGCCAACATGTGCCTGCTGAAACACATGAGTATCCCCACAGCCACACAAACACACATGTATGTACATATACTCCTTTCCATACATGGACTTACCCATTCACAACTTATTCCCTCACAAAAATAGGCACAAAACACACATAACACAGATGTACGATTCATGCACAAAAGCATGTTCTCCACGCAGGATACACATAAGTTTGTGCATATGAATGGGATCCCTAATGAAATAAATATAAACAAAACAAAATTTCAACTTCTCTGAAAAGAACACAAATAGCATTAGGGGACCATCCCTGGAATTTTGCCCAGTCTTTTCTATCATTCAGCAATCAGCAACTAATGGCACCTGTGCGCTCATCACTTCCCAGGCATATGGTAGCAAATGTGGCTCCAGACCTGGATGGACTCAGGGGCTGTTCATGGAACACAGACAAGTCAAAGGCTCAGAGCAGTGGAGAGCTTATGGAAAGGTTCAGTCGAGGCACAAAAGATGGAATGGCACCTCCCTCCTGGGGAGGAGGATCAAGGAAGGCTGCCTGGAGGAGGGGGCTCTTGATCTGGTTGGTCCCACAGGGCACAGCATGGTATCAGTAAGCAGTCATTTAGCTGAACTTGATAGCCACAGAGCCACAGAGCCACAGCCAGCTCTGACTCTAGAAAGGCATGTGGGACATGTGTCAGGGAGGAGTCCCACCAATTCTTTCTTCTCTGATGTGATTCCATGCATCTGCTATGGTCACAGTGAGCTGGCAGGTTCTCAGCAGTTCCTGGGACCCAGAAGAGCATCAAAGAATCTTGATGAATCTTGATGAAACTAGATGAGCTGAAAACAGTTAATATCTTCACATTTTTCTTCTGTACCTATGTATCCATGGTGATAAACTGTGATGTGGCTAGACATGGTTTGAGTGTGTCTCCCCAAAGCTTCATGTGTCAGAGCCTTGGTCCTTAGTGTGCTGGGTGGGAAGTGACGGAATCTTTAAGATACAGGTCCAGTGGGAAGTCCTTAGGTCCCTAGAGGCATGCCTTCAGAAGAGATGACAGGTGTCCTGGAGGGAGTTCTCATAAGAGTCATAAAATCCTGGGCCTGGTCCCATCTGGCCTCTTTTTGACTTGCTATTTGTAGATGTGATTGTTTCCTTCCACACATGTTCCCACCACTTACTACAGAATCCTGAAGAAAGCCTGCACCATGCTCTTTGGACATTCAGGCTCCAAAACTGAAGTTAAATAAACCTCTTTTCTTTTTAAAGTTAGCCTGCCTCAGGTAAATCATAGCAGTGAAAAATAGTCCAATACAGATTGTAGTTTCTGAAAAGCATTGCAATAATATTTCTGGTTCCATATATTCTCCTTGTTTCACCCCTATCAAGATGCAGAGTCTCTTATCCTTCCTTGCAACTGGGAATGGTTTTGTGACTGACTTCATGAATAGAATGCATGACTTGGAGGTGCTCATGAAAGGTGGTTCTGTTTCCTCATGGTTCTCTCGTTTTGAGACAAGTGCCTTGGGATCCTGGTGCTCACATGCAAGAAATCCAGCAGTCCTACATCTGCTCTGTTGGAGAGACCACGTGGAGAGCCCATCCAAGGAAAGAGAAAGAGGCTGGGGGAGCCTGAACTACTCCAGCCCAGCTGTTTGCATCTTTCTAGCCCAGGTCCCAGCTATGAGTGAGAGAGAATGCTGATGACTCTATTTCAGACTGAGGGCTGTACAGCTGATGCTAAGAGGAACAGGGATGCACAGAAAAGCTCTCCCCACTGAGATCTATCCCAATGGGCATGTTCATGAGCCAAAAATAACAAAACAAACCCAAACAACAAAAACAAATGTTGCTATTGGCTTAAGCCACTAAGGTTTGAAGAGGTTTATTATTCAGCAATAGACAACTGGGGCAGCAGTTCAAGGAAATTTTCAGTCACATTTGTCCTTAAGGACTGAGACAAACCTTGAAAAATCTTGGCTAGTCTTGAAGGTGTTATTCAGATAGGCAACGTCTCCATATGTGAACTTTTGAAAACGTACTCCTACTGAAAACAGAGGGAAGAAAAATGTCAAGTGTCCAGAGTGCTGTTTACATGCATGTGCTTTATATAAACACATGATCACACAAGCCACCTGATGCCTTGCCTCCTCATAAATTTGGCTTGTTTTCTTCCAGGTGTGTGTGGGATACCATCAGACATACCTCAGTATGCTCCCTGGACCTGGAGAGTCCAGTGAAATGAGAAGTGACCAGCCTTGGCAAGTTTGGGATTAGCCTTTGAATCTACATGGGTTATTCTGTGAGGCTGGCTGACCTCTCCCATCAACAAAGTGGACAGCCCCTTACCACTGGGGATACCTGGAAGTTTTGGGGCAACACACTTACACCATATAACTAGGCCAACAAATCCTATCCTACCTGCTCCATGATGCACTAAATATCTTGATTATGAACAGAGCTGCTTTATAGTTCCAGGGGAAAGCTGAGAGGCAAAGAACATACGGACTTAAAAATGCATGTTTAAAACCATCTCCAATCCACAGTGAATGGGCATTTTTGTAAAATGCAATAAAAATCAATTACTAGGAAAATGAAACAAAAATAGATGTTAACAGTCACACTCAAATTTATTATTAGATTTATAGATCTCAAGTGATATTTATTAAATTGCGTCAAAGTCTCTAAATGTTTGCCTTCCTTATCTCACTTATGTCCTTGCAGCCCAGCTTAGGTGCCAGGGCCATACTCTGAGTCACAACGGGTCTGGAGGGCAGACAGGAGACATTGTTATGGAGACAGGTTGGAAAGGCAAAGGTGTGAAGAAACAAGACATAAGTTTGTGAGATTCAGGAGTGAAAAGCAAGAGAAGTGGGTGGTCTTCAGCAGGGGAAGCTCTAAGACAGGGAAGTTGAGGTTCTGCAAACACTGACAACTGTTCACTTTTTGTTTTTAGCCTGAGGTTGATCTTAAGATCAGACAAGAGATTCCACTTGAAAAGGGGTGGATGGAGCATAATTTATAACACTTGATGTCTTGGTAGGGGCTGTTATTAAGTTTCCCTCAATTAAAAGCCATAGGTGCCAAGTAGGTTCTAAAGAGACTGGAATACCCTCCAGGCATGTGGCCAAGTACACAGTCCTCCCTCCATGATGTGGGTGCAGAGACCCACATCTGAATCTAGGAGTTGAGGAATTCTTAGGATGCTTCAGGGTCTGTATGTGGGCACAGGTGTGCATGCATGTGTGTGTGGAGGCAAGTGCCAGCCTAGGGTCTGCAAACCACCTTGTAATGTGGCTGACAGATACACTTTCCTTCTTAGGTAGTGTCTGTTCTGACACATCAGGAATCCCAGGGAACCTTCATGTGTAGAACTGGTTGCTGCCTCATCGAATTTATTGGAGGACAGAATAACCACTGGTTGACAGCCTGGGCTGTGCAGGAAGATGGAACCTACACATTAATACATTAATCACAGTGGACCTCAACATATTTGTTGTAAGCTACTTTAAATTTTTTCAATTATAATGCATTTAAGTATTTTCACTATTAATGTTCTTTTTTACCCCTCTTGCATCCCAATATGCTTTCTTACATGGAAGCAGAAAGCATGGTCTTACCATTCCTGTGCATTGGCATTATACTCTCTTATCATTATTGTATCTCAGTGCCCGCGGCTCTTGCTGATATTTTGCTACTACTTATAACAGTTTAGGATTATTGTAGAGTTTTAATTCCCTGAATATTTTAGGGGAGAATTGTGTGACTCTTGTATGATATTTGTGTTTTTTTTAAAAAATATGCACACAATAAAAAATGATTTCGCTTTTATTATTTATACTAAAGAAATATTTTCATATACGTACAAGGAAGCAGGTGAAAGAAATACATTATACCAGTGTCTGGAGCACTACCAATTTAGAAACAACATAAATATCCATCAAAAGTGGAATGGAAAAATAAACTAAGATTTACCCACACAATGGAATACTCTTTAACAGTTAAAAGGAATGAGGAAGATCTGAGTAGGAACATAGAAAGATCTCAAGATGCATTGTCAAATGAGCAAGGTGATTTCCACATGATATATCCAGCATGACAATGTTTCTGAAAGAAACAAAAATCCCCACAAAGAAAAAAGCACACTACATGCTTTCTAAGGGTACACTTTTCATAGAAAATACTTTGTAATTCTATGTCCAAGATGATAACAGTAGTTCTTCTGGATAGGAGGAGAGAAAATTGGAAGTAGAGTTGGTCAACAGTAACTTTCAATCTTATCTGCAATGTTTGTGGGTTTTTTTTTAAATGGGGAAGAAGTGTTACTCATATCTTATTTATGTACATGTTGAATAACTTCCATCTGAAATGTTTGGGACTAGAAATGCTTTGGAATTTGAATTTTTTAAAGATTTTGGAATATTTGCAGTACCTAATGAGATATCTTGGGGTTGGGATGAAGTCTAAACACAATATTGATTTATGCTTCATATACAACTTGGACATGCAGCCTGTAGGTAATTTTATATATTCTTAATGCACCTGTGGTTTGACTGGAACCTGTTGCATGAGTTCAGGTGTGGAATTTCTCACTTGTGGTGACATATTGGTTCTCAAAAGATTTTGGCTTTTGGAGCATTTCAGATTTTGGATTTCCAGACTAGGGATGCTTAACCTGAAGTTAAAAATAATGTCAGAAATCTGGGTATGCTGGTGAGCATGGATATCACCCACAGCCAGAGCAACTAGTTGCAGCTCTGCTCTTCAACTAGTCTAGGATGCAATGGGCCTCTGAGGTTACTTGGATTTGTGACCAACCAGGGGTTAAGAGGTAAGAGAAGGGGTCCTAGAGCCAAGCCACCTGGCTTCAGATCCTTCAGCACCTTGCAAGCTCTGTGACCCTGGGGGAGATTATTCAACTTCTCAGTGCTTTAGTGTCTCTGAGTATAAAATGGCATATCATGGGGGTACTGTAAAGATGAAATTGATTCATACAAGACCCTTAAAATGGCTCCTGGTACAGAAAAATCTCCACATAAATATTATCTATTACTATTAATATTTGCAACCTTATCCCCCTCCTCAGAAGATTCTATGGGACTGAGATGTTTACCCTCCACTAAGGTCAAGCCCTCATTTGTGGTCGCTGATGGCTGGAAGTTTTCAGTGCTTCAGATTCCCTTCCTTCATTGCAGGCCCTTGATAAGCAGCATCATTGGAAGGTGGCTAGTCCCACCAGGAAGTTGGCAGCAGAGAGGGCTGCCAATCTCCCACCTCCCGATGCCTCTGGTCAGCACTCTGTCCATGGGCACGACACATGGCTCTGACAGAAGGAAGGAAGGTGGCAATGTCTAGGGGAACAACAGAATTGGAATTTCCATCAAGAGACTGACTTATTTTACTTTGAAAAATGCACAAAATCACTGGTCAGTGACAGCCCAGGTGAGACAGTGGTATCATAAAGCCTAGGTTTATAATAGGCATTGAGGTTTGTGAAAGTACATTTTGATGCTTGAATAATGACAAAATGGCTTAATTATGAATTTCTCGGATGGCATACCTGTCATTAAGCGACACATGACTGCATTCCTTCAGCTCCGGCAATGTCTTCCATTCTTTGGAGTCGTCAGTTACTGCCATGACAATGGTACAGATGGGCTTGGCTTTGATGGTGCCAGCCTTGGAGGAGATACCCCAGAGCAGGGACTGTGCGAAGCCGAAAGATGGGCATATATCCCCCTAGGACAGAGGGGAGGCACCTCTGCAGGAGGCTGGGAGATTGAGATGTGCTCTTTCTAGGCAGGCAACTGCCTCCTGCTTAGGGGGAAATAACCCTCTCTCATCTTCAATATTGACCCGCAAAGAAAAAAAAAATCCATCTTAATACTTTCTCAGTGGATCATGAAGCCGTTTATTTAATATTATTTGGATAACAAGCCTCCACATGAATGGGATTCGAATGTCAGTTGTCTTAGGGGAAAAAAGATTTATTGGTTGGTAAATATTGAGAAAGAAAAGCTGATAAAGAACGGCTTCAGCTGCAGCTTCTGCCGGGAGCAGGAGAACAGGCCTGTGTTGTATTTTGGGGCCCTGGGAAGGCAAAAAATTGTGAATGTCTTTCTTTGTTGGTGGGTGTAAAAGTAGAGCCCGCTACAAATAATTTCTTATTTCTGTTCGCATAGATTTTAAATTATGTAGCTTCCCTACCTTGTTAAGTATTAAAGCAGTCTTGTTTAAGGAAAAGTCACTTAAATAATGAAGCTTATGTATCTTGTTTTCAGACATCAATATCTGGCTTTGAGTGGCACAAAGGAATAAAGGAATGTGGATTCAGAGCTCGCTGGGATGCTTGGCAATTCTAATTCCACCCCAGGCTGCAAATGGACACAACTGTTGTGACTGTTGAAGAAGAGGAGGCTGGGTGAGCACGTGGTATTGGGAAATTGTATTTTCTTCTTCGAGTTCTTCTGTTTCCGAATATTTAATCTTACTGTTCTCTTTTTTAGTGAAGGTCTCTTCAGTAAAGAATCTCTTTCCTGAAATTGCTCCAGGCAACACAGAAGCCGGATTCAGAAGCGCCCAGGCCCAGGAATGCAGGCTGTGACAAGGCTCATGTGAGGAAAGACTGCCATCTCGTGGTCAGTTTGGTTTTCTACACCCCAGAGAACAGCTAGGCTGCAGAAAGCCAGACCCTGGGTTAAAAAACGATGCTGGAAGCCTCTGCAGGACAGTTTGGATGCCTTTAGAAATTACCCAGGAAATTCCCTCAATCCAAGGTAGGTTCCAGTGAACTTTCTGCATGAACCTTGTCATTTCTGAGTCAAGCGTGGGCCTCATGCACACTCTGTGGGCTGAACAAAAATGAGGTAGAAACGTGGGGAAAATATAATTCCATGGTGAGAACAAAGAGAGGAACAACGTAATTACCAAATGATTCCTGTGTTCCTGGCAGAGAGCTGGGGGAAAGGAGAAGGTAACTTGTGTCAAAGGTCATTGTCAGTTTAAATGGGCAAAAGTGGCCAGAAGTGACAAGACATCCAGTCAGCCCCTCAGACAAAGCTAGGCTTAAGCAGGCAAGATCCACAGATCTGTGATTTATTCACTTTTCCAAAATCAAATATTATAAAAACACTTAAAATAACATTAATTTTAAAACAGGACGCAAACAAAATATAATGTACAAAGAAGAAAATAAAAGATTGGGAGCCTTGATACCCTAGTCACCCATTGCTAGCCCTTAGCCAAACTTTCAGACAGCTCACCATGAATGTATACAAGTAGAAATTAAAATACACTTTTTAATTTTGGGGGGGGGGTACCAGGGATTGAACTCAGGGGCACTTGGCCACTGAGCCACATCCCTAGACCTATTTTGTATTTTATTTAGAGACAGAGTCTCACTGAGTTGCTTAGCACCTCGCTTTTGCTGAGGCTGGCTTTGAACTCACGATCCTTCTGCCTCAGCCTCCATAGCGGCTGGGATTATAGGTGCGTGCCACCGTGCCCAGCTTAAAATACACGTTTATATGAGTGTAATCAAACCTTGCACTCTATTCAGTACCCTGCTTCTTCATTCAACACTATGTCAAAGGCATCTTTCCAGGTCAATAAATACAGATTGGTGTCATTGTATTTTAACAATTGCATAATAGCCAATGAAAGTAATATCGATTTGATTCCTGCTATGTGCCAGGCACTGTACTAAATACCTGAGTGATCCTACATAATCTCACAATAACTCTACAAGCTGAGGTTTTTTTATTATGCCCATTACACAGATGAGGAGACTGAGACACAAGGAAATTAGCACCACCAGGGCATCTAACTTCAGAGTCCATGTTCTTAGCCACTAGGCTAGAGATGCTCCATCATTTACATACCAGTTTTCCCGATGGACATTAAATTGTTTCCATTTTTGGCATAAAACATAAGGCTGCAATGAAATGTTAGAGCATATACATCTTTGTACACTAGTGAATGTTCCTTTTTAAGTGAATCTAAAAGTACAGTGTATGAGTCAAAGTATTTGCTCAGTTTATACTTTGATGAGTCCAGCTTCCCTCCAGACAGGTTTACTAACTCATATTTCCACCAGCTGTATATGAGGAATTCCAGGGCCTCCTGTCCTGCCAGTACTAAGCTTTTTAATCATTTTCCCCCTTTTCTCTGCTTTTTAAAAAAATGGCCTTTGGAAAAGTAGCAAGAATAAGTACAACATGCCCCTGAAAACACTTCACCTATTATCAATGCATCAATTGCTAACCATTTGCTACATTTGCTTTCTCTGTCATTCTGTATATATTTTTATCAAACTGTAGAGTTAGAGGGATCATTACATTCAATGCTTAAATATTTCTCCATGCTTCTCTTAAGAAAAAAGGCATGCTTCTGTATTAGCATAATATAACCATTGTACTTGGGAGATATTACATTGATAAACTACAGTTTTCCAACACAAAATCCACATTAAATTACAAAATATTTGCTGGGTGCAGTGCCCATGCTTGTAGTCCCAGCTACTCAGGAGATTAAGGCTAGGGGGATTGCAAGTTCAAGGCCAACCTTGGCAATTTAGCAAGACTCTCAGCAACTTAGTGAGACCCTGTCTCATAAATAAAAATAAGAAAGGCTGAGGATGTAGCTCAATGATAAAGCACAGCTGGGTTCCATTCCCAATAGTAAAAAAAAATTACAGAATCTTAAACAGCCCTCTGTTTTAATCCAGAATAGAATTCAGGTTCATATTGAGTTTTGTAGTCATGTCTCTTTATCTCCTTTAATCCAGAACAGTTCTCCAGTCTCTGTGGTCATTCATGACATTGGTAACTTGAAGAGTACTGTAGTTTGGATCCTAAGTGTCCCTGAAAGTCACACATGTTAAAGGCTTGATCTCTAGGTGGTGCTTGGAGGTGATGGAACCTTTTAGAGGTGGGGCCTTAGGTCATTGGGTATGTCATCTGGAACAGATTATGGGACCGTGGTCTCTTCCTTTTTTTCTCTGTTACTTCCTGCCCATTAAGGGAGTGATTTTGCTTTATGTGGAGCAAAATCTGACTTCTTTCATTTAGAAAGTCTTTGAGATTCATCTATCCTTCTCTAATTTTTCATTTTGACAGGCAGATAATCCCAAATTTGGCCAGTGGTAGTACCTTTGGGTTGAACCTGTGTCCTCAGAGCACTTTCTTGCTCTCTGGTATAGTGAGCTCCTCCAGGTTCGTCTTGCACTTTTAAGATGGAAAAACTCAGGCTGGGAATCAGCCCACCTCCTAGAGCCCACCTGTCTTTGTTTCTATGTTTATTTAATCTCTCTTACTGTTAGTAGTTTTCAAATTTTTCTACAGGACAATTGACATTTTTGGTTTACAGTTCCAGGAATTCTAACACATGTAGATTTATGAAATTGCCACTGTAACAGGGATACAGGACAATTCCAAACCACCAAATTGTGCACCTCAAAAATATACAAGTTGGAATTATTAACCATATCTCAATAAAACTGGAAGAAAAAAGATACCCAACAGTCCTGCTATGCTCAGAAACTCTTCCATGCTGCCTGTCTTCCCTCTTCCCTGGCACCTGCTGCTCTTGTTTCCATCTTTATAATTTTACCTTTTCTAGAATGTTAGGAAGTATGAAATCACACAACATGCATCTTTTGAATCTGGCTTCTTTCCTTCAGAATGTCTTTGAGATTCATTCTCCTCAGGTTGCTGCTGCAGGAAGGAAATACCACTGCCTGGGCAAAGAATCATTGTGAAGTGATGTAGACAGGAACAGGAAGTACTCAGGAATAGGAAATACTCAGGTACAGGAAGTGCTCAGAAACAGGAAGTACTCAGAGCAGGAAGGGACAGAGACCTGCTCCGTTCTTGAGCCTCAATTTCCCTCCATTAACCCCTGTTGGCAGATCCTAGTGGAAAGCAACTTGGCTGAACAGAAACTAAAGGCAGAATCTCAACCCTAGCATCACAAGCTGAGAATAGAACAGTGGGTTTAGAACTTAGAAGAGCTTAATAATTGCATTGTTCTTTGGATATATTTGAATGCATAACTTTGCATTCAATAGAAGTTTAAGCTTTTACCTTCATTCAAAATTTATTAATAATCTCTACAATTGCTCTTTCATTGGGTAATTCTTATTTATGCAAGACCCACCCACCCTCTGTCCCTTCCTTCCTCTTTCTTTTTCTTCCCCTCTCTCTTGTTTTTTCCCTCCTTTCCTCATTCTTTTTTTCTCTCTCTCCCTGTTCCCTCCCTCCTTCCCTTTCTTTTGTTCTTTCCTCTTTCTAACTACAAAATAATTAGGCCTCAATGAACCTCTGGGACAACTTGGCATCCTCAACCGTTTCTACTGCCTCAATCTCGACTCCTTTCTGACCTTCCCTATGCCCTTTTGCAGGGCATTGCAAGTTTCAGGGACAGTGACATTACATGTTTAATTGTACTCCTTGACTCATTGCATCCCAGAACAAGATTCAGAAGCTCAGACTATATTTTTGGGTAAAGCATACGAATTATTTCAGTCTCAGTTTTCCTAAAATGGGAATGATAGAATATGGTCATCACCCATCTTATGCAAGTAGAACTAAGATACAAATGAGACATAAGACAGGTAAGAGATTTAAAAACTTTTGAATGCTTCCAGGAAGAGTTTGCTGACAGAACTATTTTCTTCTGAAACTCCATTGGGAAAAATAATGCTCTCAGGGAACCTTCAGAGGGCTCTGAATTTGTCTGATTTCTCCCCATGGCTGTGCCACTCACAGAGAAAATAGTGAGAGAGACAACTCCAACCCCCCAGGAGTTGAGCACTGCACATCCTGTACAGTCAGATATAATAGACCTTGTACCTCTGCAGATAGAAGTCTGAAATCAATCTCATTGAGCCAAATTCAAGGAATTGGAAGGGCTTGTTCCTTCTGGAGGAATAAGTTTCCTTGCCTTTTTTGGCTTCTAGAGGTGCATGTGTTTCTGAGTTTGTAACCCCTTCCTCTTTTTGTCAAAGGTCATCACTCCAAAATGTGTTTCTGGTGTCACATGGTCTTCTTTCTCTTTTGACCTTCTTGTCTCCCTCTTGTAAGACTCCCTCCTAATTACATTTAAGCGTTTTCCCAGATAATCCAGGCTCATCTCATCTCAAGATCCTTAACGTGATCTGAAAAGTTCCTTTTGTTACATACAGTTCTGGAAATTAAGGAATGGATATCTCTGGGGGAGCATTATTCAGTCTATCACATATCAGGTTTCAGCCTGATGGGTAGAAATGGGCCTATCATGAGTCACATCATCACTGGGGTCAAAAAAAGTAGATGGAAGGTGGTGGATAGGTGGGTAGGTAGGTAGATCATGGACAACATAAACCCAGATTTAGCAAGGACTCGAACTTCGCAATATCAACCAGAAGGCAATGGAGCCTGTGTACAAACTAGTGAAGGAAAATGACCTCCAGCTACAATCCGACTGTGAGCTATACCACTGCCCACCCCCTGTGACCACAGATGAAAGACATAAGCATGTAAACAAAATCTCCAAAGTTGCCTTTTGTTCCATCAAAATTAGGGAGTGAACCAAGAAAAAGGAGAGTAGGAGGCGTGGGAATTAGGAGATCATACAGGAGGTTGCTGAGTGACAGCAGCCCTGGGAAAAGGGCTGTCACATCTGGTATGCAGGACATGCACTGCTCGGGAAGTGCCATTTTCTCGGTAAGTGGCACAGATATAGAGAGAAATCAAACCAATGCAGAGCCCCTCTGATGGCTCCCTAACAGCTGTCCTTAGGAAAATGAAATCAAGGGAAGAGATTTAGCCAGTTGATAGAATTTGTGACTGAATTAATAAGTACAGAAATCTAAATAAATCAAAAGGAAATACTTATTGACTTTAGGATACTAATAACTAGGAAAATCAAACCATAATATCTCAGTTCTGAGGAGTATTTATGTAGTCACAATAACTTAAGCAGTAATCATCAATCTACTATAAATTTTGAAATATATTGTGGGGTCAGGGTTTTGGGAAAATGGTGTGTGTATGTACAGAGATTTGAGGTGAAAAATCAAGAAGTAGCAACACAAAAATATTACTCAAGGAAAGACAGTAAATGTTCAAATCATCAGCAAGTATCTGGGGAGGGCTGGAGAAGTTGGGGCCATTATATTTTATAACAAGTCTTGAAGTGTTAGATTATTTTTAAACAATGCGTTTATTAGTGCATTTAGTTATACATAATAGCAGTGTTTGTTTGACATAATCATATATGCATGAAATATAATTTGCTCCATTTCAGTCCCCAGTACTTCCTATTCCTGCCCCCCTCCTGTTTCCCTTCCTGTTCTCTATGGGTTTTCCTTGTATTTATTTATTGGTTTTTTTTTTTTTTAAATTGGTGCTTTATATTCATTGTGGCGTATTCATATATTTGCATAACATAATGTGGTCAATTTCATTCGGCACTTCCTTCCTTTTCCCATTCCTTCTCCCTCCTCTTCAATCCCCTTCCTCTACTTCACTGATCTCCCTTCTATTTTCATAGATTCCCCAGCCTTCCCTGCCTCCACTGATTTTGCTCGGTTTTCCTTCTGCATATGAAAGGAAACATTTGACCTGTTAGATTCCTTAAACTGTGTGCATTTGTAACACTGCTCAAAATGCAAACTGCTAAAAGTTCTACAATTCTCTTAACTCTGGGAGAGTCATTTAATCTGTAAACCTAAATGGTGTATCTGTGTGTGTGTGTCTGTGTGTGTGTGTGTGAGTGTGCCTGTGTGTGTGTGATGTCTATCACACAGAGACATGAATTAAAGAATAAAGAGTTATAGAAGAAAGGCTACTGTTACGTATATCATTGGTATTACTGTGAGCCCAATGTTTATTCCCTGGTATTCTGGACCTTTCTGCTAATGGATGTTTATAGCTCACTATGCACAGAATTGGTGTTTGAGTCAGAGCAGCAAAACCAGGTCCCTTGTATATACCATTTAACCACCTGCACATAGATGTTGGGTTTCTGTTGCTAAGACTGAAGTTTTAGATTTGGACTAATGTGAAAGTCTCCTATGCACAGAGGAGTCAGAGACCAAAAATTTGTGTAGATGTTCCTCCAGAACTTGTCCCTCTAGCACACAGACTATTGTCCAAGCACTGGACACAGCACATCTGTGTTCTGAAAAATACTGGGTTGAGAATCAGACTCACAAGTGTTCAAAATGCTGCTGGGTCCTAGATGTGATCTTGGCATATTCCAGGGTTGGCTGAACCTTAAATTTCTTATCTGAGCATTAAGTGAAATTGTGTGAGTACACCAGCTTGAAACGTGTTCCCCCAAATTCATTCCTGCTTAGAATTTCAGAATGTGACCTTCTTTAGGAATAGAGTAGATAGCAGATGTAACAAGGCAGGATGAAGTCATACTGGATCCTATCACAAAGGGCCCTAATCCAATAACCAGTGTCCTTGTACGTAGAGGGAGACACAGAGATACAAATCCACAGGAAAGACAACCATGGAAGAAGAGGCAGACAATGGAGTGTGTCCACAAGCCAGAGGATGTCAGGGGTTACTGGTGGCCACCAGAAGCTGAAGACAGTCAGAATTTTCAGAAGGGACCAACTCTGCCAACACCTTGATTTTAGACTTCTCACCTCCAGAACTGTAAGAAAATAAATTTCCATTGTTCTCAGCCACCCAGGCCTGGGTAATTTGTTATGGCAGCTGTAAGTAGCACAGCACATAACCCAAATGGGGTCAGGCCAGTGTAGCTATGGGGTTGCTATTTGTTTCCCTCTTATTTAGGCTTGGGAGCCCTGATATTGCTCACATGAGCAGAAGTTATAGCCAGCCATCCTTGATGACTTTGTTAGTTAGCATCTTGTCACTATAACAAATACCAGAGTCAATCAACTTAAAATTAGAAAAAGTTTATTTTGGCTCACAGTTTGGGAGATTCCAGTTCATGAACAGGTGTACACATTGCTTTTAGGACTCTGGTCAAGAGGGCAGCAGCACACCATGGTGGGACAGCATGGTGAGGTGAAAGAGAGAAAGGGGGAGGGGGTAGGGTCCAATTATCTTCTTCAAGGTCATGCCCCCAATGATCTGAAGATGTCTCACTAGGCCACACCTATTAAAGATTCCCCCACCTCCCAATAGTGACACACTATGGACCTTTGGGGACATTTAGGATTCAACCTATAGCGATGGCTGATAGCAGGGTGGGGACTCTTGTCTATGCACTGTGGCTGAGGAAAATGGAGTTTTCTGGTCCTGGTGATGACGCACATGCTTGGCCATTGGAGAAAGATCAGAGATAACTTCTGTGGAAGCAATGGTGCCAAGTATCCAACACAGCTTTGCTGAACGAACCCTGACC
Organism: Glaucomys volans; assembly: GCA_020662805.1. Taxonomy (NCBI): domain Eukaryota; kingdom Metazoa; phylum Chordata; class Mammalia; order Rodentia; family Sciuridae; genus Glaucomys; species Glaucomys volans. The sequence goes on along the minus strand of JAJEJO010003997.1, from coordinate 329,275 downwards.
ACCAGGAGATCAGTTATTTTATTTTGGAAACAGCTAGCTAACTATGAAAAAGTGCATCTCCTGAGGGCAGGAAAGCTTGACCTGCCTCAGCCCATTCCTGATACTGAGGCCTGGAGTGGCATAGATGGTTCTGGATGCTCTTTTAGAAATGTGGTTTCCTGAAGATTCCACTGGTGCAAAATGAATCCAAAAGACTAATGAGTTCAGATAATTACAGTAAAATAACTATGAAAAAGAAATAACACAGGTGATGTAACAGAGAGCTCCTATAAGGTGGGGTCATTTCAAGTTGAGGGATCATAAAAGGTCTCTTTGAAGAGCTACATTTGCACTGAGATCTAAACAAGAAGGATCCAATCATGTGAAGATTGCAGGGAAAAGCCTCCAGGAAAAGCAAGTTCAAAATCTCTAGTGGGGTCATGAGGTTTGTGTATATTGGAGCAGAAAAAACTAGGGCAAATGCAGCCTTTTGAGCAAAAGTTGTGTGTGTGTGTGTGTGTGTGTGTGTGTGTGTGAGAGAGAGAGAGAGAGAGAGAGAGAGAGAGAGAGAGAGAGATGTTGTAGAATGTTATGATTTGGATCTGGAATTGGTCTATGCAGCATAGAGGGAGGTATTTGGAGAAGTGATTGGATCATGAGGGCTCTGACATCATCAATGGATTAAGCCATCAAGGGATTCAATGGATTATTGTGAGGTAGTAGAAACTGTAGGAAGCAGAACCTTAGGTGGAGGGAGTGAGTCCCTGGGAGTGCACCCTTGGGGACTTTGTCTTATCCATTAGCCCCTTCCTTTCCTTCTGCTTCCAAACCACCACACCCTTCTGCCATGAGGTTTCTGTCTCAAACCAGACCTAAAAGCAATAGAGTCAGCTGACTATGGATGGAAATCTCTGAAACTGCCAACCAAGATCAATTTTCCACTTTTAAAGTTGATTTTCTCAGGTGTTTTGTCACAGTGATGAAAAGCTAACACAGAATTTGAGGGTACAGAGATATACAGGCCATTTGTGAGCCTTCAGGGTTAAGGCATGGAAACAAATGAATTTGAGCTGCATTGGGAAATCTGTGGACAAGTTTAGGCAGAGGAATGACTCCATCTTCCACTCTTGATGTGGCTATTATTATGGAATTTTGTATTTGTCAGACATCTTCAGGCTTTGTGACCATTAAAGGAAACCAGTGAGCTGGAAGAAAGTGAACTTGGGTTCTCTCAGATCACATAGTTTGGGGACCATCTATTACATCCCAGGTTCCACTATTTTGTTTCCTCTCACCAACAGTAAGCATTGGGAGAGCTTAAAGGTAGGGGTGGCTATGAGGAAAAAGTAAGAACAGCATCCCTTCTTCCTGGCCAATTGGACTGATCATCAAATCAGGCAGCAGTTGATCACTGAGGAAAACTTTCTTGAAAATTTCTGGGAGCAAGAGCCAACTATGTGATCTATTCCACAGCCAAACAGTTCTGCTACTGTAAACCACAGCCCTCCACTCTCTACCTGCCAGGGTGGGCTTTCCCTGCCGATAAGATACATGGAATTTCAGAACCTCCCCTTATAAGGATTTCATTGATTTTCTACTGAGAGCAGATGCATAAAGAATACAAATAAAAATGATTTAAAAATGAAAGAAACATTTTTGCAAAATAAATATTTTTGTAAAGTATTCCTATGTAATGATTGATGACTGTGTAATAGATTTTATTCTTAATTTATCAAGGATTATATTAAAATTAAGCATAGAAAACTTGAGAGGTTATATTTTGCCTAAACTATTAAACTATATGCCTACCTTTGTTTCCATTTATTTGCCTTCCCTGAGAGATGACCACTATCTTAAATTTTATGGAAGTTCAAAATAGCTCCTGCTTTTAAAGAGTTTTCTTCCATATTTTTTTGTTTTGAAACATTTTAAACTTATAGAAAAGTTGAAAAATAGTACAATAAATACCCACCTAACCTTCCTCTTGATTTGCCAATTGTTAACATTTTGTTCCTTTTTTTGTTATCCATCCATCCATCCATCCATCCTTTATCACATCTATCTCATCACATCAATTTTATCTTTCACTTTTCTATCACATCTACCCTGTTTATCTGTCACATCTATCCTATCCTGTCTATCCATCAATCCTATCTATCTATCTATCTATCTATCTATCTATCTATCTATCTATCTCTATCTATCTATCTTAGTCCATTTTGTGGTTCTACAAAATAGTACTGCAGACTGTCTAATTTATAAGCAAAATGTTCATTTGGCTTATGGTTGTGGAGGTTGGGAAGTCCATGATGTAGGAGCTGCATATGGTTAGGGGCTTCTTGCCACAACATCCCATGGTGGAAGGCAGGGCAGGAGACCAGCAATGAGAGACAGAGACTGAGGGGGCGGTGCTGAACTCACTTGATAACAAAACCACTTTTGTGATAACAAATGTATTCCCACAATAATGACACTAACGCATTCATGAAGGCAGAGCCCTCATGGCATACTAACCTGCCCAAATCCCCACTTTTCAACACTGTTGCATTATGGATTAAGTTTCTTTCTTTGTCTTTTTTTTATAGAGAAATGTTGATATATTTATTTTTTATTTTTTTAAGTTATTTTGATTCATTGTACACAAATGGAGTAGAACTGTTGTTTCTCTGTACACGAAGTAGAGACACACCGTTTATGTAATCATACATGTACATAGGGTAATGATGTTTGTTTCATTCTGTTATTATTCTTACCCCCAACCTGATCCCACCCGTCTTTTTCCTCTATGCAATCCATCCTTCCTCTATTCTTACCTCCCTCCCACCCCGCATTATGTATCATCATCCACTTATCAGAGAGATCATTTGGCCTTTGGTTTTTTGGGATTGGCTAATCTCACTTAGCCTGACATTCTCCAACTTCATCCATTTACCAGCAAATGCTATAATAATTTTATTCTTCTTTATGACTGAGTAATATTTCATTGTGTAAATATACCACAGTTTCTTTATCCATCTATCTACTGTTAAGGGCATCTAGGTTGGTTCCACAATCTAGCTATTGTGAATTGAGCAGCTATGAACATTGATGTAGCTGCATCACTGTAGTATGCTGATTTTAAGTCCTTTGGGTATAGGCCAAGGAGTGGGATAGCTGAGTTGAATGGTGGATCCATTCCAAGTTTTCTAAGGAATCTCCACACTGCTTTCCAGAGTGGCTGCACCAACTTGCACTCCCACCAGCAATGTATGAGTGTACCCTTTTCCCCACATCCTCGCCAACACCTGTTGTTGCCTGTGTTCTTGATAATAGACATTCTAATTGGGGTGAGATGAAATCTTGGATTAAGTTTCTAATACCCTAAATTTGGGGGAGACATTCAAACCATAGCACTATTTGTCTCTCATTTGCCAAAACACATTATATCATATCATATCATGTCATATCATCCTCAATCGCTTTTGTTTAACTCATTTAAGATGTAGTTACATACATATAATTTTTGATTTGTAAGTGTTCTGTGCATTTCATAAGACCAAGGACATTTGCCTACATCAAAATCAGAAAATTCGGCAAGGTGTGACACTATTATCTTATATATAGTCTGTATTCAAATGCTCCTGCTGTTCCAGTGCAGTCCTTTGTAGCTGTTCCTCTGCTTGCTTGCTTCAGGTTCAAGTCAGGGTCTCATATTCCAACTCTTTTCCTATCTCTTCAGCCTCCACTGCTCTCGAACAGTTCCTCAGCCTTGTTTCCCCATGCATTGGCAATTTCGAAAAGTCCAGGCCTGTTGTTTTCAGAATGTCCCTCAATTTGGATTTGTCTGATCGTTTCCTCATGAGTAGGTTCAGATTAATAAAGAAATCACCTTTTAAAGCCCCTTTAAAGGCTTCATGCTGAATGAAATCTGCTCTCAATTTGCTTTGACACCAGGGACTTTATTGCACAGGGGAATTGAGCTGGTATGGCAAAATCCACCTCTGGAACAGATTTGAGCTAAGCTAAGCTGAGTAAGGCTGGTAGCTGAATTGTCTGCTTGACATTCAATTGAGCTGCCAGGGGACTCAGAGATCTCTGTTACAGCCTGAGTTAATTTTTTATTTCCATTCATCTCTGCAGTGTGCCTTCCCAAACCAGAACTCTGCTCTGCTCCAGACTCACTGAGGGCATCGTCCATGAGGAATCATCAAAAAGAGGCCTGGGAACCAGCAAGTTGGGCCCCATCATTGGCAGATGCTCACCACATCGGCTGCTGGGACAGAGGCCAGCAAAGTGAAAAGGCATGTGGAATCCCAAAAGGCAAAAAGCAATTTCCTGCACTGAGACTTGGCCAGGAGACTGCAGTTTTACACCTCCCTGTATTCAGGGCTGTGGGGAGTTTGAAGGAGGGACTTCAGCCTAATGCTTCATTTCCAAAGGCCCAGCAGCCAGAAGCCCTGTGCCCTGCCCAGGCAAGAGGTACTACTTCTAATCCCTAAGTGTCCAGGGCCCTGCAGTGCTCCTGGGGGCTGCTCTGGCATAGGAACCAGGCTCCAAAGCAGAATGCTCCACGTTTTCCCCACAAAAGACTTGCCTATATCCCTGTTTCTATCTATCTCAGAACAACCGTCAGGGAGGTGGGAAGGAGGAGAGAGACCTGCAGAATTCCTCGTTGCATCTTTGGCATCAGAGGTATCAGTTCCCCATTCCATCCTCCACTTCCTGGAGACCATGCTTGAGACAGTGGCTCCTCTGTGATGAGCCCATTTAGTTAGACACAAGAATTTTTTGCTAAGGTGGGTTGACCAGAAGGACACAAGCTCCAGAACTGGGTCCACTCATTGCTGTGCCATCCCATGGCTTACCCTTTCCTGCTTTGGTCTTCTTAGCGGAAAAATGAAGATAATATTCACAGAGCTGCCAAGAGGGTGGCTTTAGACAATCATACATACTCTTAGAATGACAGAGGTTAATAGTCTGTGATCCACCCAGAGCCCTCAAGAAGTCTGCAGGTACAATTCAAGGGACTGGCAGACTTGGATAAGAAATGAAATCGCATCTTTACTTTCCATAAAAATTACCCAGCAACTCCAGGGTATTATTTGGAACCAACCTTGAGCCATCCATGCTGCCAAAATGGCACTTACTCTCAAATTTCATCCTGATAGGTGAATTTTGTGGACCCAACGTCTCATGGGAATTTAACCACGTTGGTTGAGTTTTAAGCATATACCATGTACAACAGCAGCCCTCATTCACAGTTTGCTTTCCAAGATTTCAGTCCAAAAATGTTACATGGAAAATTCCAGAAATAAGCAATTCATAAGTTTTAAATTGCATGCCATTCCAATTAGCATGAGGAAATCTCAGCTGCCCTGCTCAAACTCACCTGGGACATAATTTGTTCCATTGTTTAGTGCATTCACCCTGTATGCATCCATTAGTCACTTAGCCATCTAAGTTATCAGATCTACTGTTGTGGTATTGCAGTGCTTGTGTTCCAGGAATCCTTTTAAAGGACAAGAGTAGTGATGCACAAGAGACCCCAGGGCATAAAAATGTGATGTTGTATGGCAAAACTGTAGAATGTATAAGGAAAAAATATTATATACAGGGTTCCATACTAGCTGCAGTTTCACTACAATCTTGGATTGCTTCCTCCACAGATGAGGCAGGACTATTGAAGCTATACTTATCTTATTTAATCTTACCCCTTCAAGTACTAAATGTTACACCATTCTACAAATAAGGACACTGAACTCAAAAGGGTTGCAACTTGCTCCCAGTCCTTTGCATAGAAGGAAGAGGAATAAAGATTCTCTGGTTCTCTGTGATGGTCTGCCTTCCTGGAACTGGGTGACCAGCTTTAAGGAAGTTCAGGTGATACTGAGAGATAGGAGCCATGAGACAGGTTCTTGGAGGATGAGACACCAAGGAGGGAGGCTGCCTTCCAGGCCTGCCCAGCTAAATACCTGAGGGACTATAGCTGACACAATGTGGAGTAGAAAATCTCCCAGTCGACCCTCAGAATGGCAAGACACAATACATTGTTGTCTACATTCAATAATTTCTTTTAATTCAATAATAAATTGTTGTTTTAAATCATGGAAGTTTTGGAGTAGTTAGTTGCACAGTGATAAACAACTATTGTTTTCCACTAAAAATTAACTTCTTGTCACCAATGGCCAACTCTGAAGTTTTTCAAAATGACAAACAACTAAGTTATGTTCTTCCTGGAGCATGACAGGATCCTTGTCTTCTGAGAAAAATCAGTGTTCACTTATGTCTCTGCAAACTGTTCTAACCAGATTTTGGGGGTGGGGCTTGAACTCAGAGCAGGATATTTCCATGCAAGTCCTCTGCTTTTGGTGGGTCGGAACACATTTACTTTGTACTTTGAGAAACACTTGTGTTTTCTGGGGATAGTTTAGTATATCATGTGAGGCTCTAATGCAGTGGTGTCCTTATGCTGATGTAATGTGAACAGAAAGGATGGGCAGGAGACATTATAGGAAGATCTAGATGAGGCTTTTGCTTGGCAAGGAGCTGTATTTTAAGCCCTGACAAAGACAGGTGATCTAACAGCTGCCTCATGGATAAAAATTTTGCTCAAATGAGGTGTGTTGGAAGGTGGGCATAAAATGGCAGTTTTTAGAATGTAGCTTACTTCTCCATGACCATTTCTTTTTGGAGGGTGTCAACCCTGTCCTTTTGTTTTCAGCACAAATGCTGGTGCTGTATCTGAGGTTCCTAAGTCAACTTTGATGAAGGACAAGAGGACAAGTCAAGATGCAAAATGCAAAATCATTTCTCAGGCATCCTATTTTCTACCTGATGGCTTTTCTCGAGCATTTTCTAGTCCCCCAAAGCCTCTTGGAAACTCAGATGGAAGAACATACCCTTAAACATACTGCTCATTTTTGTTTCCTCCAGAAGCCAATAGGTGGTGGTAACGGGCTAGAAAAGAAGCACCTGCTAAGTCGGGTTCAGACTACTCGTCAATGTAATGAGAGCAACTCTGCGATTTGAGTAAAAAAATGCATTACAGAAGCATTGTAAGTCCAAATGCCTGTGATGTAGACACTAACTGCTCAAAACTGGCTTACTGAGGATGCCATTTTTTTATGGATTGTTCATTTCCTTTAGCTAGAATTTCAATCAACCTATTATCTGGGCCATATAGTTGGAGAAGTTAGGCTGCACTTGAGCATTCACTGTATCGTGTGCAATCTTCAGGGGTTACCAAGAATGTGCTAGGTGTGGTCCTTGCTCTGGTAGGGGCTGGAAGTTTCTTCAATACATGATTCAAGTCCAGAAATAAGCAGGGAGTGTGGAGGAGGAAAGATGAGAGATATCACTGGGAAATGGATAAGGAGGGATGGGTGTGAGGCTGGGCTACTCAGGAAAGATATGATAAAGGCATGAAATCTGGGAGGAATTTGGAAGAAGATTGGAGACTTGGTGGGAAAAGATATCACGAAGCAGGAGGAAGCATTGCAAGGTCTAAAGAGTGATGGGACTCTGATCACTTTGATCAGATAGAGGATAAGAAATTTAGGGCCAGTGCTCCTAGCTGAAAGGAAATGGTGATCAGGAGCTGAAGGCGAGAAACTTCCAGTGGGCTGTCTCCTGGGCATTTGGTCCTGGCCATGCCAGCGTGGATAATCTGAACATCAGTGGCAGGCCAGATTCAGAGGCACTAACAGGGTTTCACTTGCGTGACGTGTTCTATCCCTCATTCCTGTTCCTGAATACCTTTCAGCTTTTCTGGAGCTTTCTAAATTAAAATCTTTATTAGCAAAGGTGGCACCACAAAAACTATATCATTGTCCCTAGGGAGCCTTCTGTAGCTCCTTTTCCAATCACTGTAAATCCTTTATTTGATGTGATTCTGCAAATATTTGGTGTGCTCTATAAATCTTTTATTGGGTGTGATTTACACAGATGCACACTGTGAAAAACCCCACTGGACTGATAGGACCAGAGACGTCCCAATTTGGGGAGAAGTAATATTTTTAAAATAATATCTTCCAAAGATTTTTGATCACAAGCATGCACAAAACACATTTTATGTGTAACCCAGTATATAATGCATTATATTATAATGTGCAATTTATAATTGAAATAAAAAATTTTGAACTTTGTCTTATATTCTATTTTAAACAATTCTAAATCAATCTGCTGAGGCAAGAAATTCTCTTTTTTAGTTTGTATTTGTCTCTCCTAGCAAGATACCTCTGGATTATCTTCCAAAAATAGAAGCTCTCACTGCTTCAGAGACCCCCATTAATTTGCTTTTGGTGATGATTTGAAAAAGAGTTGGGCAGAAATTTATTGTTGTAGCCTTTATAAGAAAAATCTAGCAGATTGAGAGAACAAACAGGACGTGTGACAAAATCAACATCTGAGAACTTAAAAGCATTCTGTTTACTCACATAGAGTCAATGTGATTATTTGTTTGGCAGTTAATACCTTTGCCTGCTATAGTTGCTCTCCCCTCCCATCAATTACATTCTAGAAATCTTAATTTCAAGGAGCAGGCAGCTCAGTGGAAGGTAGGCATGTAGTATAAATGCCACGAACTTCTAATGAGCAAGTTATTGAGAGCACCAGATGAGACAGCTTTTAGATGCATTCAGCTCAGTCCTGGGACCAGGTAACAATCACCTGCCAGTACTTGAGAGGGCTCCTCCAGGCTCTCTCATAATGCCTTGGCTGGAAGTGGCAATAAATTCATACTCTTTCTCTAAAGAACATGTAAATCTAAACAGTTTATAAATTCTGATAGCCCTTTCCAAAAGTGGGCTGGTTTTCTGGATCTTTCATAAATTTTTGTGTTTGTTTCTGTGCTGGGGATTGAGCCCAGGGCCTTGCACATGCTATGCAAGTGCTCCACTATTGAGCTACACCCTCAGACCAGCTCCCCTTCTCCACCGTTTAAAATTCTACTTGTTAATAACTCATAGTCAATTCAGTGTCAACTAAATAGAGAAGTGCAATACATGCAGGTTAACAGGTTTTAGATAATATGTGACATTGGAACCTTTTAAAAATATTGGCCAGTGGGCTGAGGCTACACAACTCCCAAGCTTGAGGTCCTGGATTTCATTGGTCCAACAATGAAGAAAAAAATTGGCCAAGCAGCAATGTCACTTATATTCCAGATTACTAATAGTTATTACTTTCTTAAATTACATAGAAATAGACTAAGCAAGGAAAAATAGTACATTTCAAAAATCACCATAGTTTTACCCAGAGATGCTTATGTCAAGCACACCATTGAACATACTGACGCATTTTATTTCTCTGTATGTGGCATTGCCTCTCCTAATAACTGCCCTGTTGTGTCATGTGAGCATCAGACATATAAAAATACCCCAATATGGTCCCCCAGCTTAAAATTGTAAGAATGCCATTTTTTCCCTTCTTTCTTCTCAACCTCTCCAGCTCAGTTTTATACTGACCTTAAAACTTCTCGTATTAAACCTGTCATATGGTGTTGCATGTTTTATTCCATCAGCATTTTTTTTTTGGTGTGTGTGCTAGCAAACCAAACAGCCTCTTGTCTACAGTGAGCATGTAAGGGCAAGTCTTTTGAAGGAGCTTGGGTAAGCGCTGCGAAGGGACTTAAATTTCGGCTTCATGTGCATGACTGTTGAAGGCTCCCTGTCAGTCAACTCCTCTCAGCCCAGGAATCTGGGAAGAAAAACAGTCCCTGTCTCCTAGAGACACAATAAGAGGTTGAGTGAAGGGGCAAGATATCATAAGGGAAGCCATACATGAAACTTCTTTGACCTAATAGAGCACCAAGAATCTGGTGTTGCTTTCCAAGACTCCTGAGATCAGCAAAAACTCAGAACAGCCAGTCTTCTGTAGCCACAGGTTTTGTATCTGTGGATTCAATCAACAGGATTGATTGAAAATATCTTTTAAAAATAGCATCTGTACTGAACACATGCACTCTTTTTTTCTTGTCATTCATAAAATGATACAAAAATATTTACATAATTATTAGGTATTACAAGTCATCTAGAGATGATTTAAAGTATACAGGAAGATGTGCATACATTATATTCAAATACTATGCCATTTTACATAAGGAACTTGATTTTGGTATTTAAGAGGGATCCTGGAACCAATCCCCCATGGATGCTGAGGACAACTGCATATGCATATCCCATGTGTGCATATGGGGCGCACATGCATCCTTATCCCATATGTGCTGTGGGTCTCTACTCGGGTTACCTGAAAGTACAGGAATAATTCGACTCTTGTGGGATGCCCCACTTAACACCACTTGGGTTGTTTTTCTGAGGTTCAGTGTGATGGTGTTTAGATTTCAAGGGTGGTGGGAGGCATCATCCTCTTTCCTCTTTGGAATACCTGCTGAAGATGAGCAGTCACTTATTGTCTTGCAAACTGGTCTCTTCACCCTTTCTCATGCCCAGACCAGGCCTACATTGCTCTTGCTGGATTATGACTCCCATGACTATTTCCTACATTGGTTTTCTAATTTACCCTCTTTCTGAAATAAAACTCTGGACTTGTCACTGTTACAAGCTCATCTTCCCTTAGCGGGCATCCACTGCCTTCAGGGTAATATTCTAAAGCCTTGGAATGGCAAGAGGCCCTTTAATATCTGACCAGTCTTGCTTACTTATTCCAGCCACACTTCTCTTGTAACAACATACACACCTGCTCTCTGTGAGTTCGTGCTTCATTTCCTATGTAGGTATTATCTCCTTTCTTGAGAATGTACCTGCTCCCTATCCATGACCATTCCCCATTGTTTTGTGACAAGATCCTACTTATACACACTCAGCACAAATAGCACTTCTGTTAATCCTTCTCTGAACCCTGCCCATTCCAAGCTCAACACGTACAACTTGGGCCTCTGTGTCTCTTGGGAAGGCACTTCTTGTGTGTCACAATTGCATCATCACTGGTTTGTATGATTGGCCTCCTAACTGAGCTCCTTGGGGCGTATACCCTGACATGTTTCTCTTTCTTCAGTGCTTAGCATGAGGCCCCATAGATAAGAAGCCCTCCATGAATGCCTTATTGAAGAATATCATCTGTTTTGTTCTCTATTGTATCTCTGGTATTGTCTGGCACAGAATAGGTATGTCATAAATATTTATTGAATGAATGAATGAGTGATCTAGTTATATTACCTTTTTGGAGCTCTACTTTCAGAAAATAAATCTCTGCCTTCTGTTTGCTCTTCCCTACTTCGTTCTCTCTCAGGGTGATGAAAACAACAAAAAATGTTACTGAAAGAAATTCAAGAAGACCTAAATCAATGGAAAGACATTTTATGTTCATGGATCAGAAGATAGCATTGTTAAGATGACAATATCACCCAATGTGATTTATGGATTTGGTGATTTTGCAGAAATTTTAAAAATCCTAAAATTCATAGAGAATTTCAAGGTACCCTGAACAGTGAAAACAATCTTGAAAAAGACAAACAAAGTGGGAGAACTCACATATCATGACTTCGAAGCTTAATGTAAAGTTATAGTAATCAAAACAGTGTGGCACTGGCCTAAGAATAGACATATAGACCAATGGAATAGAATTGAGAGCCCAGGAATAAACTCTTACATTGATAAGAAGACCATTCAGTCTTCAACAAATAGCATTCTGAAACTGTGAACATATGAGAGGAGAATAAAGTTGGACCCTTACCTAACACCAAGTACAAAAATAAACTAAAATATTCAAAGACCTAAAAATAAGAGCGAAAACTGTACAACTCTTAGAAGAAAACAGGAGGACATTTTTATGCCCTTGGGTTTGGTCATGGTTTCTAAAATAGGGCATCAAAAGCACAAGTAATGAAAGATAAAACAGAAAAATTGGTTTTCATTCAAATTAAAAATTTTTGTGCATTGAAGGATACTATCAAGTGACATCAGGAAAAGTGGCAAAGAAGAAAGTTACAAGAATCCATCTCCCCACCTAGAAAACAATAACACTGATGTAACTGCATTAGAATTCTGAAGTCTATTCAAAGATTTGCAACTTCCAGGGGAAGAACTGGAAGGTAAAGCATAGCTAATTTTGATCAGTTTCAGCTAAGCATGCTAGAAGCCACCTATCCCTTCCTGCGTTAGCCCATGGCAACCATTCATTTGCTCCTGGCAATGCTTGCATGTGGCTTACAAGTGCAAGGTTGGCAGCAGCTTATTTTCCTTTTAATTGTGAAGGTGGCAGTCTTTTTTGCAACACCACCACTGTTTTAGCCACTTGCTCTGGTTAAAGCAATTTCCATGGGATTTAAAGGGCCAGTGTCCATTTTTAAAAATACATAGTCCCTTTTCTCTTATTTGGAGAACTAGACATTTAAGGTCTAGAACATTAAAAACAACTGTGAAGATGTAGAAATTTAGATGGTAATCATGCATGCCCAGAAAAAATCTGAGGAGACATTCAGTTTACACATAAGTCTAATTCTTGGCACAAGAATAACTGAAAACAATAAAAAATAAAGCAAAATTACAAACCATGGTGTTATGGTTTGGATGTAAGGTGTACCCCAAAAGCTCACATTTGAGAAAATGCAAGAAGGTTCAGAGAAGAAATGAAATAATTGGGTTGTAAGAGTCTTAACCAATCTGTGAATTAGTCCCCTGATAGGGATTAACTGAGTGGTAACTGAAGTGGTACGGTGTGGCTGGAAGAGGTGGGAATTGGGGCTATGGCTCTGGGGTATATATTTGTATCTGGCAAGTGGAGAACTCTCTCTCTCTCTCTGCTTCCTGATCACCATGTGAGCTGTTTCCATCTGCTACTCTTCTACCATGATGTTCAGCTTCACCTTGAGCCCCAAGGAATGGAGCTGGCCTCTATGGACTAAGACCTCTGAAACCGTGAGCCTTAAATAAACCTTTCCTCCTCTAAAGTTGTTCTGGTTGGGTCCTTTTAGTCACAGCAGCAAAAAAGTTGACTAAAATAACATGGGGAAGGAGGGGAATCTGATTTTCAAAGTTACCCCATTATAATATTCTAATGTTAATTTTTAAGCAAAAAAAATGTGAGTCATAAAAGAAACAGGCAAGTCTGTTTAGAAAACATCTCTGGGACACATAAACAGTGGACTTACTGGACAAAGACTTTAAAAGAGCTGTCTTAAGGACAGACAATGAAAGAAAAAATAGAAAAGGATGTTCAAAGGAAGGATATAAAGGAAGATATGGGTAAAGTAAAAATGATGCAGGAACAAAATGGGAATATCGATAAAGAGACACAAACAGAAAAAGGAACAAAAGAGATAATCAGGTATCAAAAAGTGCAATAACTGAAGTGAAAAATTCAGTAGAGGGATTCAAAGTAGATTTGAACAGGTAGAAGAATCAATTGAACTTCAATATAGGAATGTTCAAAATTCTGAGGCTGAGGAACAGAAATGAAAAAAAAAAACACTAGGGAAAAGAGAACAGAGCTTAAGGAACACTATCAAGTGAACCAACGTGGGGGATTTTATTTGAATAAATAATGACTGACTTTAAATAATAAATAATGAGTGATATTTCTTGAATTTGAGAAAAATATGAAACATAAAATTGAACTCCGTGGACTTCAAGTAAGATAAACTGAAAAGTCCAACAGTGAGATACATCCTAATCAAACTGTTGAAGGATCAAGAGAATCTTGAAAGCAATGAGAGAGTAAGTAGAAACATCCAAAGGATCCTCAATAATAGTTACTAGTAGATATCTCATCAGAAACCATAGAGGGAAGAAAGCAGTGTATTTATATATTTAACCTGCTGAAAGAAAAAAAAAAAAAAAACCTGAATCTTATCTCTGCTAAAACTGCCCTTCCAAAATGCAAGGGAGGGAAGGGCATTTCCAGGTACTCAAAATACAGGAGAGTTCATCATGATTGCTTCTTCCCTGCAATAGACACCAAGGGGAGTCTTCTCAGGTCAAAATGAAGGGCACTAGCAGTAACGTGAAGGCATAGGAAGAAATAAAGGTATTTGCTAGAGATAAACTCATGGGAAATGATAAAAGCTCATTTTATTGTAGCTTCAGTATGTAGCTCCATATTGTTATTTTTTATGGTTTAAGAAACTAATACATAAAAAATTATTAGTATATATTTTTAGACACAAAATACATAATGGATAAATATGTGATTTTGTAACATCAACAATTGGAAAAGATCAGAGAAAGGGCTGTCAGAGCAGAGTTTTTTATGAGACTGAAGATAATCTGGTATAGAGTGTTATAACGTTAAGATGTGCAATGTCACAAAAACAATCTTTTTTTTAATTTACTTATTGATTCATTGAACACAAATGGAGTACAGCTATTGTTTCACCGGTTGTACACAAAGTAGCATCACACCATCTGTGCGTTCATGCATGTACACAGGGCAATGGTATCTGTCACAAAAACAATATTGAAAGCAGTAAAAGAAGGGTGATTACTCAGATACAAAGGATTCCCAATAATGTAGTTGTAATAACTATATTAAGATATAGTAATCCTAGTGATTTGGGAGGCTGAGGCAGGAGGATCACAAGTTTGAGGACAGCCTCAGCAACTTAGTGAAGCACTGTCTCAAAACAAACAAACAAAACAAAACAAAACAAAACAAAACAAAACAAAACAAAACAAAAGAGCTGGGATATAGTTCAGTGGTAAAGCTTTCCTGGGTTTAATCCCCAGTACCCACACAAAAGAAAAGTGATATAGATGTAGAAGATAGTTATTGAATACATAAAGGAGAAATGAGAAAGAAAACATTTGACAACACAAAATCAAGTAAACTGGAGAGAAACCAGTGATGTAGGAAGTGAGAAAAAGCTATCAGGAATATAGGGGGGAAATAGCAACATTGCAGAAGTTGGTCTTTTATTTTCAGTAATTACTTTAAGCGAAAATAGATTAAATTCTCCATTCAAAACACAGAGACTGAGAGAATGGATTTAAAGCAATATCCAACCTTACACTGTTTACAAGAGACTCACATTAGATCCAAAGACAGATAATTTAAAAGTGAAAGGGTAGGAAAAAAATTCTATGCAAGTAGTAATCAAATGAAAGCATGGCTGTCTATACTATATCAGAAAAAAATGAACTTCAAGTGAAAAAAAGTTTATATGAAACAAAGACATTATACATTAGTAAAAAGTTGAATGCAGGAAAAAAGATATCCTAGTTATCACCAATTAGTGTTTTCTCACCTAATAACAGACCATGAAATATATGAAGCAAAAATTGACAAAACTGGAGGGAAAAATAATTATATAATAATAGCTGGAGATTTCAATACCCTTCTGTCAATAGAAGATAGAAAAATCAGGCAGAAGAGGAGTAAAGAAATAGAGGATTTGACCAACACAATAAAACCGACTAGATCATTCCATACAACTACAACAGAATTTGCGTTTTTCTTAAGCACAGATGGGACATTCTCCGGGATATACCATATGTCAGGTTATAAATAAAATCTCAACAGATTTTAAGAAATAGTTAAAATTGTGTAAATGTAAATGTAATGCAAAATGCAATGTAATATGAAACATAAGTGTGAAATGGTAGAGCCACCATAGAAAGCAATATGGCATTTACTAAAGGAAACATAAACATTGTCACTATCTGATCCAGCAACTCTACTTCTGGGTATATCCAGAAAAGAATTAAAAGTAGGGACTTGAGCAGGTATTTTTATGTGAATGTTCATAGAAGCATTAATCATAATAGTTAAAAGGTAGAAACAACCCAAGCATCATCAACAGATGAATGAATAAACAAATATGGTACATATGTATGGTGGAATATTATTCACTCGTAAAAAGGAAAGAAATCATGACACTTGCTTCAACATAGATGAACCTTGAACACATTGTACAAAGTGAAATAAGACAGACATAGATGTACAAATATTGTATGATTCCACTTACATGAAATAAATAGTATAGCCAATTCATAGAGATGGAAAATGCACTGGAGGTTATCAGTGGCTGGAGCAGGGATAATTAAGACTAATTCTTTACTGTGTACAGAATTTCTGGTGGAGGAAATGGTTTGGAAATATTGGTGTTGGTTGTAATATTGTGAGTATAGTTAGCGCCGCTGAATTGTATGCTTAAAAATGGTTTAAATGGCAAATGTTAACTTTGGTACATTTTTACCACATTTTTACATTTTTGGAGAAACAGGCTTCTTCCCCATAAAGACAAGATTAAAAATCTAGAAAAAAATCTAGAAAAAAAAAAAGATAGAGAATGTTTGTCTGATCTCTGCATGGAAAAGGTTATTCGGAGGATGAATCTAATGAGGCTCACAAATAAAAAAGGATATAAGATTATCCAAATAGAAGTTAAAACATCTTTAATCCCTCGAAGGGTGTGTAAACAAAATGAAATGCAGACGAGTGGACGCTGGAAAATCTATAACATATTTTTTTTTTGGAACCAGGGATTGAACTTAGGAGCACTCAGCCACTGAGCCACATCCCCAGCCCTATTTTGTATTTTATTTAGAGACAGGGTCTCACTGAGTTGCTTAGGGCCTCGCTAAGTTGTTGAGGCTGGCTTTGAACTCGTGATCCTCCTGCCTCAGCCTCCCAAGTGCTGGGATTACAGGCGTGCGCCACCGCACCCAGCTTATAACATATTTGACAAAAGGCTAATCCTTAAACTATAGTGTCATATAATTTAATAAAAAAATCACACCACATCCTCCAAAATTCATAGGGAAAGGAAAAAAATAGGACGATTCACCAAAGAGTAACCACAGGTATTTAATAAACATTTCAGCCTCACTGGTAAACAAAATAAATTAAAATTTAAAATAACACGACCTACCAGTTACCATGAAAATATTCAGAACTGCTGAAAGATTACAAATTTCTCCACTGATTTTTGAATGTCATTTGAACGGTGTATACCAAAGAATCCCCTCCTTCTTTAAAAGAGTAATATCACTTCTAGGAACTTAGCCTAAGACATGTTTTCCTGACAGCAGAGAATGTTTTATGAATGATTATGTTCATTTCAGCACTATTTAAAATTGTGGAAAACAGGCAACAGGATGAACAGCGGGGAAATATTTTGGAAAAGCATATTTCATTGTAGTAGGGGAACATTTTAAAATAAAATTGGATACTGTGTAGGACTGCTGTGAACTACATAGTGCGCACAGAAATACACCAGGAGGTTCATAACTGTTGGTTTTTGGTGTTGACACTTTGGCTACTTTTTCTTTTTTCTATTTTACTTCCCAAATTGTTTGTAATGAACTGTACTTCTGTAATGAAGAAAAGAATTTAACCAATAGTATTGTATAGTAATAAAATGACCTAGAACAACCACTGACAGTATCTGAAAGGGTATTATTTATCTTGATGGAGAATAAAATCAATGCAAACTTCTAATTAAATAAAAAGATTTGGGAAGAAAAGAAATTCTGAATAAGAGAATCCGAACATTTCTATTTCAAGAGATCTGGCTTCTAACTTTTCTAGAATCATGCATATGTTCAGTACAGGCTTAAGTTCCCCACAAATATTTCTGCATTCACGGTTGATTGAATCTGTGGATGCAAAACCTGGGGATGAAGAGGGCTGACTGTTGATATTTATTGAGACCTCACCATGCATTTTGTATTGTTCACAGAGGGAAAAAGGAAAGTTTATTAATAACAGTTACTGGTGATTGAGTAGCAGCATGAGTGCCGTGGCTGTTAGGGCTCCAAAAGGCAGGCACCATAATTCCCCTTTGTAAAGATGGTAATCTAAACGCCTAGCAGAAGCTTGCTCTATCCCCATACCTACAGAGGGTCCTCAAGCCATCCTGTAGTCCTTCTTTCTTTCTTTCTTTCTTTCTTTTTTTTTTTTTTTTTGCAGTGCTGGGAATTGAACCCAGGGCCTTGTGCTTGCAAGGCAAGCACTCTACCAACTGAGCTATATCCCCAGCCCTCCCATAGTCTTTTGATTGTGCCATGCCATGTTTTCAAAATAGTGAGGATGTTCCATTCAGGATTATAGATACATTACTCTGTGGCCGATCTTGCTTATGAATTCTGTCCCGGTCTTGGCTGTGCTCTCTTCCTGAATGTGCTCTCTCTGTGCTGTGAGTACCTCCTGCCTCCAAAGTACATACATGCTTGTTCAATAAAACACCTAGTTCCCCGGGAGCAGTGAGCACAGGCAGCTTTTCTCCCCATGCATGCTGGTCTGACGGGTTTGCTTTGGTGCCCAGATCCTATCTAGTTCTTGCACCTCTCTGGAGGGAGGGCTGTTGACAGAAAGGTGTGGAGGGATATCATATTTGTCAGCGAAGGCACAAAGCGGTAAGCAGAGCTCTGCTGGCAGCCCAGTTTCTGTGGGACAAAGAGACACACGCCTTTAATTGATATGTACACAAAGCAACCCATGGGCCCAGCCCTTCGAGCTCTTCATCAGCTTAATCATAGTGAAAATCACTGAGGTATTAAAACATTTTGGAGAAACTCAAGCAATTCCGCCCTCGGGTGCCTCATGTAGTAAAATTCGAATCATGGGCCAGAATGAAATAATTTCTAAGATTTCCTACAGCTCAAAGATCTTCATTGCATAAGACCTAGAAAAGCATTTAGAATTTAATATTAAATGAAAACCCAAGATATAAAATTGTATTCCCAGGATAATCCCAAAAGGATTTAAAATAAATTACATTTGCATAAGAAAAAGACTGGAAGAAAATTCTCTAAAAATATTTACAGTGCGTGATCACAGGTGATGTGAAGTTTATTTCCCTCATGGGTCTTGTGAGTTGAGTTATTAAAAGTCTGTATTGTTTAAGGTGTTACTTGCAACTGAATGTAATCTAACAAATAGAAAGGGGTTCTATTAGAGTCTTTGGGGAAGGCTCTCTGAGCAGGTGACATTTGAATGATGAAAAGAAGTGAGCCATGTGAAAATATGAGGAAGAACACTCTTGGGAGATGGAACAAGAAGAAAGCTGGTCTGTTCAAGGAAAGTAAGAAGGAAAGACAGCATAGCTGGTGCAGAGGGAGGTGAGAGAGAGGTCATCAAAGAGGTAAGGAAGATAATGAGAATGAGCGTGGTGAGAGTCAGAGCTGGGGAGGGGTGTATGGACCACACAGACCTTACAGCCATGCTATGATTTGGGATTGTAAGTGCAAGTAGAAGCTACTTGGGTTTTGAATACAATCATATGTCCTGATTTATAGTTTAAAAATCTAAATCTAATTGCTATATGTAGGAAGACCAGTAGGGAGCTCTTGTAGTAGTCCATGTGTGAGACAGTGGTGGTTTGGACAAAGGTGGAAGGTATGGGGGTGACAAGAAGTGGTCAGATTTAGGCTTTGTTCATAGATATGAGGTGTGGAAAGAAGAGAGAAATCAGAATAACTCCTAGGCTTTCGTCTGAGTCATTGGATGTACGGCAGTGCCATATTCCAGGAGAGCAAGATCACAGGAGGGAGAGATTTGGGGCTAGAGTAAATGAAAAGCTTTGCTTGTACAAATTCAATTTGAAATGCATATTAGACAATTGTGTTAGAATCTCAAGGAGGCAAGTGGCTATTGTGTGTGGAGCTCAGGGGTGACATAAGAGCCAGAGACGTACACGTGGGAATGATCAGCATCAGGGATGGTGTTCAGAATCAAGGGACAGTGATCATTAGAGAAGCAGTGTAGAGAGAGAGGGGAAGAGCCAGGGTACTGCACCCCAGTAGAAGAGGTTGAGAAGGGTCAGAAGGGCAGGGGAAACCAGGGGAGTGCGGCATCTTAGGAGCACATGAACCAAGAGTTTCAATGGGAGTTTCCACCCATGGTAAACACCACTTGAAGTTTGAGTATAATATTGTCCACTCTATTTGGCAAAATGAAGATCCATTATAACATCAAAAAGGGTGATCAGTGGTGAGGATTAAAGAACAAACAAAAGAGAGATAAAGAAATGGAGACATCAAATATATGCTGTCTAGGAGCTTTGCTCTGAAGGTGAGCAGGGAAATGGGATAGTAGGTAGAGACGGACATGGAATCTCAGGAGAAGCTCCTGAAGAGGGAGATGCTGGAACATCTTTGTATTCTGCTGAGGAGAGTTGAAAGAGAAACCCAGGATGTAGGGGGGGGGGGGGGGGGGGTGGAGAGAGAGAGAGAGAGAGAGAGAGAGAGAGAGAGAATGCTTGGATGAGTCAGATGTGAACTGCAGGAAGCCATTTGACTTGTATGAGAACCAAGCGTAGTTGGACCATTAACCAGGAGGATCTGGTCTCAGGAACTCTCAGTTATTATAACTGATGGAGACCACCTGAGTCAAGTGCTTACCTGAAATTCAAATTCAAGCATTGGATGTGAAAGTGACCTGCTAGAGCCAAATGGCTTGCTTACCTCCACCCCTTGTCCTGTTTTTCTCGAAGAAGCTCCTTCCAGTCCCTTTTGATCTGTACTGCCATAAGTAAGCCTAGTACAGGCTCCTTCCTCTGTCAGAGCCCGACCCTTCTGGACAACTCAATGGGTCATGCCCCTGCTCTTAAGATAATTCTGTTTTCTGTTGTTATTTCTAATAAATAAACGCCACAGCCTTTTTTTTTTTTTTTTTTTTTTTTGGGTACTGGGGATTGAACCCAGGGATACTCCACCACTGAGCCACATCCCCAGCCCTATTTTGTATTTTATTTAGAGACAGGGTCTCACTGAGTTGCTTAGGGCCTCGCTAAGTTGCTGAGGCTGGCTTTGAACTCGCAATCCTCCTGCCTCAGCCTCCCAAGTGCTGGGATTACAGGCGTGCGCCACCGCGCCCAGCCACAGCTCTTATTTCACAGACAGCCTATCCTTCCACAGGAACCCTTTCCCTTACCCGCTCGGGATGTGCGGTGAGAGTGGACAGGGGAAGAGGGACTATATTTGGATAGGAGATGGATAGATTTATTCATGGAAGTGGAAAGAAAGATGACATGTGGGATGGATGTTGCTGACCAGGCAGTTTGGTGGTAGGAATATGAGGCAGTTTTCCTCTCTTCTGATTAATTTTGTGTTTTCAGGGAAATGAGAAACAAAACCATCATCTTGGAGTGTCAGAATGACTGAATTTGATAGGCAGTTCTCAAACCTTTTGATCTCAGGATCTCCCCATACCCTTAAAATTAAAGGCCTTAAAGAATTTGTATTCGTGTGTGTTCTCTCTACCTAAATATACTGCTTTAGAAATTTAAATTAAAAATCGTTAATGGATTGATACTTTGAAAATATGAATAAAAATCCCATTTCATGCTCACATAAGTCAATTTATAGCAAATGACCACTATCCAAAACAAAAATAAAATTAGTGAAAGGAGTGCCATTGTTTTACATTTTTTTCAAATTGTTTTTGTCAGGCATAATAAAAAAATAGCTGGGTTCTCATAATTGCTTCTGCATTTGATCTGTTGATCTATATCACTTCCTATAGCCCTTGGGAAACTCCAATGTACACTTGTGAGAGAAGCCAAATGGAAAAAGTGAGCAACTTCTTAATATTACTATGATAATTACTTGACTACATGGTCCTTCTGAAAAGGTTTCAGGGACCCCTAAGTGTCCTCATACTACATTGAGAAATACCAGACAAGGGAAAGGTGATAAGATGGATGGGCTAAGCCTGGACTCAAATTCAAATTCTTTGACTCCAAAGTATACAGAGCATTACCAGAGCAATGACCCTGGGTTGATCAGAAGCCTCAAATAAACCTGGTTCTCAACTCAGCCTGTAAGTTCCTGCTGAAATGCTGTGGTCCAAAGACCTTTTTGGGGTGCAAGGATCCCAAAGCAGGAACCATATAACCAGAATATTTTTCAAAGGTTAAAAATTTTCTTAAAGTTTCTATAATCTCATGAAAGGGCAAGCACAGCATGAATTCACCAGCACTGGTTGGAGAAGGAGCAGAACATTGTGTTTTTAGCTGTGGCTTCTGATTTCTTTTGTCTTTGTTCCACTTAACCATTCTTGGAAAGTCTATTAGAGAACAAGCCCGATGGGAAAGGCTTGCCTATGACTTCTTACTCTTTACGTATCCTAAGTAATGGAGAGGTGTTTTCTGAATGAGCTGACCCCAAGGGGCAAGTACATGGGAAACACACTCTTACTAATGCAAAGGGCTTCCTTGCATCCATCAAACCCTGTGGCAATATGAGATTCACACTGGTGACTATTGAACATGCTCCTGTTGACCCTGTCTCCTTGGAGTTGTGTTCAACCAATCTGGTGCCCCAGAGGGATCTAATCCATCTTGAGTTTCTATAAGTGTGCCAATAATCTTCTTAATGTTATGATTGAAGATACAGGTGCAGACAACTTTAAGTACCAATAAATTCTCAATCTTAGTTTCCCAAGAAATTACTGGTTATTGGACTCTATGGAACAAAATTCACTGTCTTTGGTGCATTGTTTCTATGAATTCTAGGTAGGATTAGCATCTATCTCTACCCTTTATACAACACTGTATTTCTTGTGCGACCTCCACAAACAGTGGAACTTATTTTTTTGGTAATTTCTTTTTTCATTGTTCTTTTTAGATATTCATGACAGTAAAGTGTATTTTGACATATTATACAATCATGGAGTATAACTTATTTTAATTAGGGTCCCATTCCTTTTTTTTTTGTGGTGCTGGGGATTGAACTCAGGGTCTTGTGTGGGATCCCATTCTTATGGTTGAATATGCTATAGAGTTATTGATCAAGTATTCATATATGAACACAGGAAAGTTATGTCTGATTCATTCTACAGTCTTTACTACTCCCATCCCCACGCCCTTCCCTTCTTTCCCCTTTGTCTAATCCAATTAACTTCTATTCCACCTGCCCCCACTGCTGATATTGTGTATTAGCATCAACATATCAGAGAGAACATTCAGCCTTTAGTGTTTTGGGATTGACTTATTTCACTTAGTATAATGGTCTTCAGTTCCATCCATTTACTGGCAAATTCCATAATTTAATTATTCTTTATGGCTGAGTAATATTCCAGTCTGTATATATACATTTTCTTTATCCATTCATCTGTTGAAGGGCACCTAGGTTGGTTCCATAACTTAACTATTGTGAATTGAGCTGCTATAAACATTGAAGTGGCTGCATCACTGTATTATGTCAAATGGTGGTTCTATTGCAAATTTTCTGAGGAATCTCCATATTGCTTTCCAGAGTGGTTGCACCAATTTGTAGTCCCACTAGCAATGTATGAGTGTAGCTTTTCCCCCATATCCTCACGAACATTTATTGTTACTTGTATTCTTGATAATTGCCATTCTGACTGTAGTGAGATGGAATCAGTGTGGTTTTAAGTTGTATTTCTCTAATTGTTAGAAATGTTGAACTTTTTTTTATATATTTGTTGACCATTCATATTTCTTCTTTTCTGAAGTGCCTGTTCAGTCCCTTTGCCCATTTATTGATTGGGTTATTTGTTGTTGTTGTGTGTGTGTAAGTTTTTTGAGTTCTTTGTCTATCCTGAAGATTAATGCTCTATCTGAGGTGCAGGTGGCAAAGATTTTCTCCCATTCTGTAGGCTCTCTCTTCATGTTCTTGTTTCTGTTGCTGTAAAGAGGCTTTTTAGTTTGATACCATCCCATTTATTCATTCTTGATTTTACTTCTTGCGCTTTCTGAGTCTTGTTGGGGAAGTCAGTTCCTAAGCTGACATGTCAGAGTGTTGGGCCTACATTTTCTTGTAGTAGATACAGGGTTTTGGTCTAATGCCTAGGTCTTTGATCCACTTTGAATTGAGTTTTGTGCAGGGTGAGAAGTAGGGGTTCAATTTCATTCTGCTACAAGTGGGTTTCTAGTTTAGTGGAGCTCATTTTTAAATGAGATGGTCCTTACTGACTCCCTCTCCTGTTTGCTTACTGATCTTATTATTTCATTGATTCAGATCTGGATGCTCACTCCATGAAACAGACTGGCAGCCTTGCAGAACTTGTGTTTCCACACTCTTTAGATCAAAGCTCTGTTTTTTTCCTTGCCCAAACTCTTTCCTACAAATGGTTGGTGACACCAACAGAGGATGAAATTGCATACATGGCTCACATTCTGACCTGCTTGTAGGTTAATCAGCCAGGAGTCACAACTTTTTCAAAGATGTTTGTTTATCAAAAGCTCAAGATACCACCTCTTCTGGAAAATCTCACCTGAGTCGCCATCATGTTCTTCTAAGAGTCTCTAAGCACTTCTGACCACAAGGAAACATCAACACAGGCAAAGAATTGGAAAATGATTTTTTTTTTCCAAGAAAAAAGTGAGAAAGCCCAAATTGAAGGTATTCAAGAAAGGTTTTTTTTAGTACCCAAATATTCCTCTTGACTTCCAACATTTTCCATATAATTTGATAGCAGTGCAAGATTCAAGTGCATTTTTATTTCTCTTTTTTCTTTCTTCTACCTCTGTTTAACAGGGTCTCATTTGTTGAACCTAGTTAGTAAACTTTATATCTTTTTAATCACTGAACTACAGTATCTTTACACATTAGTGCTAACACTATTGCTATATGAGTTATTGAGTAAATCCTCTGTTAAGCTTTTTTGAGCATTGTCTCCTTGACACAAAATTATGATTGTCTTCATCTAATACCTGAGGAAGTTGAGGCAAAGAAAAATTAATCAGTTCCCAAGGTCACTCAGCCTGTGTATGGACGAAGTGGCATTTGAAGCCAGGTAGTATGATTCTGGAGCCTTTACTTTAAACAATTCTACTGTATTCTCTAAATATACTGCATCCTTTTTGTATCTGTATTGCACTCCTTTGTAGATGTACTTTGATTGATTTCACCAGTACTCTGATGTACATTTCAGTTGGTTCCAGTTTTCACTTCTGCAAGTGCGTTAGTACGAATGTCCTTGTGGCCAAATCTTCACAGGTCATGGGTGATGCTCTCCCTAGGACTCCTTCAAAAGCCTGTCTTTCTTAGCTTGATGCCAAGGCAGCTCACACCCATGGTGTGATCCAGTACGTCCTCTACTCTTCACCCTTGACACTGGGTCTCCTCCATTTTTTATTTGTTGCTGATAGGATAGAAAATTCTGGTACATTGTTGTTTTAATTTGTTGGTTAGAACATTGTATTGCCTATTGGCTGTATTCCTCAGGTGTTTCTTGCTTATGTCCTTTGCCCTTTCTGAGGTTTTTGACTTTTTTATTATAGATTTTAAAGCTCTTCCTATGTTTTTTATTTTAAAAATTAAAACATTTAGGTGTGACAGACATCATTGCCCTGTGTACATGTATGAATGCACAGATGGTGTGACTCTACTTTGTGTACAACCAGAGAAAGGATAGCTGTACTCCATTTGTGTTCAATGAATCAAAATTAAATAAATTAAAAAAAACATTTAGGAAATAAATTTGATAAAGAGTCATGGATTTATTCTGTGTTTTGTGCAGCATCTTGCATTTTGTTCTCCCTCAATATTAGTAATAAGCAAAAAAGAAAAAAGGATGAAAGTTATGCCTATTTTAACAAGAAGTCACTTGGAAGCTTTAACCTTTTCCAAAAGAGTCTCCTACCTTCTCCTCCTCCTCTTCAGTCTCAAAGAAAGGAGAAATGTTGGAGAAAAGCACCAGGCTTACACTCTAGAGGGCCACACAATCAGAAATCCCACTTGGGCAGGCCTATGACATCTTTTTTTGATAACCATGGCTGATCAAGAGAGTCCAGGCCTGGTGGGTGACTTTTGGGCATAATTGAAATGTGGTATCATCTTGCACTTGCTTGTGCTGATTTCCCTTTGTTATGATTTTGTCACCACCATTGACGATTCCATAGGACTGAGATGTAATTTCAGAGGAATTAAACTTAAACAGCTCAAGATCTCACAACTGCTTACATGCAGCTTTCATTTCTAGGAGCTGAAGTCCACTGGGGAAACCAGCACTGGGGAGATTGATAGCACGGGAGGCCCAGTGGCTCCTGTGGGCTGTGGGAATCTGGGAATGCAGATCTTTGGGTAGATTGCTGTTCAGAGCTGCTGGGCTCAGGCTGATGGCCTGCCGCTGGAAAC
The DNA here is from genome assembly GCA_020662805.1 of Glaucomys volans. Taxonomy (NCBI): domain Eukaryota; kingdom Metazoa; phylum Chordata; class Mammalia; order Rodentia; family Sciuridae; genus Glaucomys; species Glaucomys volans. Next base: position 303,317 of record JAJEJO010003997.1, on the reverse strand, counting down.
TCAGGCCTCTCTTACAAGGCTGGCACCTCCATTCTGCCCTGGAGATCCCACAGATCCACACTGTTCGTCTTGTGCTCTCAAGGGCCCTTGAACTAACCTGTCATAGGAGGGCTCCTCTCCAGGAAGCTGACTCTGAGGTGGAGTATTACGTGCAGGCCATTTATTAAGAAGCACCTTTGGAACCTGCACCTGTAGAAGGGTGAGGCAGGAAGTAGAAAGTAGGTACAGGTGAAGTGGATCTGCGATTCAGTCCAAGGAGAGCCTCAGCACCACCATCCACCCAGGGAACTCTGTAGAAGAATGGCCCTTGCAAATTGTCCTGTACTGATCAAATGGTCAAGCTTTGCACTTCTCCAGCAACCATTGCTGGACTTGGGAAAGCCTGGAAAGGGATTTGAGTGTGGTCTAGATGGTTCTCGCATCCAGATTCTGAAGAGCAACAGTGGGAAGTCCCTGATGACATCCTGTTTCCAATAGGCTATTGAGTCTGGAAGGAGTAGCTGAGTGGCACCACACAATGTGGTGCATCCCTTGTCTATCTCAGATCCTCCTTCTCCTCCAGGTCTTTTTTGTCCAGGTTCTCTCCAACTCCAAGAAATCTTTGCTTGACACCTTGTTCTCTTTCCTTCCTTCTGCTTCTAAGTGTAACTCCACCTTGGCATCAGCCGTAGCTCTTCCGACCTGGTTTCTCCTTCCACTCTACTGAAAATATTCACTCAGGTGCCTGACCCATTGCCCCTTAGCCACCCTGACATCAGCTGCAGCTGGGAGACCATCTCTTGAACCTCTGAGCTTCTTACCTCCTGCAGGGATGCATCTTCCAGACCTTCTTCTTCAAGATTTTCTTCAAGGTCAACAACAGACTGTGACTTTCCCCCTTCCTCTCCTTATGGAAAACAAGTGAGCAGTTGAGAAAGCTCAAATCTGCTCTGATTTATGAGAAGTCTCTAACTACAGGCTTCTCAATATTTTAACAATTGTTTACTTGTGATGAACTTCTAAACGGACCCAATAGCATGTGCAGGGCCAACAAGTGAATTTGTGCACCTAGGATAAAATAAAAAATGTGGGGGTGGAGAAGTTAATGTCCACATCTCATAAGTCCAGCTGCCCTGACCCACAGCTGAGGGGTGAATCCCAAGTGATTACAACCTCTATACTGGAAAACACTCAGGATATCTGGATCAGCAGTGAGCAGGAGGCCAAATGTGTTGGTGCATTGCTCTGCCCTGAGATGGTGTGGGGTATACACCTGATTCTGCCTCTCCTTACCTCATACAAGTGCCCCTGTGGACAGAAGGCCATGGTGGATCACAGTTTCTCCTGATATGACTAGGACATTGCCCCAAGTGGAGAGTGGCAGTAGGTCAAAGGCAAGAAAGGGAGCCTAGTGGTCCAGATTTGGTGTGACCATGTGTGAAATGATGCTCCAAGTCCTTGGCACAAACTGCCTTGTTACATGGGACTTCACTTATAAAACACAGATCCAAAAATAATATTAAGAATTTCAAGATGGCTAACTCAGAGCCAAACATGAGTTACTTCATCTGGCTCTGCCAACTTTTTTTCAGATCTAGTTTCAGATTTCTGAGTGCCTGGGGAATACTTCAGCCTGCATCTCTGTCGTTCAATAGGTTCATATTGATCTTCAAACTAGCACCCTACTGTCAAAAGTATCACCAGTCGACAGATAAATGGATAAAGAAAATGTGGTATATATACACAGTGGAGTTTTACTCAGCCATACAGAAGACTGGATTTATGGCATTTGCTGGTAAATGGATGGAACTGGCGAACATCATGCTAAACCAAATAAGTCAGATCCAAAAAGTCAAGGGAAAGTACTGGGGACTAAAATGGAACAAATTATACTCCATGCATGTATGATCATGCCAGGATGAGCCCCCAAATTACCCTGAGCTATAATGCACTAATAAAAATATAAACATGCAAAACAATATACTCCCCCAAAAGTAAAACCAGTGCTCATGCTGGGTTTTATGATTTTTCTAAAATATTTTTATTTTTTATTTTAGTTACACATGACAGTACAATGTATTTTGGCAGAATACATATACAGAAAGTATAACTTATTCTATTTAGGATCATATTCTTGTGTTGTACATGCTGTAGAGTTACCTTGGTTGTGTATACAAATACAAGGCTAGGAAACTTATGTCCAATTAATTCTACTGCCTTTCCTATTCCCCTCCTCCTCCCTTCCCTACATTTCTCTTTGTCTAGTCCAGTGGATTTCTACTCTTCCCCTCCCTGACCTCCCTTGTTTTGGGAGCATCATATTTTTCAGTTCCATCCACTTACCTGCAAATGCCATAATTTCATTCTTCTTTATGACTGAGTAATATTCTGTTGTGTATATATACCACATTTTCTTTATCCATTCATCCTGTTGAAGGACACTTAGGTTGTTTCCACAGTGTGGCTATTGTGAATTGAGCTACTATGAACATTGATGTGGCTGCGTTGCTGTAGTGTACTGTTAAGTCCTTTGGGTATAGACCAACGAGTGGGATAACTGGGTCAAATGGTGGCTTCATTCCAAGTTTTCTAAGGAATATCCATAATGATTTCCATAGTGCTTGCACCAATTTGTAGTCCCACCAATAATGTATGAGAGTTCTTTTCTTCCCATGCCCACGCCAATATTTATTGTGACTACTCTTTATAACTCTCAGGCTGGGTTTTAAAGTGAAGAACCACCTTTGTTCCACCTTTGGAAGACTGTTTTTGGAAGTCTTTGGAAGACTGTTATTATATTCTCTGCTCTGGTGTAACCCCCCACACACACACACATGCACACACACAAACACACACAGACTCCTTCCTTTGAGTCCATGGGTCCTGGTATAACTTGGGCTTCGTTGCTGTGTAGTTAGTGTGGCCCAAATCCAGATGGGTTGAGGATACTTCTGTGATTGGCATGCTTATGGTCACATGACCTTCCAGAAACCATACCTTTTGAGGAGCTAGCCTTCTAGAGTTCAAGGAGAAATTCCACAGACCTGGGGATTATTTTTCCTTTGTCCTAACTTTGGGTTTTAAAAGCACATTCATTATTACTTGGATACCATTAGAAATTCTTGTAAAGTTACATCTGCGTTGATGAAGAATTAGATCATAAAGATTTTTTTGAGGATGTTTGTTAGTGGTGTCCATCCTTATCCTTCTTACCTTCTTGTTTTCTAATAATAATTCTGTTTGATTTCACTTTGATCTTTTTGTTTTTTCTCAATTTCACATTAAATTCGAGTGCTGCAATTTTAGAAGTGAGGCATGAGTTATAATTCCATGGCCCCAGAGGGCTCCTTCCATTGTCAATGTGAAGTGCTAACACTCCTGGTTGAAACCTTCTGTGTTTGTGCCTCCCTATGCTGCCTGGGAACTTCTATTTCCCTGGTCTCTTCTGTGCCTGTCTTGTTAGGTTTGGGTTCTGACCTCTGGTATTTTGTTGTTTGTAAGGTTTGGGTTTCTCTATTCTTGTTTGGTTTAATATTATTTAAAGGATGCTATTAAAGTATGACCACAAATTCTTTAACACATCTTCCATAAAGTGGTAGGGTTTATGTTTTCTCCCAAATCGAGGTGGGTTTGTGACTCACTTATAAACTATAGAATGAGTGATACCATTGGGACTTGCCATTTTAACCTATAGAATGGGTACTGCCATTACATCTGCTTTCTTCATAACACTTAAACACCTGCAATATTTCTCTAACCAGGCTCATTTTTGCTTAGCCTGATGCCTCTAATTTGAATGCATTTGTCAAATTAAAATAAAAATGAGCTGGGCAAAGTGGTACACACCACTTTGGGTGGTACACAGCCACCCAGTGGGCTACTGAGACAGGAGGATTGCAAGTTCAAAGCCAGCCTCAGCAATTTAGTGAAGCCCTCAACAACTTAGCAAGATCCTGTCTCAAAATAAAAAATAAAAATGGCTGGGGATGGGGCTCAGTGATTAAGCAACCCTCGGTTCGGTCCCTGGTACAAAAAAGAAAAAAAGCCACAAATCTACCTTCTGAGGAATTTCTGATGGCCTTACTGGGAAGTCAATTTCCTTTTTTATTAAAAATAGATATGGAAACCCATATAGAAACCCAAATACCCCTCAAAACACAGACACCCAAACAAGCACACACACAAATACAAACACACAGAGATGCAAACACACACATGTTTATGTATCCCCAAGGTCATAAGTTCACACCCAAGGTCATACATTCTAATCTAGCATTTTTGCCTAATGTGACTAGAGTTAGGTAAGACAGAGGCCCAGCATTCCACAGTGAGAAACTCTTCACATGCCAGAAACTAAGGAGGAAGGGACACAGTTCTGGAAACCTGTCTGCTACAGCCCCTTTGCCTTGATGTGTCCAAGTCCAGGCCCTGTCCCTGCTGTGGGTGTCCTTCAGTCCCAGGTCCTTGGCTGGAATCCTCACTCTGCATTTCCCCACATTATGGTTCAGTATATAGAGGATGCAGTGGCACAGGGTCTGCAGTGACGGGTTGTCAATTCAAGCATACAACTGGATTATAGGTGGGAACAAGAAGTAGGAAGTGCTAGGGAGGGAGAGAAGGCACATGGTTTACAGGAAGACACAGAGTCCAGAAAAAATGGGAGTCCAGGGCCTCTAGGCCAGAGGAGCATGGTGGCAAATTGAGTGGAACAGGAGGGGCACCTAGTCTGGAGGCTGCAGGGTGAGGAACTGTGGGGAGCAAGGCTAGCTGCTGGGAGTGGATAGGATCTGGGCTTCAGAGAATGACAGAAAGGGATGGGGGTGCTAATAAGCCCAAGGCAGCCTGACCAACGAGTCCACAAACACAGGTGGTGAAGCCTTCTCTTCCCTAAGGTCGATTTCCTAGAACTGTTTTTGAAGCCACAGTGAGATTTGAGATTTTAGCGTCTACGGAAATATGATAAGCAATGAGCAGAGCTTCTCCCTCGAATCCTACACTGAGCCTTTTGATAAGCAAGCCCACAGTCCTGAATTGGGGTGTAAGGTGTCTGTTTACAGCAGACCCTTCTCTCTTTCCTTCCAGTCTTGTTGAAGGCCAGTGTTTCTAGACTGCACAGAGCATCCCTGCCTAATTGTAGGAAAACAAACTGATTAAAGTGGCAGTGGCAGGGGTGAGGGCAGTGCTGAGGTCACCATACTGTGAGGAAGCACAAGCCACATGAAGAGGCCTTGTGTAGAAGTTCTGGTCAGCAGTCTCACCCTTCTGTGCTTGTTTGGATGTCTGTGTTTTGCGGGGTTGGGGGGTGGTGGGGATTTGGGTTTCTGTATGGGTTTTCATATCTATTTTTAATAAAAAAGGAAATTGACCTCTTTCATCTTCCCAGGTGTTTTAGACAACTTTTTCCACTGCTGTGACTTAAAAGATCTGACCAGAAAAATTTTAGAGGAGGAAAAGTTTGTTTGAGGGCTCATGGTTTCAGAGAGCTCAGTCCATAAACAGAAGGGTCCATTCCTTGGGGTTCAAGGAGAAGGTGAACATCATGGTGGAAGAATGTAGCAGAGGGAAGCGGTTCATATGATGATCAGAAAGGAGAGAGAAAGAGAGAGAGAGAGTGTCTCCACTCCCAAGACACAAAATATATACCCCATAGCCACATCCCAATTCCTGCCCCTCCAGCCACCCCCTACCACTTCAGTTACTACTCAATTAATCCCAATCAGGGGATTAGTTTGCTAATTGGGTTAAGGCTCTTTATAACCCAATCATTTCTCCTCTGAACCTTCTTGCATTGTCTCACACATGAGCTTTTTGGGGGACGCCTCACATGCAAATCATAATACCAGGCCAACCTGACATAGTGGGGCAAAGGCATTCCTAGATAGGACATTCTTGAGCCCCTGCTCTGTCCACCCTGGCTCCACATCAGGCAAAGTAGGCATATGTGGCTTGTCAAGTGTCTTAAAGAGAATGTGTGCCAAATAGTTTCCTCTCTGTCCTGGAGCCAAAGCTTTGGGGTTTTTCCCCACTAGACTTTTCTCTTGATAGAATTTTCCACTGTAATATTGCCTTGAAGTCAGATGCAAACTTTCCTCTTCTGACCTTTCCAGTGTTGCTTTTAATGTGACTGAATCAACATATGCAATTGAAACAGAATATATGCACAAAAGGATTTAATGATATACAATGATAGTGAAGATAATAATAGTTTATTGATTGCCTCCCATGAACCTAAATTCTTATTTAATCTTTACAATGCCCTTATGAAAGTAAATGTTATTATAACCCATTTTACAGGCGAGAAAACTTAAGTGCAGAATGGTGAAGCATTTCTCCCAAGGTCATACAGCTAGGTGGCCAAGCAAAATTTGTGAAAAGAAAGTTTGGCCTTAGCATTCATATTCTACTTAAACATCTTTGTTGATACACTGGGATTTCCTGAGCCATCCAGTTGTGCTCAATGTTTCGATTTTGAACTCATATTGCAAAAATTTCATCTTACTTGCTCACACAGACTCTCCTCTACTCCACCCCTGCCACTGCCACTTTAATCAATTTCTTTTCCAACAGTCTAATTTGTTTCCCAAGATAATACTCCAAATGTTTTTTTTCAGCAAAGTTTCAAATTATACGGCCCCTAGTTCTCCAGGTATAAAATGAACAGAAGGAGAACATTTCAAAAATTGAATGCAGCCAGACTTGAGTTTGTATATTTATACTTCTTGGGAGAAAAGAATGCATCTTAATTACAGTTGTGGTTGCGTGACTAAGCATTTGTCAAAATTTATAGAACTGGTGGGATGTGGCTACACATATCTGTAGTTCCAATAATTCAGGAGGCTGAGGCAAGAGGATGGCAAGTCAGAGGCCAGCCCCAGCAACTTAGTGAGATCCTCAGCAACTTAGTGAGACCCTGTCTCAAAGTAAAAAATAAAAAAAGGATTGGGGATGTAGCTCAGTGGCAAAGCACCTCTGGGTTCAAGTCCCAGTAACAAACAAAAACTTACAGAACTGTGTGCCAAGAAATTGAATTTCTCTGTATATAAACCAGAAAATTTTAAAAATTAAAATGAGAGGATACAAGTATTTGTGCCTGTAATTCAATAGGAGAAATTGTCAGAGCCTACTTAAAAGTGTCAAACCAGAAAATAATGCAAGTGTCTTCTTCCATAGCTCATAAAAATGGTGTGTGTGCAAATTATTTTTCTGTTTTGTGAAATCTGAGGCTCACTTAGCACGTTCAGTACACTGTCTCTGCTCCTTACCCTCCCATGATGTTAAGCAAGCCTTCGCATTCCATAGGAAGCATCAAGAAAAATAGACCTGGAACATGATTTGTAACTTCATGTAGCTGTTTGGAATACAAGTATGAAGGCATTATCACATCATCTCTGATAATTATCTTTAAGCCATCTGCAGATTGGTCTCAAATAGGAAGGTTGTCAACTGAGCAACACACCTCAGAGGTCTTAGGAATGCAAGGAAAATATGAATTTATTTATGGCTATGATCACAAAATCCATCAACATGACTTCCATCAATGAAGGTTTTGAGTGGCCCTCCTATGACAGGTGATGTAGGTCTACTCTGCTTGTGGGTTACACTGGTCTCAGTTTTCACTTTGAGCAGAGGAGAGACTTACAAAAGAAACTACAATTACAAGCATACTTTGTCCAAAAAAGAATAGAAGCAAGATATTGCTAATTCCAATGCTCAAAAACAACTTTTTAACATTTTAATATCAAAAGGTATCAAACATATTTCAATAACATTGTGAATATTATTAAATATTTTATTTCCTATATTTTCAATAAAAATTTCAGATAAGTTGAAAGAATTTACAACCTACCACTTACAATTTATAACACCTGCATACATGCCACCTCTATTTCGTAGTTTTTTTTCTACATTTGCCTTTATTAGCTATCTATTCATTTCTCCATTATTGCATCCATCAATTTATTTATATTTATAACAGATTCCAAGGGTCCTAATCTATTTGGACTCCTGTAACAAAATACCATAGACTGGATAACAAATAAACAACAGACATGTATTTCTTACAGTTCTAAAGGATGGGAAGCCCGAGGTCAAAGTGCCAGTAGATTCGGTGTCTGTTGAGGGCCCACTTACTGGTTTGGAGAGGGTGACCTCTTGCTGTATCCTCTCCTGGTGGGTGGTCTAGCTACCTCTCTGGGGTCTCCTCTACAAGGGCACCAATACCATTAATGATAGCAGAGACTCTGCGACCTACTAGCTTTCGATGTGCCCCACCCTCTAATACCATCACATTAGGGATTAAGTTTTAATGCATAAATTTTAGGGGTCACAAACATTCAGACCATTGAACCAAACAAGTTGTAGACACCAGCATACATCACACTGAAATCCTTCGGCATTCATGTAATTAATTAGTGTGCAATATTTGTTGCTGATCTTTTGCTTAAGGAAAATTCCCACACAATGAAATGCATAGGTCTTGAGTGACCCATTCAGAGTTCTGACAAATGAAGATACCTGTGTAATACAAACGGCGGTCAAGGTATAGGCATTACCATCAACCTACAGGTTCCCTTATGTTTATTCCTGGTCAATCCCTTCTCTAAAACCAAGCAAGTATGCTCTGATATATTCACTGCATATTGGTTTTCTGACATTGTTATGATTTTGGATGCCTATTACTTCACTGTAAGGAGTTAAAATAATTTTCTATATTTAGACAGTTAGGTTATCTCCATTTTTCACTGCTATGAGCAGTATATGGACTTCCTTATGGGTACCCAAGTGGTCCCCTATACATATTTGGTGGTGGTGCGTTGCAGGTGTAAAGTCCTTGTTAGAAAATTTTGTCTAGTTGTTCCCTCAAGGCTGTCGCCTTCTACCTTCCCACCAGAAAAATCTTAGAGTGCCCCAACTTGTCCTTGGTTACAGCTGATTTTGTGCCTAATCCTGGATGTTCAGAGAGCATTCAAGTTGTTCACTGAGACTTAGATGCTGGAAGATGGGGTAGGTAATCCATTCATATGGATTCCAAATGTTTCCAGAATGAATCTTCTCGCAGGGAAGTAGACAAGAAACAGGACGTACTTTTAGGATCTGTGCTCTCTGGACCTTCTTATGGCACAAAAGAAGAATGGGCTGGTTTATGGTGCAGGCTTATGGGAAAGGAAACAAGTCTTATTTATTGAAAATGAAAGAAACATTGCATTCTCAAAAGTTTTAGGCCCCCAAATTAAATCGACACATGTCCATATCACTATCACAAGACAGATACTCTAGTCTTTTAAACACACTCCATTTATTTACTTTTCAAGTCTTTAAGCTTCACTCTTGGAAAAAGTCCCATGTTCTGTCAATAGACTAGGTGTAGGGTAATGATTTTAAAACCGAGGAAACCATAAATTCCTCACTGTCAGCATCTTTTGCATGGGTGGCCACTATATTACTCCCATTTTGCTGATGAGGGGATGAAAGTGCCAGGTTGTTAATGGTCTGCTCAGGAACAGCGTGGAAGTGGGTGTAAGGAGTGAGACTGGAGCCTGTACTCCCCTTCCTGCTGCTTCTCTCCTGAGGAACATCAGGTAAATCAAAATAGAAGGAGTCTGACAGGTTTCACTTCTGAACTTTGCTTCTCCCTGTAGGACCAGATTTGAAGAGGGCCACTTCTTGAAGGAATTTGCCCTGGATTCTAGAGAAACCAAGGTGCATTATATGAATTTCTACATTTAAACCCCCAGGACAGGTTAAGTTGCCTACCCACCAACAGCACACAGGATGACTGTCATCCATCCTGCAGATGAAGCACCTGGGAGGTGGAAAGGGGAGCCCAAAGTCCACGTGGACTCCCAGCAGCCACAGCCACCAGATTTCTCTCCCTTCCTTGAATGCTGCAGAGATGTGCATGTGCACAGCCTATTGAGAAATCCCATTTTGGGTCAGCCAGTCTGAATTCCACTCACACTTTTCTAAGGCCTGGAGCTGAGAAGGGGCTCCCAGATGCAGATGTCTAGGAATTGATCCCAAGCAGCTGGTGGAATTTGCTCTCTGGTTATTCCACATGCCACTTCCATCTTCCTCACTCTTGGATCTACTGTCAATTTCAGACACTTGGTCTTCCGCAGTCTCTCCCAAGCCAGACAGGAGGCAACACCCTCCGCCTGTCCGCCTGTGTTGAGATGGTGTGAAAACCCACTGTCTCCCCACGATTTCCTAACTCCCCCAGGCAGTGACAGCCTCTTGGCCCACTCCACTGGCAAAGGTTGCCTTGGGGTCCCACGATTCATCACGGCTCGAATGTGCAGTTGCTGCAGGGAGTGAGATCTCTTGGTGCTCTGCTGGGCTGCCACATTTGGAAGTGATTTGTGATTCGAAAAGCTGCTGATCGAGGAAACTCTCAAGCATTGTTATTGTCTATTTCTGGCCACCCAACTTCTGAGCTGAAAAGTGGGATCTGGCCAAGTTGTGATGAAGTGAAACTGTCTGATACCAAGCAAGATGGTAGCCAATGTGATGGGGTGGGTGGGTAAGAATTCTTCTATCCTTCTGTTTAGTGGGCTGTCAACTCGGACTCCTGGGTGGGGCTTCTCCATTCCCTCCTGCCCTCCAGTCTGCCAGGCCTGGCACACACTTCTTATCTTTATATGATTATTCTCCCTGAGCCCTACAAGTCCCTATGTAACTGCTGTTTCCACTGCAATCAGTCTGATTTCTCAAACTGGATATCAATTGGGCCTAGAGACCAAGCTATATTCCCCACTTCTCTTCTCACAAGTCAAGCATCCCTCAGCAAACCCTAAAGAAAGCCTCTTCACACTGTTGAGGTTCTTTTCAATTCTCCCTTTAAGCCACCTCCCCTTCTGTTGTTACTTCCGAAATCCAACCAGATGTTGAATTTTCTCAACATGAGTTTCAACTGGACATCACCAATTGCATGTCAAATGGTGATGTTAGAAATGACTTTCCCTTAATGATCCAGAAAAAGTCCCATTTTTCACAAAGCTTTTTTTTTTTTTAAATTTTCATGACTTGGTTTTACATATGACTATTGTTCACTATAAAGACCAAGTTTTTCAATCAATCATGTTTCCTTTCCAACTCCCCTCTCCCCATGGTACTGCCTCCCCTTCCACGTTCATCTGCCCTCCCCCTTCCCCCCAACCCCCACCCTCTTGTGGGCTGTGCCAATCGTGCAGCAGGAGGAATTTCTGGAAGGAGGCCAGATTTGGCTTCAGATCATTTCTCTTCAACACACACTGGCCTCTGAAAACCAGATTCTGTTTGTCATTTGGTTTGCTCTCCCAGTATTGTGTCATTCCGATGGTAATGCTGATGGATTTCAAGCTTGCCTCGTAGAGTAACGCACAAGGTTTTCATAAGCACATTAATCTTTAAAGAAAAACTGTCAGATGCAAACAATACCCATATGACTGATGTTGTAAAGACACAAACTAACTCCTAACATCCATTCCCAAAGAATATTATCTTACAGAGGACTTATGTTACCTTTAACTCCCTTCAAGCATATGTACCTGCATTGCAGGGCTTCATAACACCTAAAAAGCTTGCTTTCTGCACCAAAAAGTCAGGGATTAATGGCATGTCTGCTCACTTGCCAAGTCCAAATAATAGGCTTGGTCACATGGCAGTGTAAACAAGACCATGATTACAAGAAATATGTAATTTCATTAGTTTTCACAAAATGTAATATAAGCAGTCCTTATGAAAACCAAATTGGAAAATCATTATACCCCAAGATGAGGGACTCCGGTCTCCACAAAACACTAAAAACTCATTAGCAGATGAGACATGCTGCCCAAACTCTTTCCCTCGTGGACATGATCCTAGCTCACAAGCAGATTTTGTGCAAAGCATTTGCCCATTTTTGTCCCAAAGTCAGCAAGATGTGTGGTATGAATTAAGTATCTGATAGTGCTGTAAACGTCATTTGGAAGAGTGCCAGGCCACAATCAAGAAGAATCTAGTAGCTTGGATTAATTTAATGGTGTTGAAGTGTTCTACTGTAATTAAGCATCTGAACATTAAATAGAAACAGTCATTAGGTTCAGTGATACAAAGCCACCAGACCAAAGTATATAAATTATTTCAAATAGAACCCCTGAAATGCAGTATGGGGTTTGAGAGGGGATTTGTTCTTCAACAGGGGTTTGGACAAGTCACTGGTATTTAGGATCTTCGGAGTTAATGAACACAGACAGTTGATCTAAGGGGTCAAGTCTGTCAGCAGGGGAGCCTAAATTTGCTAGCAAAAGCCATATTTAGTTTACAATTTCTGGACAAGTTTAGGTCCAGACATTGTGATGCACCCTACTACTCCAAAGTTGATACAAATCATTACCTGTGACAGAGTTGTGTCTAAGTAAATTAATTACATGAAAAGATAATGGAGATGGAAACCATCAACACTCACTGTGATGCCCCGAATTAGCTATGAGAATATTTTCTCACTGCTGCTATTCATAATGGTGTTTAGAGCTGCTCAGGAATCCAGGGTCCTTGTAACCTGAGAGAGCAGCAATATTTCCTTACTTTCAACATAAGAAAGGAGAAGTACACGACTTTCTGTTAAGTCTAAAGCCCACCTTTTATAGAAGCGAAAGATCCTTTGGGCATTGGCCAGGCCAGAAAATCATTGGTCCTTCATGTTGCTCTCCAAAGCTTAGGAAAATATTGTATAAATATCAATGACACGTTAAAAAACTTTCACAGGACAATTTTATGTTTTTTAAACCCACAACTGAACTATTGCATTTAGCAGGCAGGGAAAATCTTATTATACTTCTTCTACCAGTTAAACCTACTGGGACTTTGAAGATATGCAGGACTTTCCTTGGGACACACAGTTAGCTGGTCAATGGCCCATATGGTATAAAAACCAACGCCTTCTGATTCCAAGTTCAAAGTGGTTTTCAAAACGCTAAATTGGTTCCTGGTAGAAAGCAAAGTAAAACTTATTGTGCTGCTCTGAATGATTTGCATTTGCCACTGAGTAGCCTATTTCATAATCAACTTTTATTTATGCACAAGGTTGAATAACAAAGACAGTGAGGATTTTAGAACTTTTTTTTATCCTTTGAAAAATGGATGAAAACAAAGGACATTTTCCCTAGAAAATATGAGGCAGAAATTTGCAATTAATTTTAGAGGATTTGTGGGTCCATAACCCATCCATGGGGACCCAAACCTGCAGTTAAAATGTAATGGACAGGGAGCTGTGGGTGTGGCTTAGTTTGCACAAAGACCTGGGTTCAATCCCCAGCAGTGGAAAAAAGAGTTATGGATGGATAAATTGAAATCTTTAAATTACATCAGGTCGTCCCTTTATAAATCATCTCTAAGACTCCCCTTTAAGTATTTTTAAAATACTTTTAGTTGTCCATGGCTTTTTGTTTTATTAATTATTTATATGTGGAACTGAGAATTAAACCCATTTCCTCACACTGGAGGCGAGCACTCAATCACTGAGCTACAACCCCTGCCCCTCTACCAAGTATTTTTGAAGAATTCATTTCCTCTTTTCCTAATAGCTGCCTCCTGGTAGGGGCGCTAGTGAGCACGCAAAGCATCCCCAGCTGGGATGCTACAAGGTAATGTTAGTCATTCAGAGCCTAGATAGCCTATTGTCCAGAAATCCTAAGTGTGCATATTAGATTTTAAGAGTGGATTAGAGATTTCTGAACTGAGGAGAGTGTGTATGCCCCAATATTTTCATCCCTGGTTAGTACTAAAACTGAATGCATGCTCTGGAGCCAGATTCCAGGTTCAAGTTCCTGGCTCAGCAACATTCTGGTTTGTGTGATGAGACAGGTTATGGTCTATGTGCCTCTATTTCCTCATCTGTGCACTGAATTAACATTAAATTCAATGTTAATTTACCCTCCAAAAGCTGTTGTGAACACTAAAGCAAGATATGTGCAAATTCTTAACACAATGAGTGCCTGGCACAGAGAGGGTGCTCAGCAAGCTTCAGCCCTACTGTCAAGGCCAAGAAGGAGCATGTCCGCTGGGGCAATATTGTTGCCGGTGAGTGAGGCAGCTGCTTAACTTCTTCAGTAATCAGCAATCAGTAATCAGCAATCATCCTGACCTTGAGGCACCTCCATCAGCTATGTTTAGTCTGTGTAGGGACTAAATATCCAAGTTGGCAATTTTTCTTATTTCAGTTTGTATGTGTCCCCAAACCACTGGTCAGGTAAAGAATGTCTAATAAATAAAGAACCTGTTTTCTTCAGAGGTAACTATGTTGTCTCTTTCTTAACCTCCTTTGGCTGTTTATTTGCTCTGTGCCTGAGGCTGCTATAATCTATTTCAACTGTTGCTCCTCTCAGGGGTTTAACATTTGGTTTATAAAACTGTTCCTACCTGGGAAGTTCAGCACCATAAACAGCTTCTATTTCTATGTAGAAGGAATGTTCTCCCTATTTTTTTAAATTTAAAAGGACCATATCTTCACTTTTTCCCCCTCTCCCTGCACTAGGGATTGAACTCAGGGATTCTCTATTGCTGAGCTGTATTTCTGACCCTTTTTATTTTTTATTTTGAGACAAGGTCTTGCTAGGTTGCTGAGGCTGGTCTTGAACTTGCAATCCTCCTGCCTTAGCCTCCTAAGTATGTAGGATGACAGGTGTATATCACCATACCTGGCCCTTGTTTTTTTTTTTTTTTTTTTTCATGCGGGAAATCTTTTCAATGTTTCTGAATTCAGGATGTCTATACTGCTATCATGACCTGAGTTTTCTGTATAATGCATTTCAGGTTACTCTTAACTAGAAATAGTAAAACACATTTTTAATGCTTCAGGGAATATCAGAGGGATATTCTTTATTAACTGGGCGGAGTTGAGATGCTGGCATGGGAAGCCATTTCTCTATGGGAACACTTGTTTAGGGAAGCTCAGGCTTGTGAATTGTCTCAAGACAATTAATTGGTGGTGGGGCACTCAGACATCCTTGAGCTACCAAGGACCAGCTGTTGATGTGGCTCAGGAAGAGGGACATCTCCAATGCCTCTGCAGAGGCAATGTGCAGTTGGAATAAAAAAATTAAGAAGGAGTCCAGAGCTGACAACACCGAAGGATGTGGTCATGCATTGCTGCATCTGAGCTCCCTGCCTCTCTGTGGTTTCTGTCTTCACTGTGCAGTAATAACTAGAATCTGCTTGCAGGTGTCAGGAATGACACAATTACCTCTTTGCTGTCGAGAGTGATACACAAAGAATTTGTGAGCCTAGAGATAAGGAGAATAAATGTTGAAAAAAATGCAGTCACAGTAGGGTATTTTATGCAACACCATTATCAATAGTGAGAGGATTTCCCTCCAAATGCCAGGCCAGCACCCATCGTCACCCTCCAAACCAGGCATTTGTCATCATCATGCCCAGTACATCAGGGAGGTGTTTTACACGTTAAGCTTTCTTAACGATTCTGAACATTTGTTTTATTTTCTATTGGTTAATCAATAAGTTTCTATATAAATAAAGTAATAAGTGAACAAAATTTCTATATAAATAAAATTACAATGTCACAAAAGGATAATGTGGATACTCCAGCAATCACATTCACTATGATTATTACAGTTGAATACTGAAGATGGGCAAGGTATGAATATTATTGTCATATTCTGTATCAGATGTGATTAAGTCCTTATAGACTATACTGTATTAGTTGTGCTGTGAATTTAATAAAGGACTTAATTTTATCTTTTTTGTTTTTTAAACAAAAGATAATTTGGGAAGAGGAGTATGGGATAATATGCAGAGAATACTGTTGGACAAGTATTTTGAGTGTCCCCCATGCTGACTCAATGATAAAATCAAGGCTCAGAAACTGTGTTTCATATTATATGCATAGACTTAACCTCAAACTTTGGAACAATGTGTTGTAAGTGAGCAGGAATTGTAGGCCTATAAATTGCATGTAAGCAGGAAGTTCACATCTAGGAGGAGAAACAGAACAATTGACTGTCTGGTCCTTGGGGAGCCATTTAAGTTCAATCATGTTTGGGAATGAAACAATAAATGTCTCAGAAACAATTTTAAGATGGCTACATAGTGTTTTATTTTCCTGTGCCCCACACAAGGGGGTTGGATGTCACAATAATAAAGCTCTTCCTACTACCATTTTCCAGTCTCCTGTTGAGGGAAAGAGACTAGTCACCAAAGATAGGAAGATAGGTTGGATAATATTTAAAATGGAAAATATCATCTCATCAGACCACCATGTCCTCTCCTATTCATATGATAACACAAGAGCAGCCCTCAAAATGAGGAGTATTTGGAAGACAGACTATGCTCCTGTGTTAATGTGACTCTGTGCTCAGGAAATTCAACAAATACCTCCTGGAAAATCTATGCTTAAGGCCCAGGGAAGAATATAGGATCTGATTCATGAACCTGAAGAGCTTCTGATGTAGTGGGTGGGCGTGGGTAAAAAACACACTGGAGTACATTTCTTGGATTATGTTAAAGCCAACCTCAGAATACCATGTCATTGAAGATATTTTAATATGTATTACTATGAGAGAAGGAGTTTTTAAAGACACAACACAGCTACATAATATACTTAAAAACAATTAAAAATAATTTCTTAGTGTTTTCCAGTATTTCAAGTGCTCATGTTTCTGAGACTGCTCAGTATGTTAGTCTGCCTTCCTTTAATGCTATAGAATACCTGGGACTAATTTATAAAGATAAGTTTATTTAGCTTACAGTTTCAGAAGTTCAAGGACATGGTAGCAGCATCAGTGTGACTCAGGACCATGTGGCAGATAGCATCACCATGGGTGGAGGAGTCTAAGGGGAATCTCCTGGTGAGACAGGAAGTGAAGAGCCTACTAAGGGGCCAGCCTTGTTATTTTGTGGCAGCTCTCTTGTGAGAACAACTCACTCTCTGAGACCAAAATTAATCCTTTCCAAGGGCAGGGCACACCATGACCTAAGGACCTCCCACTGAACCTGTCACCTCACTAGGAACCAAGCTTCCAACACATGAACCCTTGGAGCATGACTCAGATCCAAACCATAGCATTCGATAAAAGAGGTTTTGTAGTTGATTTGCTTGAATTAGGATTTAACAAGGTCAATTCATTGGTTAATCTGTCTCTCAGGTCTCTTTGATTTCATTTTACTTTTATGTATTACATACCTTCCCTTCTTTCCACTGCCATTTATTTATTGAATAAATCGGGTCATTGTTTTGTAGAATATCCCATATCTTAGATTTAGCTAATTGCATCCCATGAAGTCATTGAATAGCCAACTTTATTTTATTCTTTCTGTAAACTGGTGACTAGATTAGAGTTTTGATTAAATTCAGATTTATTCCCTGGGTCTGGGGCTTCCTTCTGAATCATGAAGAGGCACATAGTTCTGGTTGTTTCTCTCTCTCTCTCTCTCTCTCTCTCTCTCTCTCTCTCTCTCCTCTCTTCTCTCTCTCTCTCTCTTTTGTTAAGATTGATCATTGGATTCAGATGGTGTCAGTCTAACTGATGAACAGGATTCCATTAGGGAGGCTTGAAGACAATTTTGAACATGTTAATGTTCTAGATAGAGCTAATAGACAAATAAAGAAAATAGAGACTTCATATAGGGAAGCAAGGCAAAATGAAGCTAAAAGAGCAGATAATAATGAACACATACAATAGGCCCTGAACTAAATGCTTTGTATATATGTAAAATACTTAGTTTTAAGTTTCTGGTACATGGCAGAACCAAAGAATAAATGATATTATTGCTATTGTTAGTTTGAATTACTTTATTTTTTGAAAATTTATTTTGATTCTTTGTACACAAATGCAGTACAGCTGTTGCTTCTCTGGTTGTACACAAGTAGAGTCACGCCATTTGTGTAATCATACATGTACATAGAGTAATGATGTATGTCTCATTCTGTTATTATTCTTACCCCCCTCCCCTATCCCACTCCCTTTTTTTTCCCTATGCAATACATCCTTCCTCCATTCTTGCCTCCCTCCCACCCCACATTATGTATCATCATCCACATATCAGAGAACTCATTCAGCCTTTGGTTTTTTGGGATTGGCTAATCTCACTCAGCATGACCATCTCCAACTCCATCCATTTACCTGCAAATGCCATAATTTTATTCTTCTTTATGGCTGAGTAGTATTCCATCGTGCATATATACCACAGTTTCTTTATCCATTCATTTATTGAAGGGCATCTAGGTTGGTTCCACAATCTAGCTATTGTGAATTGAGCAGCTATGAACATTGATGTGGCTGCATCACTGTAGTATGCTGATTTTAAGTCCTTTGGGCATAGGCCAAGGAGTGGGATAGCTGGGTCAAATGGTGGATCCATTCCAAGTTTTCTAAGGAATCTCCACACCACTTTCCAGAGTGGCTGCACTAATTTGCAATCCCACCAGCAATGAAAAAGTAGGTCCAAATTTTCATCATGTGGGCTTAGCACCAGGTTTTCTAAACATGACTCCCAAAGCACAAGAAATAAAAGCAGGAATACAATTGGGATAGATTCAAACTAAAAAGCTTTTTCTCAGCAAAGGAAACAATCAGCAATGTAAAAAGAGAGCCTACAGAGTGGGAGAAAAATCTTTGCCACACACCCTTAAGATAGAACACTCATTTCCAGAATCTATAAAGAACTCAAAAAACTTTACCCGAAGAAAACAAATAACCCAATCAAGAAATGGGCTAAGGAAATGGACAGACACTTTACAGAAGAAGACCTACAAGCAATCAACAGATATATGAAAAAATGTTCAACATCTCTAGTAATAAGAGAAATGCAAATCAAAACCACCTTGAGATTCCATCTTACCCCAATTAGAATGTCTATTATCAAGAATACAAGCAACAATAGGTGTTGGCGAGGATGTGGGGAAAAAGGTACACTCATACATTGAATTACTTTATTTTGCTGCCTCCTAAAGGAATCTGGTAATCCAGTGAAGGGCAGGATTCCTCCTTGGGCAGAATGACCCAGTTGGTTAGAACTGATAAGTGGGAACTTCTCTCCATCTTTTATAGTACTGAGCATGGACTATTTGTTAAAGGGTTTGGTCATAGGTGCTACAGAGTAGGGATGGAGGAACACCGAAAGTTTCAGGCTGGAGAATAGTGTGGGAAAGAGGCATTGACTTGAAACTTGGGGTGATCACTTACACATGGGAAGAACAACATGGAATGAGTTTTAGGCTACTAGAGCAGGTAGGTAAGACTTTTTGGTAATGATCAAACTCAGAGCAACAATTGTATGAATGGTTTCTCCACTAGGTGGCCTTTTGGGGAAAGAAAGATCTAGACCTCACACCATATACTTGGGTTAATTCTAATGTATTGCTGATTGAAAATGAAGCCATGAAAATACCAGATGGATGCATAGAAGACTTTTTTCTAGCACAGAGGAAGGAAAGTTTTCCTAGGTGTGACACAAAATCCAGTATCCATCAAAAAAAAAAAAAAAAGAAAAGAGAAGAAAAGAAAAGACTAATCTCACTTCTAAGAGTCCGGACCTTCTACATGAGAAAAAATTGTTATAAGCAAAGTCAAAGACAACTGAGAAAGTGAGAAAAATATTTGCATTCGATATCACAGATAAAGTGTGAATATCTCTTAAAATATATAAGGAGATCCTAGAAATTAAGAAAAGAGCCAATAATCCTATGTAAAAATGGGCAAAGATATGCCACTGAAGAACTCCAAAAGACCACAAACATGTGAGAAGATGCTTGGTCTCATTTATCAAGAAAAAAATGAAAAATCTAGCTATAACAATTTACTGTCTACCCAGATTGGCTAAAAGAAAAGTCACTGCTAGACTACAAAATGGTACTATTGAAGAGGACTATTTGGGAATTTAAAAAATTAAAAATGTATATGCTCTTTGGCAATTCTATGCCATAGATGCATACATGTGTAACCACAGAATAGCCAAAGATTGGACAGAGTTCAGAGGCTGAAAAGCCCCTGGTACCTTAGACAGTGGAACACTATGCAGCTATTTAAACAAAACAATACAAAGCCAAACCAAACCAAACCATGAGGCTCTTCATGGGCTGAAATGAAAAGATCTCCAGAGTAAATGAACACAGCCAAGAGCAGAACAGTGTGTTTAGCATGCTGCCTTTGGGGTAAGAAAAGGAGGGGGGGAAAGACCATGAGCTCTTATTTGCACACATTTGCATAAAAAGGTTCAAAAGAAACTGATAAACGTGGTTGTCTTTGGGTGAATATGTTTTAGGGAAGAAACGGGGCAGGAGTGTGGATCAGAACAAGGCTTCCCAAAGTAGACTTTCT
The DNA here is from genome assembly GCA_020662805.1 of Glaucomys volans. NCBI lineage: Eukaryota > Metazoa > Chordata > Mammalia > Rodentia > Sciuridae > Glaucomys > Glaucomys volans. Next base: position 283,047 of record JAJEJO010003997.1, on the reverse strand, counting down.
TATAACTTTTGGACATTTGAATTATATAATTGTATGACCTACTCACAAGAAATAAATTTTTAAACATGAATGGTCCATAGTCTTCACAGTGTACAATTTCTTCAGTGAGAAGGCGTGTGTACCTGTAGGTGTAACCGGAAGCCAAGGTATCAGAGGCAAGAAAAGCTACCCCATGCAAAAAGCACTCATGGCAGAGGTAAAACTCCACAATTTTGAGGGGATATGTAAGAACTGTGTCATGGGATGGGGAGCCTTTGAGGGGGCATTGGTTTCAATGGGTGTTGACCGGTGGAGCTGGCAGGCAGAGGACAGCAGGAGGGAAAGCTCAGAGTTGTGATGTCTTGGATGAATTTGGATAGCAGCGAAATCCTCCTCCATCTAGGAGCAGAAGGCAGCTGAGGACAAAAATGGCCATTTGGTGTCAGCATGTGGAAGGCCCCAGCTGCCTGGATGGGAGCCTGTACCTCACTCTGCAGGCAGTGAGTGGGATGCAATTAAGAATTTGAGTCAACAATGAAGTCCATCAGAACTGCAGTTCTCTTAGTTCATTCAAACATTTTCTGTGTACCGATAACAAGGGCACTGAGCCCGCTTCAGGGGTGCTGAAAGAACCTGGGCTCAGTACCCACCTGGAAGCTGGCATTCCTCTCTGGAGACGAATTACTAACAAATGTGGGGGGCAATGTGCTGAGGGCAGTGTTATCAGTCTGAACCAGGCAACAGGAAACAAGTTTGAATGAAATGCATGAATTTATTCATTTTAGGTTGAGACAGAGGCATGGAGGGTCTCCAAGAAGGTTGAAATGCTTAAATAAGAAGCAGAAAATGCTCATAAAGTGGGTGGTTAGTGTTGTAAAGATTTGGAAGGGGAGCAGGTACCAGAGTTGGACTCCAGTCAACCCAGGTGAATCAAGGCATCTGGAAAAGTGGTTCCTGCTATAGGAAAAGTGTCCATCAAAACAAAACAGACACTATATCATGAAGAACAATGAGAAGTTACACTCCATTTATGTGTGATGTGTCAAAACGCATTCTACTGTCAGGTGTAATTAATTTGAACAAAATTTTAAAAAGTAAAAGTTAAAGGAACATATTTAAACAAACAAACAAACAAACAAACAAAAAAGAACAGACAGACCAAGCACAGTGGCACACACCTGTAATCCCAGTGACTTGGGAGGCAGAGGCGGAAGGATTGCAAGTTCAAGACCAGCCTCAGCAACTTAGCAAAGCCCTGTGACAAGGAGGCCCCGGGATATAGTCCAGTTACAAAGCACTTCTGGGTTCAATTCCTAGTATATAAAAAAAAAAAAGGAAAAATTAATAGGAGGATGCTGGTGGAGAGACGAGGAAAACAAAGGGCTAGATCCTGGGATTCACACTTAAGTCATTCTCTCTAGGTCCCAGAGAGCTTGCAGCTTTGTGGGTGGGGGCAGGCCATTGGGAATACATAATGAGGCTCCAGAAATACAGCTGCATATGAAGTTGGGGTTATGGTGAAAATGGTTTGAAGCAGTAAGTCCAGCGGGGGTCATGGAGGGAGGAAAAACTGAAAAATAGGAAAAGATTGGGAATTTTAGGGTGCAGGGGGCAAAAGGAAGATTGAGTGAAGAAGCAGAAAGTAAATTTCAAAACTCAAGAGAACCCATAAATCTCATCCTTGAGGTAAAGAGAGGAAGAAGAGATGGAAGAAATGGCTGTCCTCAAATGCAGGGATAATGACCAAAGCTAGGCTGGGGGAGACCTCGAGCATACTGATACAGCCAATGGCCCTGAGGGCCCCAGCAAGAGAGGAGGATGGGAGAGAGGGAAAACAGCACCAACCTCCACCAGGAACTTCAGAAATGGGAGAGAAGACTGAGAAGAGAGAGGACAGAAAAGGGATCTGTAGGAAGCAGGGTCAAGGTCTTCTGGCAGTTCTGAAGGTGGGGCTCACCATACTGCTGGGCTGACCCCACAGTCACATAGGCAGCCCAAGGTCTGAATCTGGCTCTTGCCTTTGGGGATCCTCCAGTTACTGGCATCTGGGAAGAGACCCAGAAGACTGGCCCCGGGCAGGGGGGCTGGAGGGAGAAGACGGTGTCCCCAGAAAGTCAAAGCTGAAGAAAGCAAGCAGAGGTGATTCTGCTCAGTCCCTATTTGCTGATCCCCAGGGGGTCCTGGAGGGGATGTCTTCCTGGCTTTCCTTCTCTCAGCAGCCCTGGACCTGTCCCTCAAGTGGTACTTTTCTTTCCTGTGGCTGTTCCCAAGACTGAGCATCTTGGGGTGGGGGCAGGAGGAGGGAGAAAAACATTGTGAAAGTACAACTCAACTCAGAAGAGATTTTTAAAAATGAGGTCTTGCTGCTCTCCAGAGATAAATACACAAGAGGCCAGCAGGCTGCGGCTTGCAGAAATTCTGCCTCAGTGAATAACTGAGATCGATTTACAATTAGCCCAGCAAAATGCCTGTCTGGACATCTTTCCCTTCTTGGCATTCCCAGCTCCCAGCTCATCTGGCTTCCTCTTGATTTTTCACTGCTTCACTCGTTAGTCTTGAGAACCATACAATGACATATTTTAACATAATTTAAACTAGTATTAGAATTAGCTATTATTAGAACAATAATCATTTATCGAGCACATGCTGGGTGAAGGACGTTATTCTAAGCACCTTAGTGTCCTCCCTTCATTTACTCTTCAGATGGCTTATGTAATGGGGTCGTACTGTGATCCCATTTTCCAGATGGAAAAACTGACATTCAGAAATGGATGACTTGATCAGGTGCCAGGATAAGAGGGGTTGAGTCAGGAGTCATTTCAGTCTGCACCTTCTGTGTTCTGAGGTCAGAGGTCTGGCTCCCAGGTCCTGGCCATGAACTCAGAGCTCTCCTCTCTCTAACCTGCTTTTCCAGCCTCCCATAGTATGGCCTCCACCCTGTTTCCTGCTTTCTCAGCTGCTGCTTCCGGCATCATGTCTGTTCCCCTGCCAAGCCAAACTGTTGTTGACACTTCAGGCCAGCTTTCCTGTGATCCTTTTCTGCATCAACACCTTTTCTCTCCTGAGAGTCACTTCATGCCCCTCCTTAGCTCTCTGGGCCTCCACCTGTCAACATCCACCCACTCTTTAAGCACCATCTTAGAAGCAAACTCCTGCCCTCCATGCCCTGTGGTCCTGGCCATTCGTGACCTCCTCCACCTCAGAACCATGTTCTTACCTCCAATTGCTCTACTAAGAGATGACAGTGCTCAAAGTTTTCCTCCATGGCACTCCTCTTGACACCCAGAGGCAAACACCCTGCCACTAAACACTGGCTCCAGGTAGCCAGCATGGCATTTTTGACACTCTCTATTCTGTCCTTCAAATAGACAAAATGTTTCTATCCTATGCCATGAAGAATCCATATATGTTTCAATATCAAAACAGTGTTATTTTCCAAAATCGTGAGGTGAGATTGAAATTGCTCCCCTGACCGCCAAACACCCAGAGGATTTGCAGATCCAAGTTTAACAAGAAGGTGACCAGAACGTGAAGTCCTCAAGGGCAAAAACTTTGCTGATCCCTGCCTTATAAACCATGGGTTGATTATACAAAGAACTTTCTTATGTTTGCTTAAATAAATTGCATGTTAACACAGCCTCCAAAAGGGTCTGAAAATCATTTATTTCTCAGTAGATATGTTTCCCTTGTAATCGAAACTACTTGATTAATTTGCTCAATGAAGCTATTTTGTCAAGCTTGTACAAGCCCACCAACACAGTTCACATTCCCAAGTTCTAATTTGTGGAGTCCCTCCGAGGTTCTGTTGTATTTCCATTTCAGAAATTTACATGTGTTGGAAACAGAGCCAGACCACATTTTAAAATCACTGCATCTGTCCCAGAGCCCTCCCACCTCTCTTCTTGTTGAGTTTCTTTTGCTTCTCAGATTCTAAGAACCCCCAATGCTAATCTGATGTGGCCGCTGCAATTCTGCCAGGCTCCTCCTCGCCCTCAGGGCGCCACAGGCTAAATCATTTCCTTCCAGCGAGAACTCCCACCTGCTTAGAACAAGTCCCCAGCTAGGGCAGGAGGATGGCAGGCGGCTGGGAGTCACCCCGGCTTCCATTGCTATGTGATTCAGTGGCAATGATTTATGTCTACGCCCGCATCTTTGTAGCAAGCTAACTGCCATAACAAACCCACATGGTTGGCAAAGGAGAGACTGTTCATAGGCTGGGGATTCAGCCCTGGGAAGCTAACTGAATGGAGGATTTGTGGTAGGCTGTGTTCCTGGGATCCAATACCTGTGAGGATGAGTGGCAGGACTGAGCAGGACAAGTTGAACTGTGACACATGCACCACAAAGTCAGCTGATCCTACTCAGCTCCAGCATTGGGATGACCCTTCTGATCTGTCCTCCACTGTGGCTTTTGTGCTCCCACAGTAAGGAGTCACTGGATTGTGGGCTGCTGCTAGGAAGGAGAGCGTTTTCTTGGGTGTGATGGTTCTTCTCAACCTGGGGCAATGGGAAGGATGTTCCATCAACACTGAAACTCCAACATAGAGTGCTGTGTATCTTAGTCCTGGGTGGTGAGATCCTTATAGCACCTAACAGGGTCCACTACAGAACCTAAGTGCCTGGCCTGACAAGCAATGGAAGCTCCCCGTTATTATGGCACTCTGCTCAGTTACTAAGGCGGAAGTAACTAGTAGTCCAGTTGTCCCCAGAGTATAGCCTTTTTAATAATAGAAGACATCACTTAACTAAAATCTTGGATTTGAGGTATTTCAGGGATATGAGAAAAGTTAAAAATGTGGGGCAAACAAAGACAGAGGTAAGTATTTTGGGAGATGATAATTCTTGATGGGTGGAAGAGAAACCTCATTCTTAGGAGTACCCTGTTGCAAGCAGGGGCCTGTTTAGAGGCAGTCTGGGAGCCCCAATCCCAACTTAGGTTCACCGGGACTGGGCCCATTACCTCAGGGGGCTCGCTGTGAAAGAACATGTTCAAAAGGCAAACAAGGAAGTGGAAAATCTCTACTAAGGACAAAAAAGCAAGAAGGTAAACAGAGAAGTGTAAGATCTTCTTTTCTCTGACAAAGGAAGAGCCCGATGTTACAGTGGGCAAGGCTAGAGTAGATGGGAATTCCCATTTAGTGCTGGGCAGCGTCTCCAGATGGCACTGCCTCAGAAAGAGCCACAATTCTCCTGTGTTATTGGAAGACTCTGGGTCCACGATGAATTTCCTTCTTCCTCAGTTTTCTCAAACTGGAGAGTGGATAGCTGTCACTGGACACCTCAGTTCCTCACCTGGCAGGAGATGCTGCTGATCCTGTCTCCCAGTAAGTGTCCCTTCAGGGTCTTGAGCCACCTGCCATGAAGTGCCTGACAACCATAAAGAAATGTGCCAAGCAAATGAAAATACAGGACAACACTTCAAAGCTGCTTTCTCCTTAAGATATAAGGAGGTACATCTTAATTTATAAATATTGCTATTAGTGATTCATCTCTGGCATGTCTCACAGATGTCTTAGAAATCAAACAAAAATGTAAATGCATTCATTTCTTAAAAATACAGAGAAATTGGGGTTGGGGATGTGGCTCAGTGGTAGAGCACTTACCTAGCATATGCGAAACTCTGGGTTTGATACCCAGCACTGCCAAAAAAAGAGAGAGAGAGAGAGAGAGAGAGAGAGAGAGAGAGAGAGAAAAGAAAAAAAATATGTACACACACACAATCTGATGAGAATAATGGCCAATGATTCACCACCTCTCATTTTCCATGGTTAAATTCAATCCTTACAATGACTCTATTTTATTGATGAGGACATCAAAACTCACTTAAGTGACATCTCAGTAAGTGGCAGAACCTGGATTCCAAACTGAGGCTTTTGAGTGAATTAAAAAGCTTAGACTTGTCAATATTCCAAGTTTAAGATTTATATGCAATTTTGGACCTATAGATACTTATCTTTAAAGAGACTATGTCAACCCCCTGTGTGCTAACACCATAAAGAGATACAAACACACATGCACACAAACACAAGCACACACACACAGTCATGTGCACACAACACACACAAGTTCTTGCCAGGGCTAATAGCTCTAGTCACATCTAATTACCAATTTCTCCAACCTTCCTAGCAATTAAATGCTAGAAGAAGAAAGAGGCCGTAAAGGCACAATGAAGGCCGTGTAGTTAAGTCCTCTTATTCCTGCTGTAACATAGGATAGTGTGAATACAGCCTGAAACAACCCAAAGACCTCAAGCCCGGAGTTCTTATAATACCATTGAGCCCCACCTTAGGCTATTTGTCTAAATTGAGGCTCTGCTATATGCCAAGCCCCAGCCAATTCTACAGCCCCTCTTCCAGAGTTACCTACGCCCCAGTTTAAAGAGAAACTAAGATGAAAGTGCCAGATTCGTTCTGCCCAAATCAGTTGGCTGACGTTGCAAACATGAACACATGTCCCACATATGCGACCACCAGCCCCTCGCAAAACGACCTGGGATATATTTTGTGTAACGTAATTGCAAAAGAGAGATTAAACCAAGGCAGCATTTTGGTTCAACAGAAGGTGTCATTACGCAAAATGGAATGGACAGCACCCTCAGATGCTACCCCTTAGAGGGGAGCAAACTTCTCCCCTGTTGGCCTGTCAAGAGGCAATATTCCAAATGCTCAGTATTTCCCAGTCTGAAGGATATTAATTCAGTTACCCACTTTGCCAACGTCTAAATGCCTAGATGTCTTGTCAAAACTAATTTTCTCGGTGTATCCATTTATACAGTCTACAGTCTCGTAGCCCTGTTCAGCATCTTTCATTGCATTTCAAACCACCCTATAACCTTTAAACTTCTGGTTGCTGCTGAGAAATACTGAACAGTTTCAAGGATGTTTAATTTTTT